>CM054125.1:140425677-141025677 GCA_028751855.1 Ambrosia trifida
CCATAGGGCTTATAAAATCGGAGAAAAAAATGACTATTTTTTGTAACCCGACAGGTATTGTGTCGGGTTTGGGATTAGTTTAAAAAAATTGTGGGTTTGGGTCGGGTCTGGGATTAGGTGATACCGACCCGATTACCCGAAACAACATACCCAAATACCCGAACTACATACCCGATCATATACCCATGAATTTTTTAACGCATCACATAACCCTTAGACTAATGCGTTCGATATTTCAATAATTAACTTTTTTTTCTATTTTTATGTTAGTTCTTTTTAGAATGATCGATTACAAACTTCCGAATTCATTGTAATGGCACTAGATTTATACCCTGGCGCAAAGATTCTTTTTTTTTTTTGGAATAATGGAAATAAATAATCCCAACTATTCACTATTGGCCAATACAGTCCCAACTACGAAAATCATCAATATTGGTCCCAACTTTCGACATATTGGAACCAACGGACCCAAACTAACGGAGGCTAACTCCGTTAGTGTGATGCTGACGTGGCATGCCACGTAGGATGCCACGTAGGATCATTTTGCCACGTGGCATGCCACGTAGGATGCCACATAGGATTATTTTGCCACGTGGCATGCCACGTAGGATGCCACGTAGGATCATCTTGCCACCTAAGCATGCCCTGTCAGCATCACACTAACGGAGTTAGCCTCCGTTAGTTTGGGTCCGTTGGTTTCCAATATGTCGAAAGTTGGGACCAATATTGGTGATTTTCGTAGTTGGGACTATTATTGGCCCAATAGTCAATAGTTGGGATTATTTATTTCCATTTTTCCTTTTTTTTTTTATATTTGAATATGATAACTTATGGCAGAGATTTGTTTATAATAATAATAATAATAATATATTTTATTATTTTAGATTAGATATTTCAACCCGGGACGCTCCCGGGATAAAAACTAGTATATATATATATATATGATTACACAAGGTTAAAAATGTTACAATTTTTTTTAAAACACACTAAGACATCGATATCCAATGATTTCATTAAATAATTATTAGTACAAGAATAATCAAAAATACGAAACGTTATATATACATAGATTCTCGTAACTTAGTTTAAGAAAATAAAAAAAATCTTGTTATAGCTACCGATATTATTAAATTAATTTTAAATATTTGTCTTCTCGCTTTTGCTATGGATTTGCGACGTCTTTTCCTAAAGAGTTATTTTTGAAATACACTTTTACGATTTTGGTATGGATTTTGCTATGTAATTTTCTAAGTACTTTTTTTCTCAGTCATACAAATACTTTTTAATTATTTTTTAAAGATATTCATCTTCTCAAGTTTGCTACAAATCTCAATTTGAATTTTATTAAGGAAAAATGGAAATAAATAATCCCAACTATTGACTATTGGCCAATAATAGTCCCAACTACGAAAATCACCAATATTGGTCCCAACTTTCGACATATTGGAAACCAACGGACCCAAACTAACGGAGGCTAACTCCGTTAGTGTGATGCTGACGTGGCATGCTTAGGTGGCAAGATGATCCTACGTGGCATCCTACGTGGCATGCCACGTGGCAAAATAATCCTATGTGGCATCCTACGTGGCATGCCACGTGGCAAAATGATCCTACGTGGCATCCTACGTGGCATGCCACGTCAGCATCACACTAACGGAGTTAGCCTCCGTTAGTTTGGGTCCGTTGGTTTCCAATATGTCGAAAGTTGGGACCAATATTGATGATTTTCGTAGTTGGAACTGTTATTGGCCAATAGTGAATAGTTGGGATTATTTATTTCCATTATTCCTTTTATTAAACCTTTAGTTAGATTTCAACAATTTATTTTCATGATTTTGCTACTTTTTTTTTAACGATGACTTTTGTATTAGTGACTCATGAGGTAATAGTGTGTAATGATGGTGACTAACCTACCGAGAGGGGTTGATCTGGAGCATCACCCTGGTTTTTATCCGACTATTACTTTAGCGAGACAACTAGTGTGGAGGCAGTACGGTTTATGGGGGAACGCCACCAATGTCCAAGGCTGACAAGCCGACCCAGATCTAACAGAACACGGAGTTCGACCGGTGTCGGTGGGGGGTGACGACTTCGGAATCGTGTCTTAGCAGGTTTAACAAGTCTCTGACGACGCGAACAATGAAAGTTCTAAACATGAGCACGACTCGTTTAACTACTTTATATCCCATGTTTCCAACACAGTTATACATTTTATGTAACAAAAAAGAGAAATGATGGATCTTTGCCACTTAATTCTAATTATTTAAGAAAAAATAAAAAATGGCATAGTGTATTTTTCAGTTAACAGGTCTAATCGTGTCTTATACAGGTTACCCATGCTAGCCCTAGGCATTATGATTTTGCTACTATGTTATTAACTTATTTTTATTCTCATTTCTGTGACGGATATTGTTTGCAACTTGATTTTGTAGCAAAATCATAGATTAATATGTCTGCAGCTAATTTTAGCTAAATTTACGACCAAATTTTCTTTTGTAGAAAAAATCCATAACAAATGGAAAATCAGTCACAAGCAAGTACACAACAAAACCAAAACTCAATCAGTTGTTAGCCGATGTTTATGCATCGGTGATCAATGGTCAATGTAGGTGGTCAGTGTAGTTACTGTAGATTATTATTGTATTTTCATATTATATTTTCCCTTGTAACTATTTAAGTACTTTGTATGTTAATGAGAAAGCAAGTCAGTGTATAATCTCACATGTATCATTGTAGGGTGTACTGTTTTCGAACACCACCTCTGCCGTCCACTTTCACAATTGTTCTCAAACAACTTCAATTCACATCCACATAATATTGTTGGTCACTTCTTTGGTTCTACATCTCTTTTTTTTTTTATTTTTTCAAGAATCCACATAATATTGTCGGTCAATTTTTTTGGTTCTGCACCTCCTTTTTTTTCAAAAAAAATATTTCCAGTCACATCCACATCAAGTTTAGTTATATTTTTGGTCACTTTTTCACAGTTTCCTATGGCCGACAACCGGTCCTTTTCAGGCCCATCTCACCATCCCAACCCTCGAAATCACACCAACCGACCCAATAACCGAACCTGTAACACCTAAGCACCTCTCCAAAACACTTACAACCAGTCCTACATGTCACCACCCCCTACCCGAACAATCCTCAACAACAACCATACTATCCTCCTTTTTGGGCCCCTCCTTATTGGACACTACCACCTTGTCCCTACTCAACCCAAAATTGGTCACAACCTTGGTATCCACCGGCGTCATCTAGTTCTCACAATATCCGTGGCAGTCAAAGGTCGGCACAAGCTAACCTTACCGAGGTAGATCCTCTGGAGCCTACATAGCTTGCAGATGCGGTTCATGCTCTTTCAGTCGATTCAGGTCATGAAAATGATCAGTGGAACTTCGATACAGGTGCATCTTCTCATATCTCTTTAGATAAAAATAATACTGATACGTTTTTCACGTTTGCACCAATAGCGTTAATAATTGTTGGCAATGGCAATAAACTTTCAGTTTTGGGATCGGGAAACTTCACCTTAAATTTTGCTTCCAAACCATTATACGTTAAAAACATCCTTTTCAACCTAAACATAGTCAAAAACCTTATATATGTCCGTCAATTTAATATTGATAATTACACATCCATCGAATTTGACCCATATGGGTTTTCTGTGAAAGATTTCAAGGATGGCACGATCCTGAGTCGTCACAACAGTACGAGTGACCAGTACCCGTCACCCCAAATGCTTCCGCGACCGCTTGTTTTGCATCCACCCAAGATTCTCTCTTTTGGCATCATGGACTCGGTCACCCGGGTCAACCCGTAATGGACTTTCTTCGTTTAAACAATTTTATTTCTTGTAATAAGCAAAAGACTTCGTCTCTTTGCCATGCTTGTCAGTTGTCCAAGCACAAACGTTTAGCAATTAATGATTATGTTTCTCATACATTATGTCCATTTTCATTATTGCATTGTGATTTATGGACTTCACCACTTTCAAGTCATGCGGGTTACAAATACTATTTGGTAATAATTGATGATTTTACTCATTACACGTGGGTTTATCCACTTAAATTTAAATCTGAAACTTTTTCCAAAATAACACATTTTCATCAATTTGTTTCCACCCAATTTCGTCTTCCCATACAAGCAATCCAATATGACATGGGGGGCGAATTCGATAACACCAACTTTCACAACTTCACCTCTCAAAATGGCATTCAACTTCAGTTCTCGTGCCCTCACATATCTCAACAAAATGGTAAAGCCGAACGCATGATCCGTCGCATAAACGAGATCATGTTCACCCTTCTCACCCATGCCTCTTTACCCTCCACCTATTGCGTTGAGGCCCTTTACACCGTCTCTTATCTTCACAACATTCTCCCCACCAAACTTCATCAAAACCGCACTTATTTATCTCTCCTTTACCTTCGTGAGCCTTCATACGACCACCTTCGCGTGTTCGGCACCTTATGTTACCCGAACACCTCCGCCACCCGTCCTAATAAACTCACCCACCGCTCTCTTCCATGCCTTTTTCTAGGCTACCCGACCAACTATCGCGGGTACCGATGCCTTGACCTTGTTTCGGGCAAAACCATATTTTCCCGACATGTCACCTTCGACAAACAATTTTTCCTCTTGCCAGTCCTTCCTCCCCACCTCCCGATCACTCTTTCCTTGATCCCTAACCCACTCCTATTCGTCCCACCCTACTTTTCCTCACCAAATCCTTCCTCGACGGCCCAACATACCTCATCTATACCCTACACGACCCAAACCACAGCACAACTAACTTCTCTCGCCTCCACATCCCATCCGGCCCAAACACCACACACTCCCTCGGACCACACCTCACATTCTTCACCGCCCCAAAATTTAATCCCCCACCGGCCCACACCCAACACTCTTCACCGACCCAACACTTAAACCCTCCACCGGCCTACACCCTACACCTGCTGCACCTGGCCCACCACCACCCCCACAACCCGACGACAATCCTCTACCCACTGTCAACCCTCCGCATCACCCGATGCAAACCTGGTCCTGTGCCGGCATCTTTAAACCTAAAATCCCATTTTCTCTACATACCCAAACCTCTCCCACTCCCTCAACTCTACCTAAATCCCATCTTTCCACCCTTACCGTCCCAAACTGGAAGCAAAGCCATGGTTGACGAATATGAAGCTCTATCGGCCAACAACACGTGGGAACTTATCCCTCGCCCACCCGATGCTCCTGTCATCCGATGTAGGTGGCTTTTCAAACACAAGTTCCATGCCGACGGTTCTCTAGAGCGACACAAGGCTTGCTTGGTAGTAAATGGAAAAAAAAGCCAAACAATTGCCATTGACTGTGATGAGACTTTCTGTCCGGTGGTCAAATCCACCACTATTCGCACTGTCCTCAGTCTTGCTATTTCAAGAGGCTGGTCTATGCACCAATTAGATGTCAAAAACGCTTTCCTACACAGCCACTTAAAGGAAACCGTATACATGTTTCAGCCTCCTGGTTTCAACTCTGACACGCACCCTAAATATGTTTGCAAAGTTAATAAATCTTTATATGGTCTAAAACAAGCTCCCAGAGCTTGGTATCAACGTTTTGCAGGGTATTTGCTAAAGTGTGGATTCAAAGGCAGTGTTTGTGACACTTCACTCTTTATATATCATCATGGCAACCAAATGGCGTACCTTCTACTCTATGTGGATGATATCATTTTAACTGCCTCAAGCGATAGCCTTCTGCAACAAATCATTAAGTCCCTCACTGTTGAATTCAAGATGACTGATTTAGAGATCTTGCATCACTTTCTGGGTATCGCCGTGACCAAACAAGCTAACGGGTTGTTCTTATCTCAATCAACATATGTTGTCGACATCTTGTATCGTGCAAACATGTCAAATTGCAAACCCGCTAGCACACCAGTCGAGCCTGGCTCCAAACTTAGTGTTGACACAGATTCCACCTTTGAAGATGGTTCTCTTTATCGAAGTTTAGCTGGTGCACTTTAGTATCTTATTATAACCAGACCAGACATCGCCTATGTTGTTCAACAAGTCTGCCTCTTCATGCATGCTCCATGAGAACCGCATTTTCAGTTCCTGAAACGCATTCTCTGTTACATTAAGGGCACTCTTAATCAAGGCTTACTACTCTCCCTTTCATCCTCCACATCCTTGACAGCTTACTCTGACGCTGATTGGGGTGGGTGTCTTGACTCTAGACGCTCAACGTTTCGCTATTGCGTTTTCTTGGACACGAACTTGATCTCTTGGTCTTCTAAGCGACAGTCTACTATTTTCAGGTCCAGCGCAGAAGCCGAATACCATGCCGTGGCCAACACTGTCGCCGAACTCAGTTAGGTTCGAAATCTTTTGCTTGAGTTACATGTTCCTATCCGCTAGGCCTCTCTTATTTATTGTGACAACAACTCGGCTGTGTATCTCGCAGAAAATCCAGTCAATCATCAACGCACCAAACACATTGAACTGGATATCCATTTTGTCCTAGAAAAGGTCCGTCTTGGTACAGTCAAAGTCCTTCACGTCCCTACTGACTACCAGTACGCAGATATCTTCACCAAAGGTTTATCGAAGCATCTCTTTGAGCGTTTTCGTTCCAGTTTATGCCTACGTCTTCCTACGGCTCAAACTGCGGGGGCGTGTTAGCCGATGTTTATGCATCGGTGGTCAATGGTCAATGTAGGTTGTCAATGTAGTTACTGTAGATTATTATTGTATTTCCATATTATCTTTTCCATAGTAACTATTTAAGTACATTGAATGTTAATGAGAAAGCAAGTCATTGTATAATCTCACACCAGTCTCTTCACTAGACAGCCAACTGAAGGTATGTGTGATTATGTATAAGTCGTTTACAATAAACACCCACAAAACGCCCCCAAAATGTTGGTGCACCGCAAGGGGCGTTTTTTTTTTGTCAAAAACTGGTTTGAGCGTGATTTTTCCATGCTGGAGAATGGCATTTTGAAGGCTATTTTTTTTGCTGATCCAATCAAAGTTGAATAAGTGGAAAGGGGCGTGAAAAATTTGCAAACCACTACGTTTGGTCTGATAAGTACTAACTATATTATATGATATTATATGATATTTACGTCTATATTTTATATATTGAATGTAGGCCATGTACATGTATAGAAATTTAACGGAAGTGATTTTCTATTTGGTTTAGTTTGTTTATTTTAGCCCTGCAACCGGAGGGTTGCTCGGTTTCTAGCCACCGACTATCAAAACGGCTAGGTGGCTTTATTTGTATAGGAGTATATAGATAGAATATAGAGATGGAAGAATTGTTTTATTTATCGATTGAAATATTTGGTACATTCAAATGAGGAGATAACCTCCTCTATAAATAAATGAAGGAAATACATAAAATGAGAAGTGACTAATCTTTGGGCACAAGACAAGCAGCTAATCATGAGGGGCATAATGTAAAGATGACTTTGACTATAATAATAAGGTCCACTTTGAGACTAGTCAAGTGGTCACAATCTCCAATACTCCCCTCAAGTTGGAGCGTGTATGTCAATAACGCCCAATTTACCAAGTAATATTTTTTTGAACACTCCTCTTCAAGTTGGAGTGTTTTTTTTTTCTTTTTTGCAGGCTCATAGATTTGGACCCGACTTTTCTTCTTGCGGGTTCAAGAAACCCGACTTTTCTTCTTGCGGGCTCAAAGGAACCCAACTTTTCTTCTTGCGAGTCAAAGAACCCGACTTTTCTTCTTGCGAGTTCGACGAACCCGACTTTTCTTCTTGCGAGTTCAAAGAACTTGACTTTTCTTCTCGCGGGTTCAAAGAACTCGACTTTTTTTTTTGCGGGCTCAAACGAACCCGACTTTTTCTTCTTGCGGGTTCAAAGAACCCGACTTTTCTTTTTCTCGCGAGTTCAAAGAACCCGACTTGTCTTCTTGCGAGTTCAAAGATTTGAACCCGACTTTTCTTTCTCGCGAGTCCAAAGGACTAGACTTTTGTTTTCCTGGTCTTTGATTTCCTCCATCTTGCTTCCACCCTCCTCATTGTCTCCTTTATTTTTTGTTATTTTTTTAAATTCATCTACTTTCAAAAAATAGAAAAACACTTTTTTTATGAGTAGGATCAGAAACACTGCTCTGATAAATAGTCAAGTGGTCATAATCTCCAGTAACATTTGTACTTGTTGTACACTTTGTAGAAATTTAGACATTTAAATGATGATAACGAGTATTTATGATAATTGTTGGGTTTGCATGGATCAAGCCTGATTCGATATATTTATAACATGGACCCCAATCACCCACCTTATGGTGGAGTGGTAAGCCAAGTGATGGTTAGAGCCTACTCTCATAGAGGGGACAGGTTCAAATCCTGACGACAACCCCGGTTTTCTATTACTGTGCATTTACTCCAGAGAGGCCTGCCACTTAAGGAGGCTATAACATCTTTCAAGTGGCATGTGACGGGAAATTTTCCGGGGGAGACTTATGCCTACCACCACCCAGCGTGAAACCGGTTCAAACAACATAGTCTGAGCGTGTGAGTGGGGGCAGGACCTACAAGAGCGAATGTGAAGTACTCTGCCACCTCCAAAAGAGACCTTCACCTTCAAAAAATAAAAATAAAAATAAATTACATAGATACTTCTTTTATGAGAGTTACTTACATAAATACTTCTTCTAGTTTGGTTCAAGCCACACCTTCGGTACCATTATTTTCTTCATTGACACTTGATTGAGCACACGTCACTTTGTCATTGTATGTGTGTATCTAATGTGACGCGTGGACCCGTAGATAAGTTGGTTAGCCAATTATCAATTTTTTTTCTGTTGTGATATGGGTTTTGCCTAGGCCCGCAAGAATCCAGGACAATATCTCTTCAAGGGGTTAGTTTATTCATTAGTAAAAGTTGATCAAAGGGGTTAAAGAAGGGTAAATCACTCAATTTGTTCCATATGGAAATCTTCCATTAACCCTTCACATCTAACATACTTATTTTGTAGGCTAACTACTATATTTCTTTAAACTTAGTCACTTAGTTTTATATTAAGCAAAATATCTAAACCTAAGTTTGAAATTGGAATGAGACATTAAAAAAAACAAGTGCTTAAATGCACAATTACAAAATGTTTTATTTAAGTCGTAGTAATTGATTGTTGAAATTGTTACGAAGTCACTAGCTAGTACTCATATTCACAAGCGAATATTAAACAGATTGACACGAAACACGACCTGAACATGACACATTTATGAATGGGCTCAAGTTAAAGTCGAAGAATTTAACCTATCAACACATCAACCCACTAATCTAACATAATTGCCATATACAGTAATTCTATTAACTGATTTGTATCTACACGCCCCTAATGATGAGTCCCTGATTTCTACCCCTCGAGCCATACGATATGTAATCCCTATCCTATATCGAGCTTTCGTTTGTATCTTCGACACATCTCACAATATGTACGATCACAATTGCAGATGGGTTCAACGTAGTACTTTTAGTGATGCAGAAGTCAGTTTTCGATCTATCTTATGCATATGTATTTCTATTTTTGGCTTGTTTTTATACATCAAAGAACGTGGATTAATAATGATTAAAAGTTAGAGAAAAAAGTTCACGTGGTTCGATTTCGATCTAAGAAAAACAAATAGCCAAATAAATAGCTATGTGTATCCATCCAAATGAATATTATAGGTCCCTCACACTCACACTTGCCTTATGCCCTTATCTCCCTGCACACCGGCAATGTGCAAGCCCTACCCAAACCCTTGGACCCTCGATCAATACGATTCTATGTGCGCCTATTTACACTCTCTCATGCTACTTGGAGCTAATCCGCGTATTCGTTGCCTCCGGTTTTATTTTTCGAATTTGGACATACCTGGCCCAGATGTCATGATATATTAATTTGCAAAAATATAATTGACATGTATATGACTCCACTCAATAATGACCCTTCATTCATGGTTAGTTTCCATGCACATGCAATTGATGCACCTTCATTCAACACACACAAACGGTGCATATGCATGAATCATAAAAGGATGTAAAACTAGTGAACATGTATATTGACAAATAGAGAACACTCATTGTCTGATAAAAAAAATACTGTAAACAAAATGTTGAAGTTTAAAGTGTTGATAGAGAAGCTGCAAAAGAGTCCTTTACATGCTAAGCGTTGGGGTCCTAGGAACATAGGTTTCGAGTCGGGCCAAAGTACAATACCTGGAGATGTGAAAGAAGGGCATTTTGCTGTTATTGCATCCATTGATGACGAAGAAAGGAGGTTTGTAGTTGCATTAGCCTACCTTAATCGACCGTCGTTTCAAAGATTGTTGGAAAGAGCAGCTGAGGAGTGTGGGTTCAACCATCACTCCATCAGGGTGCACTTGTGGTTCCTTGTAGGCCAAGCGAGCTCGAGTTGATGTTGACATAGATAGAGTCAGATTCAAAAGATGATTTGGGTTGGATATATGGTGGAAAGTTACGGAATCTAATTCAGTTTTAGATAAGTTATGTATAAGGTTGTAAACGAACCAAACGAACGCGAACAGGCCTTGTTCGTGTTCGTTTATTAAGAAAATAACGTGTTCACGAATTGTTCATGAACAGTTACCAAATGAGGTTTTTGTTCGTGTTAATTTGTTAAGGAAATGACGTGTTTGTGTTCATTTGTCTTTATTTGTTATATTTAGGTGTCAGACAAAAGCGAACATAAACAAACACAAATGCACGTAAACGAACACTAACACACATTAATGAACAAAACTGAACACAAACTAACACATATTAAATTCTGAAAGTTTCATCATGAACATTATCCGCCAAAAATATTCAATTAACCAAATATACTTGACATAATCTTGATCATATAATGTCTCAGAAAAACAGAAAATTATCATATTAAACTTGAAACCCCCATTTAATCCACCCAAAATAACAATTAGTCAAAATAGTTAAAGTAATATTAATATGTGCTACACTAATATATATTAAATTATCTACCACTGGAAAATTTGGAGTACTTAAATTAAAAGTAAAAGGTTAAAAACCCTAATGAAGTATCGAACCCAAACGAACATAAACGAACATGTTACCGAACGTTCACGAACATAAATGAAAGAACGTGGCCCCTGTTCATGTTCTTTGTTTAACTAAACGAACATAATTTCTCATTTGTTTTCGTTCATTTGCTAAACGAACGAACACAAAAAAACTTCTGGCCGAACATTTCACAAACTGTTCATTGAACGTTTGGTTTGTTTACAGCCCTAGTTGTGTATATAGACTTCAGAAGGATGATGTTGTAGTTCAATTGTTTTGTTGTGAATTGAACCATCAAACAAGAATTGTACATTTAATAATCCAATTGGAAAAAAAGAACTCCATTGTTAATTATCATTTATTACTTGGGGAAATATCATAAAAACACTAACCTTTCTGTTTTTTCTCACTAAAGTCAGTCAACAATTTTTTGCACATAAAAATCACTACACTTTCAGTTTGTTCTTACAAAAGTCACTCAACATTTCTTTGCCTAAAACACTATACTTTCTGTTTTTTCTCATAAAAGTCACCGAACATTTCTTTTTCGTATAAAACCTTTTAAAATGTCAATTCGAACAAAATTTTGATGTTTTTCTGGAACCGGAACTCTTAGTTGTGTTTGCTTACGTGTTGTATATGTGGTCTATATATTTTGTATCCTTAAAAAAATCTCAAACTGATGAAGTTGATTAAGAAAGTAAAGTACGCGTCTTATATCGATTAAAAAACAATGTTTATTTGTTATATAATTTTTTTTGTGTACTTAAGAATTGTATGGCTATTTAAATTAACGGAACTAATATTACTTTGATCGTAACAAGAGATTTTTTTGTCATATAATTTGTTAAAACATAAATATATAATTACAAAATATTTTAAAAACTACAAAAAAACTACATGACAAAAAAAAATAATGTTGGGTGACTTTTATGAGAAAAGACAGAAAGTATAGTGTTTTTAAGTACAAAGAAATGTTGAGTGACTTTTGTAAGAAAAAACTGAAAGTATAGTGCTTTTTATATGCAAAAAATTGTTGAGTGACTTTATTGAGAAAAAACTGAAAGTTTAATGTTTTTTATAATATTTCCCCTTATTACTTCTTAATTACTCCTCTGTTGGGTAAGGGGTATGGAAACAAAGCATTGTTCGTGTTCGTTTGTTAAGGAAATAACATGTTTATGAACTGTTCATGAACACATACCGAAATAGATCTTTTGTTCGTGTTCGGTTGTTAAGGAAATAACGTGTTCACGAACTATTCATGAATTGTTACTGAACGAGGTTTTTGTTCGTGTTAGTTTGTTAAGGAAATGTACATGTTCGTGTTCATTTGTATTTATTTGTTATATTTAGGTGTCGGACAAAAGCAAACATATACAAAAACAAATGGATGTAAACGAACACTAACAAACATTAATGAAAACCGAACACAAACTAACACATATTAAATTTCGAAAGTTTCATTATGAACATTGTCCGCCCAAAATATTTAAATACCCAAATATACATGACATAATCTTGATCACATAATGTCTCATAAAAACACAAAGTTATCATGTTAAACTTGAAATCCTCATTTAATCCACCCAAAATAACAATTAATCAAAAAGTTAAAGTATTATTAATATGTGCTACTCTAATATATATTAAATAAGCTAATACTGAGAAATTTGAAGTACTTAAACTAAAGGAAAATTGGATTTTAATAATCTAAACTATTCGAAATTGGCCGCTCGCACCCCAACTAAAAAATTGGCCATATGTAACATATAATATTAACCTATTGAATTCTGACACCTAATTTGAGTTAAGTCACTAACCCAGTTAGTGTTTTGGCTGACGTGGCACCTCCAATATGACGTGGCATGCTGATGTGGCATCCACAATCTAACGTGGAATGCTGACGTGGCACCCTCAATCTAATTGGGTTAGTAACTTAACCCAAATTAGATGCTAGAATCCAATAGGTTAATAGTACAGGTTATATATGACCAATTTATTAGTTTGGGGTGCCAACAGCCAATTTCAAATAGTTTAAGTTATTAAAATCCAATTCCCTTAAATTAAAAATAAAAGGTTAAAAACCCTAACGAAGTATCGAACATAAATGAACATAAACGAACACGTTACCCAACGTTCACGAACATAAATGAACGCGGGGGTGGATTTAAGCAAGAGGGGACGGGTTCAAATGAACCCAGTCGGTTTTTGATTTTTAGTACAAACTAGATGTCGTCCCCCGCGCGTTGCGGCGGGGGCACGTTGGTGACAGTTTGGCGTCATTCGTGCGTTAAGGGTTGGCGCCACCAAAACAAATATACAAACCATTTGTAAGTTAGTCGAAATGTTACTTACCTCTTTAAGCTATATCAAACAGTATTGCAACTACAACATGCCTGGTAGCTTCTTCACCCTATGATCTATCTATCTATCTAACCGGCCATAACCGATGCACACATGACATTCTTAAAAATCGTTTTTAAAATTGATTTAGCCAAAATAACTATATCCCTTACTTGGTGCTGAGTGAAATATAGTGTTCTTTATTTCATTCATGAGGGAACTTACTTAGCATATGAAATTGAAGAGTAAATGGTTTGCTATCATACCCACTACATATAGAATTGCAACATCAATCGTTTTCTTCCAACGATTTTGTTTTAGCTTCCTACAACACAAAAAACAATATTTTAGAACTACTTCAGAACCAAGCCTTAACGAAAGATCCAGTAACCACCGTCCCTCAAAATTAACAGAAAACATAAATTGTAAGCAACAAATCACCCAACAATCAAGCTACATACCCAACGGTCCAGAGTATCAATGGGGTCTTCAGGTCCTTTTCTCTGCTCATAACCAGCACAAAAACCGAGATAACAACCAGGTTCCAAATCAGGCCTAGAATCACAATGCGCCATGAGTAGGCCCAATCGGTTTCTTTCTTCGATCTGCTCAGCGCATCGACGGTTCCTGGATTGAACACCACAAAATTCCCAAATCATTAATCACAATTAAAAAATAGTTCTTTTAATTTTCTTTTAATGCATATAACGGGAACAAAGTGTATACATCTAAGGTATTCCACACCTGAATCTAGATTCACTGGTCCAAAAGAACAAATTCATTTCACCTCAACATCATCAACCTTATAAAAACCTACTAACTGTGGATCAACTGGCATATGAATCGTATCATACCAATCGCAAACTAACTAAACTTGTACCTGCTAAGTTGATTCGATTTGGACTATTCAATATGAAGAATTGACCCGCATATCCATCTCCTCTACACACATAAATGAACACAAATGTTTCAATTTCGTTTAGATAAAACCCATTAGCTAACAATACAAACAAATCATTTATATATCGTTAAGCACAATATAATTAGTTGCAAGATACAAAAAAGTAAAGTCACAAATGAGGAGAAGTAAAGGAAACGTACCGATAATATTATGCAATTACGAAGCTGCAAGAAAGTTATAGCCCCATCGTGTTCTTTTTTCTTCACCAAAAAGCACAATGGTAAATAGATAATACCACAATGAATAATAACACAAAGTTCACAATGTGGACAATTAATATACTATAATAAAACACAATGATATAAGAAACAAAATGTTGTTAAAACACAATGTTCACCAAAGAGGTAAAGACACAATGACCAAAGAAAAATAACGCTATAAAAACACAACGAATTCTTCACAAAGCTCTACCAAAGACTTCATGGACTCTAATTTACCAAACTTTTCAACCTTCCATTTTTGCCTTCAGCATAACTCCCATCTACCTTTTTTTGCCTAAAAACCTTAAGCCCACCGTCATCAGCGCATGCCTAAAACAAACGCGATGAAATGGAACCAAGTTTATCTAAATGTTACATCTAACCTCAAAAGCTGCCGATATACTCGGATATGAAGCCTGAAGATGTTTTGGTCCTCTGGTATACTCGTCGAAACCTCCGAATGTTGCTTGTTTGAGGAGGGGTACTGATAACTTGGGTTTTAACCTGAGCAACATCAAAATTTATACATTTACAATAAAGACATGAAAAATGTTGTTGCTTAAAATTAGTATTGTTGCTCAATTACAGCATTTCATCAAGGGATCCGGGACTTCGATTCGGCTCATTGTGATTCGTCGCAATATATGCATTTGAAAACTCGAGTAAAGCATGTTGCACATGGCTCAAGTTAACTAACTACGTTTGTCATTTAAAAGAACTTAATAAGTTCTTTTGATTAACTCCTTTAACCAAAAAAACCTATTGACAATTGCCTATCCTACAGTTCTATTCTAATGCTTACACAAAAGTAAGCAAACCATGTAAAGAAAAAAAAATCACAAAATCACAGCAACCAAGTTTGAACAGCAAGTAAAGTCACAAAGTCCATAAGTGAAGATTTCTTACCAATAGTTTTTTGTTGTTCCTTTTTCTTCCATGGGTAAACCCCTAATCAACAAAAGGGCAGTGCTGCTTCTATGTAAAAATGTGCTCCAATAAAATGTGAACTTAGTACCATAATCTTTCAAACCTTAGTAGCTACGTGTCTCCGCCAACGGTCGTTTCTACCTTAGCAGATCTGGATCTTTCTATTCATTTTCCTGTTATAAAAATTATGGGTTTAAGTATTTATTGAATGCTAAAATCACGAAAATGGCAAATGTAACCTAACAATGAACAATTGATATCCAAAACAAAAACAACCCTGTCTTCTTCGTCTCCCGCTTGGTCGATACCCGCGGGATCAACGATAGCAGTTCCGTTGTCTTCCTCTTCGGAGTCGACAGTCTGAGCAACGGCTTCACCTCACTAACCTCACCTCCCTCGCCGCCCACATTCATGACTCCCTTCACCTCCATCACCGTCAACCGCGGCCGCGACAACTGCGACCATTCACCGACTCTGAGCACCATATCCAAACCCTCATACCAGCAAAACAAAAAAACAACCTACCATTGATGTTTATGGCGGTGGTTAGATTTGAAGCACCGATAGAAGCATGGTTGTTGACGAAGATGGGAACATAGTGGTGGGGTGGTGATGAACTGATGATAGCATGGGGTAAGAGGGAGATGTAAAATGAGAAAATGGCTGTGGGTTGGGAAGTGGAAAGAGGAAAGATTGAGATAGGTCGCTGCTGATGATGCAACAACCTCCTAGATAAGCCAATCAAAGCACAACACCACAACACAACATTACAGTACACTATACATACAACCCTCAATGCATAATGTACAGTCAACTAATGCACAAACCACCCCTAAAACATCATGTACAACCAACCACTGCATAAATCCTTTGGTAATTAGTATATTATAAATATATATGAAAAATGAGTTATGAACCCATAAAAAAATTGGCATGAACCCATAGACATATCTTATGACTGGCTCAATGGTTAAGCCTTCCACCTTTTAAACATATGTCCCGAGTTCGAATCTTACACATAGGTACAGTCCACCCGTTTTTGTTTTAATTTTTTTTAATGTGCCCAGCCCTAAATTAGGTTAGCAAAATTAAGAATGATTTTTTTTCTTAAAACTAACCTAAAGAAAATGCGCCTCCCACTCCTTGGTTCTTCTAACTCCTGCCCACAATTTCCAGGTATGAAGATAATTGACACTTTTTTTTTCTTCAAAAGGAATCATCATCTTTAACGAGTAAAGTCTCGAAAATTGAACAATCTATGAAATTGAACCCGATTCGAACCGTCGAACCAACCCGATTTTTTTTTGTGTCCGGTCCTATGAAATTGAACAATCTAAAACAGTGAACCCACTGGAAAAAAATCCTGGATCCGCCACTGAATGAACGAACGTGACCCCTGTTCATGTTCGTTTGTTTAACTAAATGAACAGAATTTCTCGTTTGTGTTCGTTCATTTGTTAAACGAACGATCACAAACGAACTTCCCACCTAACATTTCACAAAGTGTTTATTGAACGTTTGGTTTATTTACAGACCTAGTTGCGTATATAGAGTTCAAAAGGATGATTTTGTAGTTCAATTGTTTTGTTGTTAATTATACCATCGAACAAGAATTGTACATTTAATCATCCAGTTGGAAAAAAAAAAGAACTTCATTGTTAATTATCATACCGATGGGGAAACCCCAACCTCTCTATTTTTTTGGCGAATACAAAAGCTTGGACCATATATAAACAAAACAGAAAATGATTGACATATTATTGAACTCTGTTAGGTCCCTGTTTTCATGTTTATATGTTTTTCTTGGTGGGGGTGAGGCGTACAAGTAGAGAAAAAGACTCACCTTAAAAGGCCACCCCACTTGGTCAGTTGGTTAGACTTTATTTGTTCAATAATTAGTTGCATGCGTAGATATTTCAAATACAAATACATCCATCCTTCTATGCATATTACATACTTGGATACATGCATATTGACATTTAGACATCCGTATGTGATTCTTATTTCCTAAACTTAAATTACCAGATAATGCCACTGATAACTCTAATTATTGAAAAGGAACTTGATTAATATTATTTGTTATTTAAGTCTTTTTTTTTTTTTTTTTTTTTTTTTTTTTTTTTAAAGAAACACTTCATTAAAACAAAATACGAATTTACATAACAATAGAAGGTAGACGGGCAACAAGCTGCGTCGCCACCCCTTTCTGAATTGCGAACCATAGTCTACCAAAGACAAATCCTTGCCCCCTGGAGATGAACTATTGCTGTGGACGACCTGGTGGACCCTGGTCAAGAAATGAATAGCTTCTGACACTAGGGAGACAAATGTATCAAAGGCCAAAGGGATAAAGACATGTTGGTTCTCTGCACAAGCTTTAGCATGCTTATCTACTTTCTTCGATTCCGCCTTTCTCGATGCTTGCCCAGCTACAAACCCTGTTTCCCTTAAACCAACCAAAGGAGATACTCATGTGAGGTCCACGCAAGCATGTTTTCCCCTCTCCCAACCAAAGACAAGCAGATCTGCTGGTCGCAGGGTGGATCTCCCTTCCGCAGGGTCGGTGAGAAAATTTATAGGGGCCTCCTTTTTGGCAGAAATCCCAGCTCTTCTGTAACACCCCAACCGATGGCGGAATCATCGAGGTGCCACGTAGTGACGATTGTTCAAAAGCTCATGGTACTAAAATGTAAATATATGATTATTGAATATTGTTTTACAACATGTGAAATTAAATACAAGACAACAAAAAAATAAAGATAATTGATTGATTTAATCTAAGTCCAAAGTCCTATGTGAAGCGTCAAGCAGCTTATCCTGAAACATGCACGAAAATAATTTTGTCAACATATGATGTTGGTGAGTACTACTTAGTTTTGAACATATAGTATAAGTTTTGAAAAGTAGTACAATTCATGTGTCTAGCATCACCAAGGCATTATGTAAACACGCAAGTAACCAAACAAGACAAGATCAAATGTAAAGTTTGCACAATGAGATTGATAATGAGCACCTCAACACGTGTGAGTCTAAAAAGAGCACCATAACACAAAGTTATGTCTAAATGAGCACCGTAACATAAGTTACGTCTATGTGTAAAGAGCACCATAACATAAGTTATGTCTAGATGTATGATTCTGTATGTAAGCTACGTTCATGTTCAAGCATAAGCACAAAGATAAACAAGACACGTATATGAATTGTAAATGAATAAAAATGTATGTGTAAATGAATATGAAACTTTTGTATACTTGTGCATGAATCGCCCCAAAAGTTGTAAAAGCGGAAAAAGGGTATAAGTAATACTCACATTAGCACGGTGGTAAGTCTTGGAATTGAATAAGTGTAAACCAACGTTTGTCAAGTATCACCCTATGTATAAGGTAACAAATAAGTCTAAGTTTATCTAGTCTATAAGTGTCACACCCTCAAAATCCACTTGCGGAGTTTTACCGCGAGGCGCATGACAAACCAGGATCCAAACCAACGATCACAATAAACAAGTCTAAATGAATACAATGCAATTTCAAAACATAGTTTAAAATTCCCGTTTACAGCGGAAGCTTATTCAAAACAGTATCTCAAAAGTAAACCAATTGTTCAACATATGAAAACCATGCGACTCTAACTAGACGCCGTGCAGACGCGTGCGCCCTAGTCCGGTAGTGCTACCTTAGCGACCTGAGAAAACATGTAAAAGTTTACGTCAGCACAAAAATGCTGGTGAGTTTACAGGTTTTTGTAATCCAAGTACCAAGTCAACCTGTCCATACTATAACAAATCGAAAACCAGTGTACGCTAGCTAGGCGTATGTTTTGTTACTACCACGATTGGAAAACCATTACTAACTCGCATACCAGATGTTGTGCCCGAAAAGTAAACCTGTTGTTCCTGTTGTTCCTGTTTGAGACAATATGCACTCGCCCGGCCCTCCAAGCCGACGAGCGGGGTTGGTCACTCCCAATAGCGCTATTCACATTTCCCCGTAGTGCAAACCCGCACATTCATGGTTCCCCCCGGGACTTCCAAAGATCGTGTAGTACACAATAGAAACCCATAGTATGACAGTAGTTACCAAATAATCGTTTTAACACATGTTTTCTCCCCCGAAAGTATGAAACCAGTTTAAAAGAGGGGCCGTAAACTCACCTTAAGTTGCGTTACTCCTTAACACGAGTAAACTCAGCTGCTATGCTAGTCCCGTAAAGCGGCGACCTAACATATGACAGTTACAAGTACTTAGACTAATAACCCGCAGGTTAGTTAGTCCCTAGATGTCCAGACCATAACCAAGTTCGTTTGAAAACACCGTGACTGTTTAACTGACCCAAAGTACAAGACTCGACATCCCATTGGTGACCCGAGACTTCCCGTGTTATGTTTACGCTCTCAAACATGCAATCATGCAATCACACTTAACATACGTTAACGCACAACAAGTTATAGCACATAGTTCACGTATCACCGAATTACATTCAAACATATGTTACCAAGTTATTAGATATGTTACGGGGTTCCTAGCATGTTCCTACATGTCAAATCGGGTCTCGGAATGCTAATTTATACTTACAGCAGCAGTACACGCGATTAGGAAAAGTCAACTAGCATTTAGGTTGGTCAACTGGCATTTAGGAAGGCTAATCGCATGTAACTACTAGCATTTAGGGCTAATTGCATGTAACTACTAGCATTTAGGGCTGATTGCATGTAACTACTAGCATTTAGGGCTGATTGCATGTAAATACTAGCATTTAGGGCTGATTGCATGTAAATACTAGCATTTAGGGCTGATTGCATGTAAGTACTAGCATTTAGGGCTGATTGCATGTAAATACTAGCGATTGGGGCCTAATCGCATGAAAGATGGGCGATTGGCCTCCTAATCACCTCTAACATAGGCGATTAGGGTTGCTAATCGCCTGTAACCTTGCTGTTCCGGTTTTTCGCGCGTTTAACGCTCCAAATCAGATCCAGAACGTGTGTAACCATCCAATATCATCCCAACAACTATTCTAAACATGTTTAAACCAAAATCCTTCGTTTTGCCTCGTATTATCAGTCCTGCATGCAATCACGTATTCCAAACACCATTCACATAGCATGCAACATCACACTAACATGCGTAACTATCACCCTAATAATCAGTTACTCAGATTTTATCATCATAATATCATTATTATTCTGATCTAACATAATAACATGTTAATCCTTCATCTTGAATCATAAAAACCCTAGCTTTCTAATCATAAACACACATAACACATGTATACTAATTAGAATCCGATTATGAACACTTATTAACGATTTTCAGAAAGCTTTTCCGTTTTAGAACAGGTCTGGACTATTAGGGATTGAATAAAAACGTTTATAAGATTGCATGGATGAAAACCAAACCTTAGATTTGTAAAAGAATGATGGATTAAGCTTGAAACCTTGTGTTTTGATCAAAAATCGCGTTCCAGAGGTTGTGTGTGTGTTGGGGCAGGTTATGGGACGACTAGGGTTTGTATAATGAAGTTTATGAGGTCAAGTATGGTATTTATAGTCGTTTTTAGTCGTCCAGCACGTAACACGCGATTATGCAGCCAGTACACGCGATTAGGGATCCTAATCGCATGATGTTAAGGCATTTGGGGCCTAATTGCCCCCTAGGGCACACGATTAGCCCCTACTCGCCCCTATTGTTGCCTACTCGCCTCCCTTATAGGCGATTAGGCCTCCCTAATCGCCTATAGGGGCTGGTTTCGTGTGTTTTGCGCGTTAAACCCCGTTTTAACATATGTTAACACATATTCACATACCGACAAGTCACATAATGATTGTAAACACATAACACTTGTAAATACACATTTTCACACTCGTTCACCAATTCCCGGGACTCGAGACTTGTATGTTCCGTATGTCCTGACGATCCTACAAATCGTCACCGTTTGTACACTTGGTTAAGGACCGACATCTAATGAACCTCTAGACCAACATCCAATGATCTTCTAGACTAAACCGATAGTTCCCGAACCATAACCCGACTTAACTAACCCAGTTAAGTACAATATACGCGTGACTCGCTAAGGTAGACTTTCATCTAGACAACGTTGTTAACCAGAATTTGCCGGGTGTCACAATAAGTATTTTCTAGGGCTTCGAATTGGGGATAAGTATTTATTTGGTTAATAGATTAAACGTTTAATAAATAAGGGAAATTTGGTAAATAAATAAACAAAAAGTCTTTGAGTAAACTTTAAATCAATTATGGTCACAATATAAAGTTTTAAGTGTGAAAATAATTTTTATAAAATTATTTTCTTGAAAATAGAATATTTAATCTATTTATTTCAATTTGTCAAAATATAACTTTAATAATTAAAAATATTAAAATTAAAGAAATTTTTAGATTAAAAATTTTATTTCTGTTCTAAATGGATAGAAATAATTTATGTAAAATTTTGGTGCAAAAATATTGAAAAATGAATTTATTATGATTTATTTTTTATTAAAACTAACAAAAATTGATTGAAAATACAAATTAAACGGTTTTTCTGAAATAAAAATATTTTCTGGAATGTTTAAGAATATACAAGTTTAGGATAATTTTTGTGAGATTTAATAAAATTGCTTAGATATTTTTATAGAATTTTATAATTATAAATGAATAAACTTGTAATATTTATTATATATAATAAATAAATGATTTTTGAAAAACTAAAAGTTGGGTGATAAAGTTTAACATTTCAGCAACATAGGATAAATTTTGTAGATTTTATAAATCAAATTTGGTATTTTAAATGTATTTTTAAAGGTTAATTAGAATAGGTATAAGGTTAAAAGAAAATAAAATAAAAAAAAAATATGTTGATGCTAGGAATCGAACCTTGGCCAAGGCCGGTTCAGGTTCCATCTCAACGAATGTAAACCAACTGACCTAGGTCAGTTGGTTGTTGAGTTTTCTGTTTTATAAAAATTATATATGTTATCTGCATTACATGTTCTTCCCCAATTCACTTTACGAGCCCTAGATAATCCAATCAAACAAATCACACAACAATAACCCAATTAACCTTAGGGTTATTGTTGTGTGTATGCCGGACATCAAAACCCATATGAAAAACTTGACTTACAAACACGATGCGAATACGAAATGGTCAGTCAACGCCGAAGTCAAATACGATCAAGACTCTTCGATTGAATGATTAAAAACAGAAATAAAAGGTTGTGGGAGGATTATCGGCGGTTTGTGAGTGTCCAGGAACGCCCAATTTATAGTTTTGAAGCTTGGATACTTGAATTGGTATGTTTGACTCAAACGACTAAAATGACGCGATTGGCTTTAATTTGGACGTGGTAATTGTCGATTGATGTGTGTAATGGACGCGTTAATTAGTTGGTCAACTAGGTGTTGTTAATTATTAACGTTTTCCAAAAATGTTAGCTCAATTAGAGGTCAAAGATTGAGTTGAAAGAAAAGGAAATATGTTAATGTGGGGTGTTGCTGTTCGCGTGCAGCAGAAGAAGAAGGGAGAACAGATAGGGCAGGGTATATATATAAAACGGGTAGGGATTGAAACAATAATGAGCTTGTAGCTCAGTGGTGTGCGCGTGTGTGTTGTTGTGACCCGGTCGTGTTCCCGAGTTCGAGTCCCGGCAGGGGCTGAACCATTTTTTTTTTAAAACAAGGAGGAGGGTTGTTGGGCCTGGGCCTGTGCTGGGCCGTGGATTGGGCTCAGGAAAATAAGGAAAGGGGTGGGTTATGGTTTGGGTTGGTTTTGATAAAGGGTTTCAAGTATTTATAAATATTTATCTATACATAAGCTGAATTTTTTTTATTATTATCATTATTATTATTATTATTATTATTATTATTATTATTATTATTATTAATATTATTATTATTATATAAAAAATAAAAAGTGACGGATGTCACATCTTCTCAGGATGTCCCACAAAACGTCCCTCACCCAGTCATGCCGGTATTTGAACCCATGGAGGTCTTTGCAATGAATTGCGTGCTCCCCATGTTTATCCATGCAAGCTTTACGGCAGATGGTGCATGTTTCATCTTTTGGAGACATAGGGATCATCAACCGGTACTTGAGTATAGCTCTGTACTCCACTGCAGACATGCATTGACTCAAACCCTCAATCGGGATAACGGTCAAAAAAATCCTGAGCATGAGGACCCTTTAGGCATTCAATCACCGCCTTCTGGCGGGAGGGCAACTCAAAAATTTCTCCCAGGTTCTGAGCAGTTTTTCTAAACAGAGCATTCGTCAAAGTTTTTTGTGATTTTGAGGGGCAGTGTCCTTATTAGAAAAACCGTCAATATCAAAGTCCGGAAGATAGACATTTAAACGTTCTTAAAATATTTAAGAGACATTTAAGTCTCTTAAAATATTTTAAGTGTTTTAAAGTATTTTAACCTTGATAACTCTAATTATTGGAGAAAATACATATGTGTACTTCTTTTATCGTCAAACAACATTTCATTTCATCCCTTCATTAAATATGTATAAAATTTTCTATTAGCAATTCACTACATAGAAAATTAAACCTCTACAAACAACAACAATCTTACCCAGTAAATCCTACACTTAGCAAAGCTATGAGTAGGGTCTGGGAAGGGTGGGATGTAAGCAAACCTTACCCCTATCCTTGCGGATAGAGAGGTTGCTTTCAAAGAGACCCTCGGCTCCACAACATACAATTTACACGTATACAACACTAACAATAATAAAGATCTACTGAATTTAGGGAAACATTAAAAACATCACGTATTAAAACAAAGGTATACATGCCATCAAAAAACAACTAAACCCATAAACACCCAGAACCCTTACAGACCTCCTACTGGTGTAAGAAAAAGTCTTAGCTCCTAACCACACTATGATACAACCAAACCCTCCCTAATAATCCTTGACTTTAATCTTTTGCCTCCACGAACCCCTATCCTTGGCCATGTCCTCTAAGAGGTGCATCTCAACTAAATCATGCCTAATCTACTCATCCCACGTCAATTTAGGTCTACCTCAGCGGAGACTATGACCTTCAGCCGCCTGACATTGACAGTAAAATCAGGCGCAGTCGTGAAATTGCAACATATCTTTAAGATTTCTAGCTAATTGACATTAGGTAACATTTTTGGCATCACCCATGTCTTCGTGTGTTTGCTAATTTTTATTTGGATTTGAAAAATTTTATTTAGTTTTAAGTTGAGATTTCTGCTCAAAATATTGAAACTTTATTCAATCAATATAATTAGTTTATTATTAAAATTAAATTCTTCTATTAATGTTATTAATGGTTGTTTCAATTTAATGTGCATTCATATTTCACACATTCATATGTCTTATTTTGGTTTTGTTATTTGTTCTGATCGTTTAGGTCGCCGTTCTGGCGGTTGATAGCTTCATAGAGGTCTAAAGTGGTGATCAATGGTGGTTCAACTGGTACAGTGGAAAATCAAGGTACATATGATGCTCATACGCGGAAGCTTCAATTTAGATATATCAATTACACTGGCTTGGGTTAGGGCCTATTGCAGAGTGCAGACTATTGGTTATTGGTAGAATGTTGTAAAACCCAAGTCAATGTATTCATAAATATAGGGATAGGATCTTCCAAGTACTGTGTTGACAAATTTGGGTTTTGCGTCATCCGTAGTTACCCGTTTTAATCTATAGACTATAATCCACATGGATTTTTTTTAATACACTAAAAGTGTGAGGTCTTGAGTTCAAGTCTCACAAGAGCAAAAATTCGCCTTTCAAAAAAAAGTTAGCATACTGATTATCCATATACTACTACACAAAAAGAAAATCATTAGGCTTAGAGAGAACTACACGAATAGTCCCTATGATTTATAGAAAATAACATCTTAGGGTACTAACTTTATTTTTTAAATGTTAAGGGTTTATGGTTTCACTTTTGTAACATGTTAGGATACTAAGGCTATTAGAGTTATTCGAACATGAATTTGAATGGCTATACAAAGACCTTCAACCACCACCTTCCACACACCGTTAACACACACACACACACTGACCTTAACATCCTGGGTTAACAGTGTCAGGAAATGCATTAAAGTTGTTCATTTTGTTTAACATCTTGTTTGAGCTCCGTCATCATTTTTCCCCAAATTAAAACCCTAGGTTGGGTCACTGGAGCTTGAAACCTTCGTCACCACCACACCAAAAGCAATCGCCAGGCTACAAAACAAACTGGAACTAAAATTGATGAATCAGAGCCATCACCACCAGTGAACCAGAGCTTGAAACCTCCGTCACCACCACGATGCGACGGTTCGTTAATCATTCCTTCTTCTACACTCTCTTCCAGGTTGACTTAACCCAGTTAACGAAATAGACTGTTTTGGCATATTTCGTTAAAAGTCAGAGACTGTTCAAGCAATTTTTAAAGTTTAGGTTGTACTGATATATTGGTCCAAACCACAGAGACGGTTTTGGTAATTAACTCTTTCGTTTATTAATACTTTAAACTGATTTAGTCCGAAATGTGTAGTAAATAAAAAAAGATTAATTGTTCATAGGAAAATAAAAAATAAACATAAAAGAAAGATTAATTGCTCATAAGTTTAAAAACATTTTTTTCATGTCCATTTTATCTTAGATTCGCTAAATTAAAGAGAACTTACTACTTTTTGACTGTGTTATAAAGTGTTGGTCGAGTAAGTTTTTGCGGGGCTATTAGAGTTATTCGAACATGAATTTGAATGGCTATACGAAAAACCGTTTTAACCTTGAAAATTTAAATTCAAGTTGATTTAAATATATACTTTATGTATCATTAAAAAAAAAAACATATCCAATCAAATTTGACTTGTCGGCTTTGAATTTGGTTTTGGATAGTACCAATCCTACACAAATTTGGAAACCTTATTGGAATATTGTTTTTCAAGTCTGATTCGAATAATGAACTCAAGTTAATTCGTTTCATTTTTGCTTTAGATATTCTATACTCACCATATATATGTATATGTTATTCGCTTGTTCACAGAAAACACGTCTATAATTATCCTATATATCTACACACGAACTAACCCGCTTATTCGCCGCCTCCAGTTTTGGGCGATGGGATTTGTTCTTCATGCTCCATCACGATTTTAGATTGCAGACATTTTCACCAAGGGCCTACCTCGCATACTGTTTGAAGATTTCAGGGACAGTCTAAGCATCCGGTCTCCTCCCGCTTCGACTGCGGGAGTATAATAGCATAGTATTTATATTATAGATTGTAAATATATTTGATGTATATCCCTTCCATAATTATAGGGACACAATGTATTATATATTCTTGAGAATAATAGAGAGGAGGCGGGTTTCCATCCTATCATTATCCTATCATTATCTACACGAACTTATAACCCGCTTATTCGTCGCCTCCGGTTTTGGGCGATGGGATTTGTTGTTCCAGTTTGGACGTACCTGCTGACCAAGAGGTCATTAAATTAATTTGTAGAATGGAGAGGTGACTCCACACAAACAACGACCCTTCAATAGGCTTGTTTAATTCACATGCACTTGTTGCACCCTAACTCATTTACACACAAAAACAGTGTGCACATACATGAATCAAGATAAGCTTACTCGATCTTTTCCTTACGTAGCCTATAAAAGTATGTAAAACTGATGAAGATGTACATTGCCAAATAGAGGTCACTAATTATTTTCCTAGCTATCAAAAACAAAAAGAGATCGAGTATAAAAAATGAGAAACTTAAAGACCCAAAGTTTTACAAAGAAAAACAATGGGCTTTTGAAGATTAAAGTGTTGGTAGAGAAGCTGCAAAAGACTCTTTTACATTGGGGCCCGAGGAACATAAGTATCCAGGCGTCGGGCCAAGAAACAGTCCCTGGGGATGTGAAAGAAGGGCATTTTGCTGTGGTTGCATCCTATGATGACGAAGAAAGGAGGTTTGTGGTTCCACTAACATATCTTGATCAACCATCGTTTCAAAGATTGTTGGAGAGGGCAGCTGAGGTATATGGGTTCAACCATGAGGGTGCACTTGTGGTGCCTTGCAGGCCAAGCGAGCTAGAGTCATTAATGTTGACAGAGAGAGTATCGGGTTCAGAAGATAATTTGGGATGGGTATATCGTGGAATGTTACCTAATCTAATTCGGTTCTAGATAAGTTTCATATATATATAGACTTCAAAATTAAAGGATGCTTTGTAGTTCAATAGTTTTGATGTAAATTACATCGACATCGAACCAGAATTGTACTTTTATATCTTTATAAAGTTAGATCATTTATTATATATATATGACTTCTGTTTCAACAGTCAAGGCCAAGTTTAACCGAACGAACAAGCAGATCAGCAACTTAAACAAACGAAATTTTATGTTTCTTTTTCTTTTTTGTGTGTGTTCTTCCATTCAGAATATAAACGTGTTTATGTTCATTCATTAATATCCCAAATAAACAAAAACCAACTTAAACAAATGGTATTATTAGCAAATACTAAAAGTTAAAAAAAAAAACAAATATAAATAAACAAGCAAATACTAAAAGTTCCAAGTAAACAAAACAACAATGTCCAAACTAAAGTCAAGATACCATTATCATCATCACATGATTCAACAATATCTGTATAAATGCGAATGAGAATTTACATGATCAACCACAAAAAACAATAGATATAAGTGAACGTATATCCACGAAGATAAAAGGATGTTCACGAATTTGGTCTAATCAGATGAACTAAAAAAATTTGTTCGTGTTTATTCGCTTTTTGAATAAAAGAATGGTTTAGTAACTTATCGTCGTTCATTTCACCAATCGTTCAATTTATTTACAATTTAGGTGTGATAGTTATGACACGAAACGAACCTAACACAAAATTCATGGGTTAGTATTTATTATAAACAGTTTCACATTAGTTTCTCGTCCAGCCGTGAACCTGTTTAACTTAATTGGTCATGTTGGTATCAACCCGTTAAGTTCGCGTGTTAACCCTTTAACACAATTAAATTTTATTTCATTAGGTGTGTTTATTATCATAAACTAAATTGGTTGGGTATCTTATGCAAAAGTTTAAAACGTAAAAAAGAAATTCACATAAGATTTAATAATTCAAATGTAACTATAATTTGACCCCCCAAGTGTTGCGACCGGGGGGGGGGGGGGGGGGGTTGCTGTAAATAGTCTGTGGTGTTAAAGAGACGATATCGTAAATTATATACCAGCGGAATGCTTTCATCAAACAAACATTGTCAAAGCCGTGCTAAGAACAAACAACGTACAAACGCAATACTTTCTTTAGAAATCAAATTAATGATGTCATGTCACACATTTAGTTTGAATGCATTCATCAAACAAACATTGTCAAAGCCGTGCTAACATAATACAAATTTTACACAACGTGACCTAAAAAAATGTTGTAAACAACCGTTGATAGTGTACCACCGCCAAATGTGATAGAAGGAATCGGCTCCTCTAACCGGTGTTGTCGGTTTCTTCTAGCTACTCTCTCAATTTCCGGTTCAAACACTAAAGGAGATGTTCTCCCCGAATGTCGGGTACGCATGCACTACCTGTAATCTACACAAATAACACACCCCGCGTAACAAGGAAAAGTAGAGAATAAACCAAACAAACAAACAATTAAACAGATTATCACAATATTAACTACTCAATAAGCACTAAGCGCACTAGCTCCCCGGCAACGGCGCCATTTGATGAGCCGGTCGTTACGGGTCATGCAAAACCTAATTAACCTAGGTAGATAGGGTAAATAGGGTATCAATCCAAGGAGCGTGTGGTTAGTGATTATCGCTTAGTTAACTTTGAATTTGTTACTTATGAAGATGCTAATTAATCATGCAATATATGAATTGGTATTTAGAAATTGGTTGAAGAGTTTATTGATTAATATGAAGCTTAAAATGAATTTGTAAGAAATAATTAATAATACTTGTAAACAATTAGATAAAAATGATTACACTAAGGATTGGGTAATTGAACACTAAGGCTTTCAACAATTGGGCATAATTGGATGAACAAAGATAATGCAATTGGTACTAACGGGTTGATTGTTCAATAAACTTAGGTATCAAGTTTCGTCAACATTCAACAATGGACTAAACTATACTTTATCATCTAGAACATACAATCCTATGGTAGTGTTGATGCAAGAAACCATGCTTATCTCACTAGAAATTGGCACAAGATCAATTAACTAAAAATGCGTCTAGCATAAGATTAATCACTACTCAACACAAATAATTCAAGTACATAAGAACATTAATCAAAAGTTTAAACAATACCCAAATGTTTCAGCCCTAGATATCAAGAACTTACATCCCCAGTGTAATACAAATGTTTTTAGCCAAGCATGGCTATGGTGTTCATCATCTTCAAAAGAGGGTCTTTAATCGTCAAGAAATTGATACTAGACTTTGGAGAATGATGTGTGATGTTGTGTCTTCAATGGTGATGAATTTTATAATGAAGAAGGAGATCCAAACAGCTAAAAACTCAGTCTTCCCTCATAAATCCGTCATTAAAATGTTTTTGATGATCATTGACTTGAAAAAGGAAGTTTTTTGACCATTTTTACTTTTGGCGTAGGATACGCCACTTTTGGCGTATCCTACGCTAACTCAGATTTGCCTGAGCTGTCTTCTGCTGCCCTACGCAAGATGATCTGTCCTTCCCTACGCAAATGGCGTAGGGTACGCCAGTTTTGGCGTATCCTACGCCAACTCCTCCTTCAGCCTCGGATTTTGATTTCCCAGCTCGTTTATGCCTCCGTATCTCGCCCGAGCAACTCCAAAACGTCATATTTGCTTCCTTTAATCATCAAATCCTGAAATAACATAATAACATCAAAGCAACACCATTTGACAACTTAACATTCCTTATAATTCATTTATAGACGTGTTTATACACGTCTTTTGACCAACCCATCACTCTTGCAACTCATCTTTTTTTTTTTTTTGCTCCTGAACAACGACAACTTGATTTGTTGTCATTGCAGTATATCAAGCCTATAGTTGCGTCTTCGTTTTTAAAGAACGATCACCCTACCAAGCTCAAATAAATATAGGCTTGAGATAATACAACGTTGATCATTTGGAAACTCAAAAAGGAGTTGCCAAAAGAATTCATCATTGCCAGCTAAACGTTGAAAATCAATGAAAATAACCCATTAATGATGACCACATAAAAACATAAACATATAAAAAAAACTTTAAATGTTCGTTTACAATGCAACTTCCAACATAAAGCTTAAGTAAAAACCAAACCTGTAAGGCTCAAAGCAATAGAAGGCAAAAAAAAAAAAAAAAAATAGACACTACCAAGGCTGCAAGGAAGGTTGCAACCCATGAGGTGTCATCCATGAACCCTGCCATGCTAAGGCAAAAATTGTATCAACCTCTCTTTCAGAATTGCTAGCTCATCATTGCCTTAAAAATCAAATTCCCGATAATCAACAGAAAAAGACGATGGCAAAGTTATGGCAGGAAATAGATTCATGGTCCATCACTCTAGGTGCGAGGACAAGTCTTAACACAAGAACCTTACATAAAATATGGTAATTAGCAAGGTGTTTATGCTATTTTAATCACTCAATGAGGCACCGACAACACAATCACGACAAAGTTGTGTGAGGGGCTAGATTCCTAATTCATCACTCAACCAAGACATGCTTAACACATGAGCCTTGAATAAAATATACTAATTAGAAAAGCATTATGTTATTCCACAACCACACAATCATGGCAAAGTTGTGTCAGGGACCAGATTCCTGGTTCATCATTCATGGTGCCAGGACAAGTCTTAACACGGGAGCCTGAGGTTACTCTAATCACTCAATTAAGCAAGCAATGAAGAAGTAAAGTAAACAACAACAAAAAAACAAGAATTATGAAGCAAGACAGCCACAGAACAATAAAACAATCAAATAACTGATAATTGATGCGTGGTCGAAAACCTCGCCTCTATTAAATCTAAAAAGGTGTTTTTATTTGATTATTTGAGGCGGGATATAGCACTTTGATTTGATTTGATGTTTCAGGTTAAAAGCGCTTATGGAGTGAAGCTTACACAATGCTAGAGCAAAAGATTGGAGTTGAGAAGCATTGGGAGAAAGAAGGACATGAAAAGTACAATGAAGGTTCTGGCAGTCTCTGACAGCAAACATACTATCTCTAACGCCATCGCCGTATCTGACGACAGTCTCGCCATCTCTGACGCTGCCATCTGACAAGACTTGGTCAACAGAAGATTTAATACAATTTTTAATTGTTTTTATGATGAGTTTGACTAGAGATTGGGGGGGCTAGAGATTTGGTTCATGATTCATTTTTTTACATCTTCATCATCACGATTTTTCCGATCATTACAAGAAAAGCATTCTTTCATCATCTTCTTGAAGATTTGAAGAACTCCATGGTTATGCTTGGCTAATCTCGTTGTATCACACTGGGGAAGTAGACATTTGAAGTTCTAGGGTTTAACATTTGGGAATTATTTAAACTATTGAATGTGTGTTTGTGTGTTTGAAATACTGTATTAGATTGCGATTAATCTTATCTTGAAGCCATTCTAGTTAATTGATCTTGTGCCAATTTCTAATGTCATGAACATGTTTTCTTGCTCTAATACAAACATAGGGTTGTATGTTCTAGGTAATGAAGTGTAGTTTAGTCCATTGTTGAATGCTGATGAAACTTGACACCTAAGCCTATTGAACAATCAATTCGTTAACACCATTTGCACTACATTGGTTTGACCCATTTGTGAAAGCCCTAGAATTCATTTGTTGAAACCCGGGTGTGATCCTCTTATTAATATTTTTGTTACAATCAAGTTTTTACCAATTCCATTATCTTTGACAATTTCAATCAACTTCTTGAATCAATTTGGTTCATCACTCTCAATACAATTTTTCTTGAATCAACAATATATGCAAACTTCATAAAACATAACATCTTCATAAGTGACCGTTTAATCAACTAAGTAACATTCACTAACCACACGCTCCTTGGATTAATACCCTATTTACCCTATCTACCTAGGTTATTTAGGTTTTGCATGACCCGTAACGACCGGCTCATCAATAATCCACGGAATAAGCTCAAACACCTGTACCCATAACCCGGTCAAATGCTTCTAAACATAAGAAACAACCAAAAAAGGTTGAAACAACCTCACTAGCATTACCCAATTAAGTTAGGTTTCTCCAACACTGTTATCCTTTGATTGGGGATAACAACAAGTAGGCTAAGATTTCCATGACCCCTAACACATCTCCTTGAATCTTTTGGTAGATTGACCGTAATCGTAAAATCATAACTCAGAGGCACTATAGTTGCAAACAATCTTGCCATACCAGGCAACAGGCCCTCATCGTTGTGGCAAGAAGCTACATAATCAAGGGAGAAGCGACTACAAACAACATCTGAAAACAACCATCATCGACAACAGAGCAAAACACCCACAAAACAAAGATCATCGACAATATATATAAACACCCCAAAACAACCATCATTAACAACAGACCAAAAGAGGAAACTAAGCATCATGAACATCAGACCTAAACTAGACACATCACAAACAACAAATGTAGCATGTAAAAACAACAATCGTACAAAAACAACCAAAACATAAAGCATAGAAAAAAACCTGATCGACCACCATAGACGCCAGAACAAAAACTAAAACAAACATCATCGACAGAAGCAAACATCATCCACAATAAATGAAAACATCCCAAAAAAAACCACCGGATTGAGTTTTTTCCTATCTTATTGTTAGTACCCCCATCCGGGGCGCAGCTTAGATTCCATTCCCTATTGCTAATGAGGGATTTCGCGATGTCTACGAAAACTTTAGCGAGGGTCATTATGGCGTCCCATGTCTTTGTCCAGCCATTGCAACCAGTAAAGCATCGTACGGGTTCCTAACTTTGTACGTTGTAATTGAATACTACTCTTTTGAGGGCTTCATTGACTCTGCCAATCTGCAGTGCCTCACGATTATATCTTGTGATGAAGTCAATGACAGATTCATTGTCTCCACGCTTGACCAAGAGGATGTCCGCCTGGTCTTTGGTCTGTCGTCGTTGTTGGCTGAAGCGTCGGGAGAACTTCGTTGTAAGCTCATCGAGACTGTTGTGTTTGCCATCCGGTAAGGTGTCGTACCATGCTCGCGCTGCACCTGAGGGTTTGCTAGAACATGTGACACCATACTAGGAGTGTCCAGCGAGTAACTAAGTCTGCCGCCTCGAAGACGCGCAGGTGGTCATCTAGGTCAGAGAAACCATTGTACTTGCCAACGTTTCTAGGTAACTTAGAACGTGCCAGCAAGGGCGCGTGAGCAATGCACGCTATGAAATTTGACTTTTCTATGAATAAGTGGGGTCTGTAAGGCTTAGTGAGGTCCTCACTGTGTTGGGGCTTGTAATTTGATCGACTCGCAGTGCGCTTTTGGCAATAGCTTTGAGTTTCCTCATCGTTAAATCCGTCATTATAATTGTAGTCGTTTTCATTATAGTCTTTGTTCCTGTGGTTATCATTTCTTTGGGTGGTGTAGCCCTGGCTGCTACTGTTGGTATGGTCTCTACCATGACCGGCATTGCGGCCTCCTCCACGAGCTCCCCTACTTGTTGTGTCCAGAATCTATAGTGGGTCTCTGTGGCAGATGGGTCCTGGGTGCTCCGGATAGGGTTCCCCGGTTTATTGCATCCCTTCGCGGGCCTTGCGGGAAATCCCCGTATGTTAGAGTTCGAACCGTGGACTTGTTGCCCTTGAGAATTTGCTCATATTTTTGGTGCGAACGCAACTGTTCCTAAAGTAGCCACACCTCCGAATTGACCACTAATTGGCTACCCTTAGAAGCTGATTTGTCGTCTGGCGCTCCCGTTCCTCCAAACTTGAAAGAGCATTCATTTTCTTTATCATGTTTGACGTTGTCATGACGGTGCTCATCCGCTAGAGTCCCGGATCCGCACCACCACCTCTAGTAGCTGGAAATGTCATATATGGAAAGGTTGCTAGTTTGGAATTCATGATGATTAGAAAACTTTGTTAAGATGTTCGAGCCGAAAGTAGATGGCGCCAATGAAGAAACACAAGTGTTCGGTAGGAAAGTAAGGATTCTAGTCACCGTGGAGGTTCCTGCAAAACAGAGGTAACACTGTGAACCTCGTTACAAGGAGGGGAGATAGGGGGTTTTCTTGTAATCACCCTCCGGCGTAAGAATAAATATACGTTTGGATGAATAAGAGTGTTCTGGAAAAGTGAGTATAGAGTGAAAGAGAGAGAGAGAGAGAGAGAGAGAGAGAGAGAGAGAGAAAGAGAGAGAGAGTGGGAGTGAATGCTCTTTACCTTGGAGGATGTGAGGTATTTATAGCCGAAGGAAGGAGGAAGTAGGAGCCAGATGTCACCATCAAGGAATATGATGTTTTTCCCCTTTGCTCTCGCCTGTTGGCGCTTGCAGAGTGAGAGCACCTTCGTGACCTCTGATTGGTTGGACGTCACTGTCAAATCGTCCTCAATGTTGGCGCTGCCACAACCGTTAATGGAATTTAAGGAGTCAGGAATCGAGGCATGCGATTGGCTAACTGTCCCTGTCATCTGTACTTCCTATCCGTTCTGCCACAACTGTTAGTGAGGTGGACACCTAGTATACTTGTGCGCAGACGTTGGTTGGCTACACGTCAGCATTACTTACTTAGCTCGCTAGCTTCCATCGTACTCACCCACTTGGCACCCGGTTGGGCTTTGCGGGAGGGCTTCTGGCCTAACTAGTTGTTCTTGTCCTTCGGATATGGGCTTGGGCCCGGCTCAGGCCTGGGTTCTGGCCCATATCCTATCATAGATTGTAGTGAACTAGTGATATCCAATTTAAGTTCGTTAATAAATGAGATATTGAGCTCTCGAGCTTAAATTGGAGATTGTTATTGAATTAGCTTTAGTTTAAGATCGATCCCGGGTTTCAACTAATTTAAACTCGACTTGTTTCAAGCTTTTTATGACTCGATCTTAAAACAACTCGGCTCGTTTACGACCCTACAGGATTTAAGTTAGCCCTATACTTTGTGTTTGGCGCTCATTTTTTTGTTATATGTAATGAGTGAGTGTTCCATGATTATCCAATCTGAACGAACTAATCCCCCTATTTGTGGCCTCTAATTTTGGGTTAAGACCGATGGGCCGGGTTTATAATTCGAGGAAATCTATAATCTATATATAAAAGAATTGCACTATGATGACATGGCATTCAATGAGTCAACCCTTAACCCTTTGAATGTGCCATGTGGCATCATGTAGTGCATTTTTTTTATTTTTTTATTTTCTTTTTTTAAATAAAATTAAATCACATAAAACCCTATCTATCATCATATATAATCTCTATCTTCTCACCCCAAACCCTAAAATTCTTAAAACTCCTCTCCGGCACCCAAGGTAAATCCCACGATTCTTAATTCATGTTTTATTATTGTTATTGATCCATTGTTTTATTAATTATGAAGATGGTCAGATAGATTTGGAACTCTTCTTTTATTAGAATATATATTATCCAAAACTTTTTGGTGGTACTGTTGTTTTTGTTGTTTAGCAATTGATTACTTAGAATTCCTTCAATTTATTCATTCAGTAAACTCTTCTTTTACTAGAGTCGGTGGTTTTGCATGTTGTAAATAGGGAGAGAATGAGGATGTAGGTTATGAATTAAAGGGTGTTTTATTAGTCTAAAAGAAATCTTTAAAGGGCATATGATTCGTACATGATGCAAACAAGGGGCACATCTCACGATATGTATCATTTAATTTATAGCTCTCCCAACTAACCTACTTCGATCTTTAACTGGTTTAGTTGATTTGATCTGATCTAATCATAAGTGGGATGGCTGGCGTTAGCTAAGAACTAGGTGATTATTTGTTTAATTTGATACGTTTTTTTATTTATTTTTGTTTTTGATTCATTAAGCTCTTTTAGTAGAAAAATATGTTTGTTTCGCACTTTATTCACCAGATCTGATGGATTATTGTGTGCAAGGCGAACCAACATCGACGGGTTTGGTGGATCACTCATCGCCATCACCGAAGATTTGCCATCCAGATCCGAGCGAACCTTTATCTCTCTATTCGCATGAAAATAATGATCCAGAAACATGTCAGTTGGTTCGCGGTTCATGAGGTTACAGTTTAATCCAAGGGACACAACATTTTGGAAAAAGGGTTGGTCAAGTTAGATGGTTCAAAAGGATTCATGGTTTTGAATGGTTACAACTTCTAACTTAAGTGATTTTTTAGTTGATTAGGTTAGGAATTATAGGAGTCATTAGAATGTGAGAGATTAAAGAGATGTGATGAGTTTTTGAATAGTTGCAGCTTACTTAAGTGATTGTTTAGCTGATTATTGATTAGGTTTTAGGTTAAGGAATATGAGTTATTACTGATTAGAATACTATGGACATGTAGTGATTGAGAGATTTTGTGGTTAGTTAACTTGAGCCATTTGCAATAGGTTTATCACGTCATATTAGATTTTTTCAACCCCGGGACGCTCCCGGGGTAATAGGCTAGTATAATGGATATATAAGATGTGACTGAACACAAACAATGACCCTTCATCCAGGCTTGTTACCAAGCACATGCAGATGCACCTTCATTCACACACAAACTGTGCACTTACCTCAAGTAGCCTACAGAAAAGATGCGAACTGATGACCATTGTAAACGGTTTGATCAAAAAGAGAGAATACACAAAATGGGAAAGTTAAAAACACAAAGTTTTGCAAAGGAAAAAAATGGAATTCTGAATCTTAAAGTGGTGATAGAGAAGCTGCAAAGAAGTCTTCTACAAGCCAAGAAACGGTCCCCGAAGATGTGAAAGAAGGGCATTTTGCCGTGATTGCAGCTGATGATGAAGAAGAAAGGAGGTTTGTGGTTCCGTTAACACACCTTGATCGGCCGTCGTTTCAAAGAGTGTTGTAGAGAGCAGCCGAGGAGTATGGATTCGACCATGAGGGTGCGCTTGTGGTGCCATGTAAGCCTAGTGAGCTTGAGTGGATGTTGGCCCAAAGAGAATCGGGTTCGAGAGATGATGTTGGTTGGAGTTCATGTAACACCATAGTGGATAATTGGTGAATCTAATTTTGTTTTGGATCAAGTTGCATAGGGTTCAAAGTAAAGGATGATTTTGTAGTTAAACTGATTTGTTGCTTATATCATCGAATAAAAATTGTTGAACTATTTATGTTCATTATTATTGTGAAGCATTCAATGCCCCAAAGAGTGGCTTGCTTCCGTGACGAGTGCTCGAAAAGCACAGCCAATCACAAAGGCCAGCGCAGAGGAGCAGCCCATCTTGTGAAAAAGCAAAAAAGAAACCCAACTTCGCTTTTCTAGTTCTAACTTCTAAGCTAACTACCAGAGGTGTACATATAGCAAACAGTGTTCTTTTTTTTTTAACCGGTTCGGGTTTAAACCGGACCATGTAGGTCAACCTTGGTCAAAATCAGTTTGTGCCGAAACCGATCCTCGGTATAAACCACTCTTAGTTGGCAAACTAAATATTCGAACCTGTACCTAATCGTTTTAGAATGGATTAAAGCCAGTTCGGGCTCAAACTACCACACACTAACGGGTTGGGTCGGATTAGAACTGGGTTGGGGTCAAACCGGTTCGGGTCAAAACGGTTCAGGTCGAAACCATTCGGGCCAGTACGAGTGGAAACGGTACGTGTCGAAATGGTTCGGGTCAAAACGGTTCAGATGGTGAGGGCAAGGATGATGATAGATTCCAATTTATTAACCAACCAAATACAACAATAATGGAATTCAGATTCTGTTTAAATTCCAAATCCAATTCTTTCTAATTCAATTCCTACACAAATTCCAATTCCAATTCCAATCCAAACCATTCCGCGAAAGTTCAATCTTTGATGGATCTATCGGTGGATGTTGAATATGTTTCACTTTTCAATGTTTCAATATGTAAATAATTAAATATAGACAATCCAGGATGCCCAAACGAGACCTGCAGTGTGTTTGGTGTTTGGCTCCCAGTCCAACCATCTATTGTTCCAACATTAGACGCAAAAGAGGCGAGTCCAAAAGTGGAACCACAACTCAACCAATTCATACTAAGCTTGATGTTCGCTTCAAATAAGTCAAGCCAGGCATAGTAAATGGATCAAACTAGACGTCTTAGCTTAGCTTGGCTTGGCTACTTCTCACAGCTCAAGCTTGTAACAGCATCAGCTGCAAATGTCTAAAACATTTCAACACAAAACAGAGCTCAATAAACAAACATAAAAAATTTCGAATAAACTTAGAAGTACGTCATTACACTCTTCCATAAAATTGTAGCAATATAAGTAGAGAAGCCGGAGGCATATGATATGTTCTTTGTTGGCAAAACAAAATTTAAAATATAGTGCAACAACTAAAATTAAAATGATGTGTCCCGAAAACAATGAAAAAAGTTCAAGAGCCCCTAAATTTCACATCCTATTATGTCATAGTCCCACCACAACATGCTGGTCAATAAGGATGTACCTTTTGATCCTTGAGCTTGGTATTATGTGGACACTATGATAATAAGATCTAATCATATAGACCAGACTTGGTCCTTAGGTGCTCCTTAAAGCCCATAATGTCGCCTTCCCATCGCGTTATGGTTTGATTTTCACACACCCATATTTCCTTAGCCACCTGGTTAATCAGCCTGAAGTCATGGCTCACCAGCACCATACCACCGTCCCATTCGTTCAAAGCCTCTGCTAATGAGTCAATCGTCTCGATGTCCAAGTGATTAGTCGGCTCGTCCAAAAGCAGCATCTGGGGTTGTCTGAAAGCTAACCATGCAAATATCACACGGCTCTTTTGGCCGTCTGACAAGTTCTTCATCGGCATCACTTGAGCCTTCCCGGTCAGCCCAAACCTTCCAATGGCAGACCGCATCTTTTCCTCTTCGTTTCCTGGATACTCCCTTATCATATAAAGCAGAGCAGACATTTCCAAATCAAGCTTTTCAGCCAAATGTTGATGGTATTGAGCGATCTTCAAGTGGTTGTGCCGCTTCACCATGCCGTCAAGAGGAACCAACTCCCCTGTCATCAGCTTCAAAAGAGTACTCTTACCAGCTCCATTGGGTCCCACCAAAGCCACACGGGAATCCAGGTCGACACCAAAATCAATGGATTTGTAGATGAGGGTATCAGGTGTGTAACCAAAGGTAACCTCAACAAACTGAAGTACAGGTGGTGGAAGCTTGCCCACATCAGCAAACCGGAAAACCAAAACCTTGTCCCGAGCAACCTTTTCAGTTAGACCACCACGTTCCATTTTGGCTAGAGTTTTCTCCTTGCTCTGAGCTTGTCGAGCCAACTTAGCCGACCCGTGTCCAAACCGGGCTATGTACTCCTTCATGTTAGCAATTTGGTCCTGCTCCCATTTGTATTGTTTCATCTGATTCTCTTCAAGTTCTGACCGGGTTTGAACATATTGGTCAAAATTACCGGTATAAATCTTCAATTTCTTACTTTGCATATGTATGATGTTAGTGCATACACCATTCAAGAAATCTTGGGAGTGTGACACAACCACAAGTATCCTCTCAAACTTCTTTAGCGTTTCTTCCAACCAGACGCAGGCCTCGAGATCTACAGTCCATTCAAAACACATCATCAAACAAAGACTTATTATCTTTCTTTTAAATCTAAAGAAAACAATTACTCACCAAGATGATTTGTGGGTTCATCCAGCAGCAAGACGGTTGGGTTCATAAACAAAGCACGTGCCAAAGCAATTCGCATTCTCCAACCACCAGAAAAATCCCGTGTTTTCTTTGCTTGCATTTGTTTGTTAAAACCTAAACCATTTAAGATCTCAGCAGCACGTTTCTCAGCAGTGGATGCATCCATAGCATCCAAGCGTTCATAGATACGATCGAGTGCTTCACCACCACCAGCATCCTAAAAATCGACAAGCAAATTAACTAAATTACATACTACTCAATGAAAAAGAAACCAAAACTTGAATTTTTTTTAGTTATGTTAAAACCTGGCTAGCTAAGCGTTCAGCTTCCTCTTCCAATTTCAGTCTTTCTTCATCACAATTCATTACAGCCTCAAGTGACGACATGTCAGAAGCATCTATCTCTCTTGTGAGATGGAATATATCCATGTGTTCAGGGATTGGAAGTTCTCGCAATCCAAGTGAAGTAAGGAGAGTTGATTTCCCACAGCCATTTAACCCAAGCAAACCATAACGTCTACAAAATAACAACATAACTAAGAAATGTATAAAAACTCATACAGAAAACAAAAAATATGCCATAACAAAATGGTGCAAAATGCAAACCTCCCATAGTTAAGCTCCAGCTCAGTATCAAGAAGAAGATCGTGTCCATGGAAAGTTAACGACAGAGACTCGATCTGATATCACAATTTCAGGGTCAGTTTACAAATTAGTCTAAAGTGATGATGAACATTTATCATGTGTTTACATAGTTTTATAAAGTAATAACAAACATCAAAATATCTTCAATACAAGTTAGGTAAAAACAATGCCAAACATTGAAATATCTCTGGCCAACGAACCAATTTGATACGTGATACCAAACATTTATTTATCTTTAGTAAGAGTCCATAATATCAATAAAGCATATACAATAAGTTTTTAAAACTAGAACACGTTAATGAAAAATAAGCATAAAATTCTTGTTCTTTCCATGTGAAGAAATAAAAACATTATTAATTTATAAAAAGATAAGAAAATTGTGATCATACTGATAGAGTTTTTCCACTTAATGAAGTTTCTACATGTGTAACAGCAATGTACAAACAGCATTAAAGAACATAATTAACAAAATTACTGTAAAAGCATGTTGCTAAAACCGTAAACTCACTCATTCCAAAGTTTAAACCTTTACGGCACTTTAAGTAGATTACCAAACATAATAAAGCACATGAACTAACCATCAGCAGACTGGCAGACTCTATAAACCAACAGAAATATTTTTTTTCTTTTGCGATCTAAAATACAAACTATCATCCATAGTTTTAAAAACGGTTGAGGCACCCAAAAACGGCTATGAAGCGGCGCCTCAGGTAGTTCTTTTGTTTGTGCGCCTCATAGGGCTTAGGCGCTAAGAAAACCTGCTCCATGAGGAATCCTTATGTTTTGGACGTTTTGTGTCAGTTTTAAACATTCCACGTCTTCTTAACGTGTGTGTTTTTTATGTTTTTGATAAATTTGATGAGGAAATTAGTTAGTATTTCATTTCTTATAAGATACATAATCTTTATATTTATTTTTTAATCAAGCGTCAGATACTCGATTCCGTATTTTTAAACCTTGCAATCATCTACTTCCCATCAATATACAAGTTTTACGGTTAGTTACAACAAAACTTAGCACTACGAGCAATCAAACCAATCAAAAAATGCTTTAAATCTAATAATATTTGACCTATAAACTACAAACCCTAATAATACTACAGATTATAACAAAAACTATTTTCTAACGCATCAATTCAAACAAATAAATAAAAACCCCCAAATTCACATAAAAACATAAATCAAATTTCTATAAAAATTAAATTAAAATGAAAATATGAATATCATACCCTAATATCCCTAGACAAGGGATGAGAACAAAGAACACCAGTACAAGTACGGTCAGAGATCGTAAGCGACCCCATTCCATTGGCCAAGTTATCGGAGCTGGAGCTGCCGTTCATCGACGCCGCCTTAGCTGACGTGGCGGCGGCGGCGGCGGCAGCCTTACCTCCTCTTTTGGCAGCGGCGGCTGCCTTCTTCTGTAGCGCCTTCTTTTTGCTCGCATCAGACACCATCTGAAACCACAAAACAAATATTAATAATATTAATAATAATAATAATATATAAAAGAGAAAGAATAGAGAGGTGAGTTTTGGATTAGATCTGTGCCTTGAGATTGGAGAGTGAAGGATCTGACGGTTGATTTGGGGTTTGTTGAAGGAATCAACGGTTGGATATGATGATGGGGTTTGGTGTGTGAAGGAGAGGAAGAAGAAGACGCCTCAGAAATAGGAGGGTTAGAGAGGAGGAATGAGTAAAGGAAGTTTACGATATTTTATATGCCCTGTGTTTGGAAAGAGGGGTACACGTGTCGTATCTTAGTTTGTACCCTTTCGACTTTAGTTTAGGTATCCAAACGCATTTTTGTGCAACTCACGGTTTTTATTTATGGTTTTTTTTTTATTTCATTTCATTACAAAATACCGATAATAAACCCTTGACTAGCAAAAAAGTGAAGCTAAACATACTTGGCGTCTATCTATAGCCCTTTCTTTCGTAAGACTTACGTTGTGTTCCCGAGTTAATTTAACGAAAGAAAAAGAAAGGAAATGAAATGAAATGAAATGAAAATTTGATTGTGTTTCTGAGTTTCATTTAAGGAAGGAAAAGAAAGGAAAACAAAACAAGGTGTGTTCCCGAGTTTTATTTAAAGAAGGAAAAAAAAGGAAATGAAAGGAAAACTAGGCAAAAATTTTTAGTTTAGTTTTCCTTCCAATTTGGAAGGAAACAGAAGGAAAGGATATTTATCCTTTCTTTTCTTTTCTCTTCCTTTCCTTCGGTTATTTTCCTTTCCTTTCCCTCTTTGAGTTAACTCGGGAACACAGCGTTAATCTCCATTTTCTGTAGACCGTGAGACTATAAGAATGAAGGGCTCTAAACCATTATACACATGTAATTCAATAATTGGTAGATGCAAAATATAAGTTTGTCTCTAGTATTAAACGCCAACTATGTTTAACTTTGCTTTTTTTTTTTTGTTGGTTAGGTGTTTATTCTCATGATTTCCCATTGTTTAAACTATTGAATCTCATTCTTTAACATCTTTGGGTTATAAGATAATAATTTATTGACGGTTGACATTTTGTTGTATTTGATATTTACAAAACTAGAGCTTAAATTCTTATAAGTGTAAGATAATATGATAAATAGGTGTAAAAGTTTAATTATTATAAAAAGATAAGAATTTAATGAAAATAACATTTGAATAATCGAAATATGACCTCTTAAATTTTTTTGAATAATTAACACTTCTAAATTGTGAATGATATGAAGTGAACTAAATGAAATTGAATTTTTTTTATTATTCACTATTCAACATTGTTAATGTGTCCTAAGGTTGTCCTTGTTATTTGGCATTACTCCTGTTATTATCATCCACACCTATGTGGTCATTGTGGTGATTGCCACTTACGCCATCGATCATCAGCAGCATTATTGTCGAAGTCATTGCACCATTATTTTCATTACTACGTACTCTACCCACTAACCCAATTAATAAATTGCAAAACGTCATGTTACAAAGAAATTGAAATCGTTATTGAAAATGTTCATAATTAGTAAAAAAGAGGCAGTAGTTATATACAAATGAATCATGCTATAAGTATATAACAATAGTTACATCATTTTATGCAAAATCTGTCTTTCGTCCAGGGGCCGAAAACAATGTATATTTTGCTTTTGTCACATTGGATGTCTTCATTTTTGCATAATTTTTTGGTCGATTTGGCTCAAGTTTCTTAGAATTAACCGCTCCAAAATTCTTTAATTGATTTCTGTCCTTTAGCTTGGTATTATCGTGCCCAAATTCTAGAGTATGTGGAAGTTGTGACATATATACACCAAACCAGGATAATACCAAAATAACCCATACTATTGAAACCTATATTATTAGTGTGAAGCCCACGGGCTCGGTTAGCTATTTAGGGTTTTATACAATCTCTATATATTGTAATCATCTATTGAATTAATAATCAATCAGTCTTTTACCATCTTACATGGTATCAGAGCCTTATGGTTCTGGTTATCTTATTCCTTACCATCGCGCCACCACAAACATACACTACTACAAAACTAGGTTTTTGTGACCGCATTTTTGGTCGCAAAACAGTCGTAATTGTCCTTTTGACACCGTTTTGTGACCGAATATGCGGTGGGAAAAACCCTCGTGTGTATTGCCCTAATGCCACTGATTAGCGACCGCCTTTAGTTTTTGTTACCACGTTGTTGCCACCACAAAAAGGGTCAAAAATTCTGCGACCACTTGTCCGGGGTCTTGTTTCTTGCGACTGTTTTCCTACCTTCTATTTGTTACCATTTACCTACCGCTTGCATTGTTTTTGCCACCATTTTCCTACCATTTACTGACAGGGTGCATTGTTTTTGACATCATTTTGCTACCATTTACAGACTGCGTGTATTGTATTTGCTACTATTTTTGCCACCATACATGAAATACTTGCCACCATTTAGCTACCTATACCTGTGCATTATATTGGCCACATGGCAACTAATGATCTGCAGTTTTTATTTCTCTGTTTATCCCATAAAAGTCGCATTCCAATAAAATTATAAATAACAGCCGAGTAAAATTACAAAGTTCTAAAATTTAAACATTTTTATTACAGTTTCTCATGTATCAAAATCATATAAAACATTCCAATATAAAATGCGAACTAAAGCATCAAATAGCCGAAATTATCCTACATAATACACATCCAAAACATTCAAAACCAGGTGTTTATAGCCTATCTTCGAACCGTAGCTCTTAACATAACTTCAATGTTGGCCATACTATTGAGCATAACATCTTTCATTCTTTCTCCGGCTTATCCTTTCCTTTCAGCCACCAATCTCGCAATATCCATTCCACCTTTCTCTTATTCATTTTTCTTAACGAGTTCCTTGATAACCATGTTCAACTTTTTACTCTACAAAAAAAAAAAAAAAAAAAAAAACAATGCACAAAATTATGAAGTCAGAATTGAAGGAAAATGATAACGGTCAAGTCAAGTAAGTTAAATTGATCAAAATATTTAAACTACCTAAGGGGCTGTTTGGTTGATTAAGTGCTGAATCATTAAGAGGTCTGAATGGTAAAGAGGTCTGAATGATTAAGCGCTGAATCATTAAGTTGGACCTCTTAATGGTTAGTAATCTTGTCCCACATTGGTAGGAGTGCCTCATTAAGGTTCAGCATAATTCAGTGCTTAATGGTTTAGCAACATCTCAAATCTTAATGATTCAGACTTAACCATTCCATTCAGAAGCTAAAACAAACGCGCTGCATGCTGAATCATTCAACGCTGAATGGTTAAGAACCTCATTAAGAGGCTTACCAAACAGCCCCTAAGTCTATAAAGCACACTTAAACTACTTGACTCAAGATTAAGACATAAAAAGATCTTCAAATCATGACAACATAGTCACACTCAAGGTTCATCTGCTAGACCACTATTTGACTTACTAAAAAACCCTAAGTTACTAAAAGGCCGCATATCATCATATAAGATTTTTTTAGTGCGGATTTTAGGTCACATTTTTTTAAATAAAGGAAAAGGCTTTACATCCACCAACATATATATATCATAATAACATCCTTTTACCTTTATTGATCAGTTATATGCCTTTATATATGAATATGGAATGACAAATTATTTAGCTCTGTTATGGCTTTCATGGGTTACAACTTATATTACTTCTACCCTGAATAAACAACAAATCTCATATATAAATTAAACATCATAATGCATTTGATCTTACCACATAAACATAAAGAAAAATGGGTTAAAAGATGCTTACCATGAATTGAATGATGTTCATGGAAGAGGTGATGATGTAGATGTTGATTAACACTTCTAGACTTCTAGTTGGTTACACAAATCGAGTTTTCTTACTCACCTTTTTCTCCCATCGATTACACACCTCCCAACACGCATATGATAAATTTTTATAAAATCATATTAATCTTTCCCTGGAAAGGTACTATGAAATAAATCTGCATACACACCAACGGAATGTGACCTAGGGCACTAATTTTACACAAATAGTAAATAATCCTAGATCTTAGAGCACATCAATTAAAGTAAAACATCAGAAATTAACAATGTGAATTAGAATCAAAAGGATAAATTTGAATAAAAACATACAAATATCGCCGATTGAGGTGATGAATAATAATCTGATTGAAGTTGCAGCGTCTCCGGGAGTTGTACTGCTTACGAGAGGCGGCATTCGATCGCCGGTGATACTCTTTGAAAGAGACCATAATAGAGCTAGAGAAAGGATCGATAAGATAGAGAGGAGGCGGCGGTTAATTGTGGAGCAGGTTGATGTATAAAGGCTTATTACAATTTAGAACCCTAATTAAAATTGGAGAGCGTGCAGACTCTAAAATTAACCCGCCCAGTTAAATTTTGATGTTGTGACCATTCAACGGTAGCAATTTGAAATTACTTTTTATTTTTAATATTTTTGCCCATTTTCTCACTAATTTACTACCAAAAATAAATGGTTGCAAAATTTCCAACCACTTAGCTACCACATCATATTAACTAGACGTAATTTGCATTTTGGTGGGAATTCGGTGGCTAAATTTGCTACCGTTTTTTTTGGTAGCAAATTTTGATGGCAATTGCCCAATTTTCTAGTAGTGATACAAACCCTAGCCGTCGTCACCAAGTTCAAACCCTAGACAGGGCGGCGTGCCGCGACCGTGGTTGCGCCACCCTATCCCTTCTTCGTTTTTCGTTTCGTTTTTTCTATTCTAATTTCAAAGTTCTCGTTATCTTTACTTATTTTCATTTTTAAATAAAGCCTCGGTTCCGACACATTCCAACCATAAACAAGTTTCGTTGTTGCATCTCTGATACCTGTGTTTGTATTGCAATCTTTATAATTGGTTTTGTCGCCATCTATAAAGTGTTTTGGCAATCATCCCTAATAACCATCATTTAAACAAATGAACAATCATTGGTATGCGTGAGTAGTTTGATTTTGTTAATTAGGCACCATCCATATTGTTATTTTTTAGCCATCCCACATAACCGTCTTCATACATAATTGATTTTTTTAACTCACGTACCTTGCCACACACCCTCTTATTTATTTATTTTTTTCTTCTACAGTTCGCTGCTCATTAAACCACGGTTCCCTCCTATTGTCGCTGAATTTGGTTCGCCGCTCATTGGACTTCGGCTCTCCACTGCGCCGCCAGTAGACTACGGTCTGCCCCGCGCAGTTAATTATTTTTCTCACTCAACCATGGTCTTATTCCACTTATCTCATCCGATCGAACCACGGTTTGATCGGATATCTATCTTCGATCTACAGATCTCAATTCTCTTTTGACGATCGTCGTATGACCATAGTCACCGGCTTTCGCCGTCTCTGACACACCGCCACACGACTAGGGTTCACGGGTGTCTATTTGTTTCTTATATCTTTTTCTTTCCTAATTACTTCTATCTTTTCTTTCCACCAACCTTTTTCTTATCTTCTGGATTGTCATGGCTAACAAACATGGAACTTCCACTTTATTGGGAATGGGATCTAGCGGATCGTGTTTATCATTATGGGAACTAAAGAAACAAATCCAAACAGGGAGAAGTCGTGGATCAAACTAAAGTCAAGTATTGAAGAGTACGGATAATTTTTTGGCAACGTTAAGAAGATTGCAAAATTTTGGACCAAAAGTCAAGAACCGAGATCGAGACAAGTCTTTTTATTTTTATTGTTATGTCCTTTATGTTTTTTGTTTTTGTTTTTATTGTTTTCCAGTCTGAGTGTTCGATGCTCTACCGCTCTGACTGCGGGGGAGTATTGAAACCTATATTATTAGTGTGAAGCCCACGGGCTCGGTTAGCTATTTAGGGTTTTATACAATATATATATATATATTGTAATCATCTATTGAATTAATAATCAATCAGTCTTTTACCATCTTACACATACCAATACCAATATCAATACCATACCATTCTCAAATATGCTTTTATGGTACATTGTACGGTATTAAGATTTATACAAATTTGGTTTTGATATTACCCCATACGGTACAAATTTGGTACGGTGTCAACATGTACACCATCCATGCATCCAATCCATTTATTGATTGTTTGTTTCTTGAAATTTATTTTAACTAGGATTTGTGTGAATCTATAATCTATATTATCTTATTAAGGAGGAGTGATGGCTAACATAGTCATTTTCATTTCCGTACAACTTAAGAAGCAACATGTACAACATATTTTAGCAAGAAATTTAAGGGTATTATGGGTATAATTGTGAACATTAAGACACTTAGGAAGAGCTCCGGATGAAAAAAGTTGCACTAAATATCTCCAAGGTGAAGAAATTTTGGACAAAAATTGAGAAGCTGGTAAGTCATATATGTAATTTAGTATATGAGGGGTTTGTTTTACATTATAATTTTGATACATATTTATTTTCTATAAAATATCATGTCATTTTAGGTGTTGTACAAGCATCGGTTAGAGCTTGATCAAAAGAAGAAAAAAGCTCTTGATAAGCATCTTGAATTTCTTCTAGGGCAAAACGAAAGGTAATTCCTTGACCTATGAATTTGGTTATTTTACTCTCTAATGGGCCAACTAGGTAAAATAAAATAAAATTAGACAGGAAGAATGTTGTTCAAATAGGTCGGATGGGTCAAAAGTTTGCCAAAGTGTAATTTGTAAATTGTAAAACATAAAATCTCATTTTTTGATTGAAGTCTCATATTTTTTGTTTACTTTTCTCCTTCTTTGAGAGTTATTAATTTGTGCCATATTTACGCAAAACTGTAAAGCAACTAGATTTTTGTTTGTTTTTCAATTGGATGGTTTGTAAATGATATACTTCATATATAAATAGACATATTTAATTTATACATCTATGTGAAATATAGATTGAAAACACATTGCATAGTACACGCACTTAAATTTTCATGGATAATGAGTATGGTATGTGATTGATAACAAGACCTTTTGGTTTCATCATAATTGTGATAGTGAGAACTTATGTTTTCTTTGCTTAACGCCAATTCATTGAATTAAAACTGAACTTATGGAGTCTGCTATAATACTATACCCAGGTTAAAATTTGTATAATATATGACTGAAGTCATCTGGATCTAAAGATGGAAGAAGTGATGTGATCTTGCTTAAGTTCTTGAAAGCTAGACTTTAAAGTCGAAGATTTTTTTTAATGCTTAAGAACACATTTTTACGTAGAAAAGCTTGTCGCATTGACGATTTGGTATATGAAAATATTGGATATGGACTTGATAAACTAATATGGAGTATCATACTTTATATTATAGCTCCTGCGGCAACGCGCGGGCTTCCTACTAGTACATTATAAAGGAGGAGTGATGTACCATATTGGAATTTTGACATGGGTACAATTTTTAAAGCAACAAGTATAAGAGAATAAAGCTTATTTCATAAGGGTATTATAGGCATATTAGGGATAATTAAGACACTTAGAGGGTTAGTAGAGTAATTTTATCTTTTGTTTTTAGTTAAAAACTAAAATATCATTCCTATAGTACCCCTAACTCCCTTCACCTTCCCTCTTAGGCCATATGAAGAGCTCTCCTAATCAATTATTTATTGATTGTGTTTTATTTATATTAATCATTCATAATAAATTCTATTCCATTTCATGAATTCTATACATAAGATAACATGGATTTTCTTTTATGATGTGCAGATACTTTTGAAATCTGGATATTCCGTCATCATTCTCTGTAGGAGGTGAGTATATTTTTATGTATACATAGTTATGTTTCCTGTTTTGTTAAGAACTTTGATGTAAAAAACATGAAAATGATAATGAGTAATCAAGTGGTTTGCATTTTAGCATGTTTTCGAATGGCCATATTACAAGTAGTGCAGTTGAAATCTTTGGTGATACAATTATTTAATCCTATTATTAATGATTGCATACAATATTTAAAATAGTTTATAATCTTAAATATAGAAAAAGAGAGCAAGTCAAGAAGTTGCTACTAAAAAAGTTGCAGGCTACAAGGGAAGGAAGGAAAGACTATCTCATATACAAGAACCAATTATATGATGACATGTGCAAGATTTGACACTCTAAATTTCATCCATAATGGACTTTTTTACAACAAGTTAACCCCACCCCCCCTAGCATCGCGCAAACAAACATAAATCAAGAATCCTCAAATCTATGAATTTCAATCACAAGCTATAATGATGCTGGATTTAAAATCCGTAAGTTCATCATGTTATGTATCAACATGCATTCATGCACATTCCTTTATTTATGATTTTCTTCTATTGAAAGTTTAATCGGTTAATTAATGGTTCATGGCTCACTTTGTTGATTTTTAATTTTGATCAGTGTGTTCAGACAATTTAGTTATTAGTGGTTCAGTTTTGCTTTTTTGCTTTTTTTTTCTTTTCCAGTTTGTTCAGTTTTTTATTTGTTGTCAACTTATTATGGGTTCAGTTTTGCTTTTTTGCCATGTTTTCACCTTTCAAACACGGGCCCCACAAGTGCTACATGGCGCATCTCGCCCCTCTTCCCTCCTCCACTTCTTATAGTCTAACGTGTCTTTTAGATTGCATATAATAGCGTTATATTAGAGGTTGTGTACCCGCCGCATCGCGCGAGCCAACCCACTAGTTTATTAAGAGAAAAAACGAATAGACTTCTAAAATAAAAAAGTAAAGGCTTCAAAACAACCATTTAAGGTATATTTGTATTGTAACATTAGCTTTTTTACCTAACCTCTTTTGGCTGGCCCATATTGATCCAAGTCGATCTAACATGTCCTATTCAAGCATCCGTTGATGTAAATTCTAAATCCACCAATGGTTACCTTCCGGTTTAAATCCCATTGTAAGCAAATATGGTTATTTAGAAGTACATTTGTTTACCATTAAAAAAAAAGGTAATAATCTATTACTTATAAGCATGGTTTTGAAAACCGGACCGGACCGGGTTCTGGGGCCTGGTCCAGTCCTGGTCAGATAGTTGGTCCGCTATGCAAGCGAACCGCTATTGGGCCGTTGAACCTGTCGGTCGGACAGGAAATCTTACGGTTAAACCGGATTTTTTTTTTGGGCTTCGATTCATTTTTTTTGGCCGGTTCATTGGACTGGTCAGACCTGTGAATCATCGGAGGCTCCGGTTCAACGTCCAGTTTGATTTTGAAAAGGCAAGTGAACTCTTGAGTGTTGAGGTCAGGTCAACTTACATAAAACGAGTGGTTTTGGAGCCATGCATGCTCCCATATTAATTGAAATTTCTCAATAACTACCATGAACTCTCTTCAACATTAACATATTTCATCTTCAATTTCCTCTTAATCCAACCAACTCCAATTATTAATTTCGCAGCATATCCACCTATCACCATTATAAATAATAATAATTCTTCCAAACATTCCCCACTCCTAATTCATATACATTCGAGCAACTCTTCCAAACAAATCCATCAATGTCCAAGGTATCACTGTTTTTTTTCCTTAAAACAATTGTAATATGTAACCAAATACCCCAAAATATTAATCATATTTGTTAGCTTTGCAGAAACTGAATCAGAGTAACAACAACGAGAATCAGACCAACGATGGCCATAAAAACAAAGAGAATGACGGTACTATTACAATGGTTCTCAAATTCAACATGCATTGCAACCGTTGCGCCGAAAAAGTCGTTAAATTCGTTGGTTCTCAACATGGTAATATCTATATCTATATCTATACTATATTATAAAGCATTTGACAAGGACTTCTTAAAATTTAAGAGGTATAAATCTAAATGCTTATGATACAACATATAATGCACAAAATAACTACTTTTTAAGGGTAAATATGTCTTTTAAACACCATATTTAATTAAAAGAAAATCAAAAGTCCTGAGATGTTTATGAAATCACATGACATTCAATTTTATAACTACTTTAAACATATTAAATAGAAAACATATGAAAAACAATTTATGATGTTATATGCATGTTTTGTTATAGCAATCTTTTATATAGAGTTGGATACTTTAAAAAGGTTAAAGTTTTATAAACTTGATCATACTATATAGAAATTGAGAAATCAATAGTGAAAGTTGTGTTTTTAATCATGAGGTAACGATTTGAATTATGGAAAACGTTATATTCATACACACGACCATGCCTAATCTAATCTAATCTAAACTATATGATCACCGGATTCAACAACCGAAGAAGAAAGCTTCTGTTTATATTGAATTTCAAACAAAGGCATTCAGAAATATTCATGTAATAATGGTTAGGTTCATAGTAGGTATGTTAGGTTAGTATGTGCTTTACAAAAGAGTTTCGGTTACACCCGCTGCATCGCGCGGGCCAACCCACTAGTACTTGTTAGTTGATAATTTCGTGGGGAACATTTGGTAATGAATATTATTGTCTGTAGGTGTGAAATCGGTGACGAGAAAAGAGAATGATTGGAAGAAGATCACGGTAATTGGGAACGTTGACCCGGTCAAACTACGCGAGTTCTTGGAGTTTAAATTTAACAGGAAGGTGAAATTGATACCTTACAAACAAGGCGAATATGATCACAAACAAGTTAGTTCCTATGTTAACTTACGCCTAAGTGGTGACAGAGTTTTGTCTAGTTACATTTTATTGATAAATGTTGTGTGATTTTCAGGTGAATCGGTTTCCAATGACGACAGTGGTGATGAAGGTGTCATTGAATTGCCAGGCATGCACCAAGAAGATTCAAAAGCTCGTTGGGGAGACTGAGGGTAAGTATGGATATATCATCATCTTTTAAGAGCAAGTGTACTGGGGTGTTAATGGGGTTTAAATTCTATTTTAGCGCCCCTTAAGGCCCTGCATTTTGAATTATTTTCTTGGAATTCGTGGCAGCCACTAAAATGAAGGGATGGGGGTGCTAAATTAGCGTCCACTACATATGGGCTAAGAGCAGTGGCGAAGCTTGACCCGAAGGTTCGGGGGGTCGGAAGTCACCGGGGGTTCGGAAGTCACTGGTTTCGAGGGGTCGAAAACCAGTTTCGGGGGTCGAAACCCTATATTTTCAAAATTTTCTATACGGATACTATATAATCGGAACTTCTGCGCGAAAATCCGGGGGGGTCGGCCGCCCCTCCCCGCCCCTACAAACCTTCGCCACTGGCTAAGAGCACCTTCAACGCGTCGTTTAATTGTGAGGTGTTTGGAGTCCACGATGTCACATAAAATTTGGACATCGCGGATGCGTTTGGAATTTCAAATGTAGCAAATACCCAAAACAGTGAGTTCCAGAACTAGAAAAAAAGTTGAGGGTATAGCGAGCTAAAAAAATTTTGGGTCAGGGATAGCCGCTACATAGAATGAAGGAGAAACAAAACTAAAAATGTATCTCGCCAAGAAAGTTGAGGGGTAGCGCGGGTTACCCCTCAACACCCTCTAGATCCGCCCCTGACCCAAAATGATGGCATCACTCTTACATCTAACACACATGTTTTCTATATGTAAAATGATGTTCCAAATATAATATAGTGTTGAAGATGAAAAGGGTCATGTAATTTAAAACAATTTGGCAGCTGATGTGACGCGTTTTTAAGCGTTCGTGATCCTCTAAGTAATGTGAGAGACATTTCGTAACAATGTTAACTAACGGTTGAATGTTTACACTTCAAAGGGTTTGTGGAGATGTCAATTGATAACAGCAACAATTTGGTGACGGTGAAAGGAGCAATGGACATGAACGTGTTGGCAGCGGTGCTTAAGAAGAAACTGAAAAGACGGGTTGAAATTGTACAGGTAAAGAGCCATGACAGAAAGAAAGGGAAAGGCAGCAGTGGTGATGGGGAGGGGGAGGAAAGTGGTGGTCGGGGTGGTGGTGGCAGTGGGAGGCCGACTGTGGAGTATTTCGCTAGTCAAGATCAATACACGTATTCGCAATATGTAAATCGGCCAGAGTATATGTTTAGTTACATGCATGTTACTCAAATTTTTAACGATGAAAACCCAAATGCATGTGTTGTCATGTAATGGATGATAGTCGATAGACACATATGTTATATATAATTAAAAGCTAAACCATGTAAATTGAGTAGAAACTAGAAAAGAAAAACAAATGGGGCTTTTTAAATTTGTTTGGGTTTTTACAACCTTTCCTCGCTCTTGTTCTACAAAGAGCTCATCATTTATGCATTTTTAAATATTTTTTTTATCAATTTTTTTAATATAAACAATTTTTATTAACACATAATTGCGAAATATTACATCAAGATAGCGGGCAGGCGGACAACAAGCTGCGCCGCCACCCATTCTGAATGGCAAACCCTAATCTACTAAAAACGAGCTCATGCCCCTCGGAGTCGAGACACTGCTATGAATAACCCGTTGGACTCTGGTCAGGAAACGGATGGCTTCCGGTGCCAAGGAGCCAAAGGTATCAAATGCCAGGGGTACGAAAACGTGTTGGTTCTCCTCACAAGCTTTAGCATGCTTCTCAACTTTCTTCGCCTCTGCTTTCCACACCGCTTGCCCTGCTACAAAACTACTATCTCTCAAACCAACCAGGGGAGATACACCTGTTAGGTCGACACAAGCATGTTTCCCCCTGGCCCACCCAAAGACAAGCAAGTTCGCTAGATGTAGGGTGGATCTCCCTTCTGCGGGATCCGAGAGGAAATTCACAGTAATAATCTTTAAACAAACAATAAATTTCATTCCTTTAGTGTGAAAAAACACCACCAAAGTAATAATCTTCAAAGGAAAAAGTGGTTTACTCTCTCTTTTGGCAAAGGTGAGTGACCCTTGACTTGAAGTCAACTACCATAGAACTAGTGGTGTGGACTATGAGTCATGCTCCCCTTCTTTTTAACGAAGTTTCTTAGTATCTACCATGCACCCTCCTCAATCTTTACATTTTTTGTCTTCATATTATCTTCAATCTCCATTTAACCCAACCAATTATCACAATTGTTTTTCACTTCCATTTCATTAGCACACAAGCAATATACATCTATCAATGGCAAAGGTAGTTCTATGTTTTAATCTCAAAGAAAATGTTATTAACGTTACTTAAGTCGAGTATTTAATACTTATGTTCATGAGTATTGCAGAAGAAGAACCAAAAGCAGAACGACGAAAACAAAGAGAGTGACGGTACTGTGACAATGGATCTCAAAATTGACATGAATTGCGAATGTTGTGCACGAAAAGTCGTTAAATTCGTTCATTCTCTAGACGGTAATCCAATTGTTCATTGATAATTTCTCCTAAACAATTTGGTTTATGTCATTTAGGAGAAATATAGATAAATGGAAATGTGTTTACTAGTAGAATTACATAAACAAGTCTTCTTATTGATACACGAGACTTGAATATACAAAGGACACACTAACAAACGCTAGGACCACTAGTGGTAACAAAATTAATATTAAAATAAAGGTAGCAAATAACATGTCACATTTTGTTTGGGATTATGTATGATGTTTATTTTTTTGGGTGTGTATTTAGGTGTGGAATCAGTGAAGAGAGGGGATAATGATTGGATGAAAATTACAGTGGTTGGTAAAGTCGACCCGGTCGAACTTTGTGAGAATGTTAAGGAAAAAACAAAAAGGAATGTGGAATGGGTATCTATGCCAACAAAAAAGAAAAATGGCAGTGAAGGAGAAAAGGATAATCAACAAAAACAGCAAACGGCAGTGAAAGATGATAGTACACACAAAAATGTTAGTTCTTCATTAGAATTTAACCAACATCTTAATATTTGCTTGGCCAAAGGGCCTTTGGTGTTATATTGATAAATGTTGTGCAATTTTCGTATGAATCAGATTCCAGTGACAACGACGGTGATGAAGGTGGAATTACACTGTCGTGGATGCATTAAGAAGATTCAAAAATTGATCAGGAAGACCGAGGGTAATTATGGATATCATCTTCTAAGCAGACTAATTAACCGTCTTTTAATGTTGTTAACTAACATTGTGAATGTTTATAGGGTTTATGGAGATGTCAATTGATAAGAAAAATGATTTGGTAACGGTGAAAGGGGGAGTGGACATGGACTTGTTGAAGGAGGCGCTCAAGGAAAAACTAGGGAAAACGGCTGAGATTGTCCCGACAAAAGGCGGCGGTGGAAAGAAGAGGAAGAATGGCGGTGATGACGTGGAGAGGAAGGAAAGTGATGGTGGTGGGCCGATAGCGGCGGGGCATAACCATAGGATGGAGTATTTTACTAATCAAGGTCAATACATGTATCCGCAGTATGTAAGTTGGCCGGAGTACACATTTAGTTACACGCATGTCACTCAAATGTTTAATGACGAAAACCCTAATGCATGTGTTGTCATGTAATGGATTTCGAATGAGAGACACGAGTGTTATACCTCAACGCTAAATCACATATTACAACTAGATCACTATGTTAATTTTGAATGTATTGTTACACGTATGTATATACTCTTAGCCGATTGATAAAATCAGTTAGAGATAATTCCGGAGTTAATTGATAATTACCATTTATTGTAAAGATTTGTATTAATTAGTGAATCCTAACTTAGTATGGTGTCCGCGTGTTGCAGCGGGAAATTCACATGCAAGCCCCTCTGAGTGTGACTTTCTTTGAACGAAACCTAACAATATCATGCTCATCATTTGTATGACAAACAAAACAAAATATTCTTAATGTCATATGAATTGTTTGAAGTGCATGTTGATAATTACAATCAATGTAAAATCCTCCAAATTCTACAAGTTCAAGGTATACAACTCAACTTGTGATGAGTGACTGAGTGAGCCCGTTCAGTTATTTTTGATCAAAAACAACTGAAACAAAAATGAACAACTTTGATGTGAACCAATGATTAGAAAACCAATAGCTACGAAACCAAAAAAGTGAGATTGAAGATCAATACTATGATGATGTAGATGGAATTCAAACTATCAAACTCGATATAAGCAAATTCACATCAAACTTGCAAAGAATGCAAGATAGCATGGAAATTCAAGGCGATATGATGAAGCATTAGTTGCATTACATCCACATGTTTCCATACCTACTCCAAAACTAAAAAAGTTAGCCGATTATGGATTGAATATCTAATGTATCTACATTCTAATTAGATTATCCCATAATTCTATAGTTTATCAAAAATGTCAAAATTGCATATCTATAATACATATATTCTTTAGCGTTTACTCTATTGCAGATATGGGCTTTGAAACTACGCATGTCTGTTTAGCTAGCCAACCACCCAAGCCCTTACCTCGTTATTTGGACACCAGGTCTGCGGGCAACATGTTCCCTCCTGCTTTGAAAAATCCTCGATTGTTTGGCTAAATAAAACTAAAGAGGCAATATAATTTGTTGTGTAGGATGACATACATCCCCTACAGTTTGCTTTAATGATCCATGATTAAAAGTAAAAAATAAAGGTAAGATCACATTTTCTAGCACCTTTTCTTTTATGATTTCAGAAAACAAATAATTTTTCAAACCCTTTAACATGAAAAGCCATCCCATCCTTCATCAAACCAAACAATGTTTAAATCAAATCAGTTATAAACAGTGGCAGATCCGGGATTTTTTTCCAATGATGTCACTGTTTTTAGATTTTCTAATTTAATATAACCAAACAAAAAAAATCGGGTCGGTTCGACGGTTTCTCTAGTAATGATCAAACAATGAAACAAGCAACATTACAACAATTCTTATTTAATAAGCAAGAAAACTAAAAAAATATATAACTAACCTCTTTGATTAAACATCGTGATGAACCGTGAACGAATTACGAGTGAACTGTTGAGTTTGATTAGAATTTAGTGGCGCAACAACAAAATTCAATTGGATTCAAATTTGTTTGCCTAAACTCTTGCCAAACTCCCTGGATTCAAATTTATTTAACCATAAATTATTTCAACCACAACAAAATTTAACTTAGTTTGCAGTGCAATAAAAAATTAACTTTATACTAGTTGGCCTACATATATTCAATTATAAAAACATGTTGTGCACTTCTACCTACCCAACCCAATATATTCCCGGTTCCCGGTTGCACCTACCAAAAAGTTACCGGCTATAAGCCTATGTCAGATAATCGGATATAGTATTCCTTAACCTCAACCTCCAAAGTTCAACAAAATCCTATTTTTGCCTCAACCTCCAAACTCCTATATTTTGCCTTCAGTGGTTTTAACTTACAACAAAGAATATTTTGTAATGTATTCTTTGATTTGTAAATTGTAACCTCCACTGTTGCAAACTCTCACCATTTACCATCCCCATTCAAACACAACAAATATCTAACCACAAACCACATGCTTACCGGAATTTGATGATTGATGAACCGTGAGGGCGCAAAGCAGAAATCGATTTGGTGATGAACAAGAATTTGGCGTTAATGATTATGATTGATTTGGACTTTGGTGATGAAACGACGTGGAGGCTGTGTAGGTTTGCATTATATTATTAGGCTTTTTAATATAATTGGGAGTGCGCTTTTAATTGGGCTTTCATTTGGGTCTAATCTTGTTTTAAAATATGTTACACTTTGTGGTTAATGTGTTACATATAAGTATATTTCATAACCAATGTAGTCACGGTCGAAAAATCATTGATGTCACTCAAAAAACCATGTATACATGTATATATACTACTGAAAAATGGTTGCTGTCCTGTGACAACATATGTGTTTATATACGTCTGCCCCTGGTTATAAAGGTACATATGAAATTCACAACACAAGTCCTTGATAAACCCACTTCTATTTCAAATAATAGGGATTACATATTAATTTGTTTAATTACTATCATCAGCAACCATACCAAATTTATAATTTATATCAAAATAATATATATATATATATATATATATATATATAACTTATCTGATAAAAACACATCACCTTTGTGCAAGAAATTGGAATACTCCCATGCTACAGTGGTGATGGTCACTGCAAGAAGAAGATGCGAGAGGGATGATGATGAACGACATGGAAGCGAAATCGTTATTGTATATAATTTATATTATCTTATTAAGGAGGAGTGATGTACAACAATATGGTAATTTCCATTTTCCTACAACTTAACAAGCAACATGTACAACATATTGAAGCAAGAAATTTAAGGGTCTTATAGGGAAAATTGTGACAATTAAGACACTTAGAAGGGTAATATAGACATTTTACCCAATCCTCCTTTGCAATATCAAAACATTTCTACAATACTAACCTTCCTTTCCCATCCCTGCCCCCACAATCCCACAATGGTGCTTTGCCCTCTAATTAATTCGACCATACTAGTTCTAGACTTTTAGATATTACATAAAAAAAAGATAGGCTCCAATAAGAATAAACCCTAAAACCTCTGAGAAAATAAGAGGCGGCGAACAGGATTCCTTCAGTTTTCATGCATGACAGGCAAGGAAAAATACAAGATTGGAACATGGTACGATGCCCCATAGAGAAAAGGATCACGTCAAAGTCAGGGAGGATTGGCAGTACAGAAGGAAGTCGTAGTTACAAAGTTTTTCGTATCAAATCTACCAGGCGGGTGCGCATCGTCTGATCTGATTGCGGTGTTGAAAGGTTTTGGCGAGATCCATAGCACGTATATTGCAAGAAAATTCGACAAACTAGGTAAGCGTTTTGGTTTTGTCTCGTTTGGGAATGTGCGGGACCCGCTGGCTCTTGAGCATGATCTGCGGGATGTTTGGATAGGCTCGTATAAGTTATTTATTGTTCTGGCACGCTTTGTGGATGGGGAAAGGATGAACTGGAAGGGTGATAAGAGATGGACTCCTGTAAAACTAGTTAGGGTTCCGTCGGATGTTCGGACTAACGAGGTTGAGATAGATCACGTTGTGGATGAACAGCAGACTGAGATAGGGTTGGCAGATGGGGTTTCGTTCAGGGACAAACTTCTTAATCGAGAGCCGGTGAATACTAAGAATTCCTTGGAGTTTGTGGTTGAATCAGATTATAAGGTAGGGGTACCTTGGTTGGGTTGTAGGGCTATTGGTAGAGTAAGTGATCTGAAGAAACTCTCAAAACTTCGTGTGTGGTTAGATTTGTTGGATCACGACAGGGTTGGGATAAAATACGTTGGAGGGTTATGGGTTATGCTGAAGTTTGAGTCTAACGAGTGCATGGATGGTTTTGTGTGTGCTAAGGAGATGTGGAGAGTGTGCTTTGATAGTTTGGAGAGATGGGACGGTCTTTTTACTCCCTCTGAACGTTTAGCTTGGTTGAAATTTTATGGCTTACCATTATGTTTATATGATAAAGGGATAATAGATGGTATTGGTGGTTTGTTTGGGTCGGTGGTTCAATCGGCTGAGCTGTCCTCGTTGGATAATGATCTATCGTATGTCATGGTGGGGGTAGTATCTAAACCGGGCAAGAGAGTTAATGAGAAAGTGAAAGTTACTCGGAAGGAGAAGGAATTTTCGGTCTTTGTGGAAGAAGAGTTGGGGGATTGGGTGCCTGAATGTGTTGAAGACTTTGGGGAAGAAGAATTTGATAATGTTAATAATGCCGAGGACAATAATATAGCGGCGGATGGGCATGGAAACAGTGCCATGGTGGTGGATAATTGTGAGAACAATAATCAGGAGGGGATGGGGATTGAAAAGGTGTCTTCGGCTGAAGCTTGTGTTGATACAAATGTAACGGATAAGGCTGTGAGTGATAATCATAAGGAAGGGTCGGGTGTCAAAACAGGTAAGAGGAAAACGTTTCGTAAGAAAGGTAGAGCTCAAAAGTCACCGTCACCGGTGGGTTTGGAGAGACCGAAGAAAAGGGCACGGGATGGGGATGATATTTTTGATATTGATAGATTTATATTTACGATGAATGGTGAGGAGGCAAGGAATTTGCATGGCCAAATGGAACAAGTGCACAGGGCTGAGGAAGTGTCTCCGGATTTGAATGTGACACCCGAGGAAGTGTTGGATAATAGTGTCTCGGCTGGTAACATGAATGTTGAGGAACAATCTAATAATACGGTTGGTAATAATTACATTGAGGTAGAAGCTATTGAAACAGTGAAGTTTGGCAAAGAATTGGGGGTAAACGACTACGAGAAGTACAACGAATCGGTTGTAAAGGTCATTCAGGAAGAAGGATTACAATTGGTGGATCAATGAATGTTATGTCCTGGAATGTTAGGGGGTTGAGATCGGATGGTAAAGGTACGTGGTGTAAGAATTTAAAGGTTGCTAATGAGGTTGGATTTTTAATGTTGCAAGAAACTCAATTTGAGTCGTTAAAAAATATTAATGTGGGCAAGTTCTGGGGCTCGGATGACTTTGAATGTGAGCATGTTGATGTGACAGGTAGGTCTGGAGGTTTAATTTCATTTTAGAATCCTAAGATTTTTTCCAGGTCTTCGGTAGTTAAGGATAGAAATATGTTGCTGGTGACCGGTTTTCTGAAGTGCGATGGTAGGAAAGTTACTTGCGTGAATGTTTATTGTCCGCAACGTATTAATGATAAACGGCAGGTATGGGATAAGATTAGATCGATTGTAGTAGCGGAAGATGGCCTTTGTATTGTGGGGGGGGGGGAGACTTTAATAGTGTAAGGGATAGTGCGGAGCGACGTAACTCGTTCTTTAATGCTGTTGAGACGAGAGAGTTTAATGACTTCATCGAAGAATCGGGATTGTATGAGTATTCTTTAAAAGGTCGCAAATTTACGTATTTGGTGGGGGACAAAATGAGTAGGATTGACCGTATTTTTGTGGATTGGTCGTTTCTTAATGAGTGGCCAAACGCGGAATATCGGGTTCTTAATCGGCAGGGCTCAGACCACTTCCCGCTTCTGTTAAAAGTTGTTTCGAGGAACTTCGGTGCCAAGCCATTCAAGTTCTTTAACTCGTAGCTCCAACGTGAAGGATTTGATGATGTGGTTAAAAACACATTGAGTGAAGTTACGGTTTCTGGGGAGCCGGACAGGAAGCTGATGAACAAATTTAAAGTGCTTCAAGCTAAGATTAACGAGTGGAAAGAGGAAGTTAAGAGATGGAGGAATATGATTGTTTGCGGACTGAGATTACTGATTTGGAAAAGACTTTGGAGAATCGAGATTTGAATGAAGAGGAGAATTGGATTCTCCAGGAGGCGAGTGCGAGATTAAGGCAGTTAGATTACTTCAAGAGTAAGGATGTGAAACAAAGATCTAGAGTCTTGTGGGCAAAGGAGGGTGATGAGAACTCTAAGTTCTTTCATGGGGCGATTAATGCTAGAAGAGTGTCTAATAACATTATGGGGTTATCGGTGATGGGTGAATGGGTGACCAATCCAAAGGCGATCAAAAAAGAAGTGCTTCAGTTTTTTAGTACTCGTTTTGTGGAAGAAATGCCAGATAGACCGCAATTGTCTTGCTTCGGTTTAAAGAAGATTACGGAAGAGCAAGCGAACTCATTGATATCTCCTTTCGTGGTAAATGAAATTAAAGATGCGGTATTTAATTGTGGTAGTGACAAAGCCCCGGGCCCGGATGGTTTTAATTTCCGATTCATTAAGAGGTATTGGGATTTATTTTCAGCCGATTTTGTTGATATCATGCGCCAGTTTGCTGTAACATCGCAAAATTTTCGAATTCTAATACGTATATTATTTTCATAATATGCCTAAGTTTGATGTTCCGACCACACAACATATATATAATAATAATAATAATAATAATAATAATAATAATAATAATAATAATAATAATAATAATAATAATGATAATAAAAAAAAATAATAAGAAACTAGTAAGTTTAATCATTCCAGCAGCCCAAGCCTTTCAGTAGCCCATATACACAGCCCAGCAAAGGTAGCCACCAGATCTCCGGCCCACCTGGGATCCGGCCCACAACATGTCTGGCCCAACTCCAGCCCTCCATACCTGATTTACAAAAAAAGGGGTGAGTTTTGCTTCAGCTTGGGTTCGAACCGGGGACCTTTTACACACAAACCACACGCGTCTACCACCTGGGCCACACCCTTCCATTGATTTTAATCCAACTTAATTTATATTTAACCCCACATTCACTTCTCCTTTTTCCCTTCTTCCTTCACGAACAGCGAACAGCAACAGAGTTGAATTTTTTCCACTAATTCACTCAACCTTTGGAATGATTGAACCAAATTAATTTATGTTGACCTATTATATTTATTATCCCGCGCCTATTACACAAATTAGCAATCAATTATAACCAAATTTAGCCAAAACGCGTCAAACATTAAACGAGGTCAACGATTTGCCAAATTAAAGATTCAGACTCGTTCACTATAAATTGGACATTCACGAACAATCACAATTCGCCATTTCATCTCTCTCAACCACTATTTCTTCTTAATTACACGCTATTCTTGTTCCACGATCGTATTTTGACTTTTGGTTTGACTTTCCAATCAAGATCAAATCTGTATTGTAAGTTGTTTTTTTGTTGTGGGTTTTGTTAATCGGCGTGTGCACGACATTAACCCCATGATTGATTGGGTTAATTTCGTGTGAATTGATCAATTGAATAATCTAGGGCTCTTAGTTATAATTGGGGAAGAACGATTTCTGCAGACTTTGTTTTATAATTAAAACAGAGCCAAGATTATCACCAACTGACCTGTAGAGCAGTTGGTGTGATCCCTTGTCATAAAACATGAACCGGCCAGATGGCCAGGTTCGAGTCCCACAAGCACCATCTTTTTTTTTTTAAAGCTTAACTTATATATATATATATATATATATATTCATTTATATATTTAAAATTCATTTTAAAATACCAAAACCCTTTTATAAATTCTACAAAAATTATATTATGTTAATCTGATGAAAAAGTTCAACACCCAATTTTTAGTTTTCAAAAATTTATTTATTTAATATATATAATAAATAAATCAAGTTTATTCCATTTTATTTATAAAAATCTATAAAAATATCAAAACGATCTTATTAATTTCCACAAAAATTATTCTAAGTTTTCATAACAATAAACTTTTCTGAAATGATTTTTATTTCAGAAAAATCATTCATTTAATATTTTTAATCAATTTTTGTTAGATTTAATCATAATTAAATCATAATAAATTCAATTTTTATTATTTTTGCACCGAAATTTTATACAATTTATTTTTAAATATCTAGAACGGAAACATGATTTTTAAAATAATAATTCTTTAATTTTAGTATTTTTAAATATTAAAGTTAAACTTTTGGCAATTTGTAATAAATAGATTTAATAATCTATTTTAAAGAAAATAATTTTTATAAAAATTATTTTTATACTTTAAACACATTCTTGTGACCATCTTAGATTTAAAATTCATAAAAAGATTTTTGGTTAATTATTTACTAATATTCTCTCAATTATCAAACATTTTTAATAATAATCAAACGAGCGTTTATCCCCAATTCGAAGCCCTAGAACTTATACATTTGTAGACTTGATAGACTTAGACATATTTATTACCTTATTATAGGGTGATACTTGACATTATTTGGGCAACACTATTATTTCATCTTTTCAAGAAGTATAACATTTACCAAGGTGAGTTTTACATAGCCCCTTTTCTATTTATCACCATTTTTGGGGTGAAACATGTTATAACATCATTTATGCAATTCAATCATCAATGTGTCTATGTGTTTTCTATGTTGCATTATGTCTTGAGCATGATTAGAGTAAGCACCATATAATCATTAACTCCGTACAAGCCGGCGGTATACATTGATAGATCTATTGGACTGACAATCCCACCCGGATACGTGCCTCCTACAAAGGTAGCGTGGGTGTTTGTTATCGTATAACATATTCAAGTGGACCATGAGCGTATGGTATGTATCATATTATAACAGTCATCAGGGTTGGTTATGCACTCGATTTATTTCTAGTATGTTCTCACATATGGACTAGATTGACATGACACATGAATTGCACAACATTTTTATTCAATTATCAAAAACCTATGTAATTCTCACCAACTTTTGTTGACCCAAAACATTTTCAACTTAACATGTTTCAGGTTCTACTTGCTTGGAGATTTGATTTGATGCTTGAGGATATTTGCATAGTTTATTCAATTTGATGTACAAATTCTTAGAACAATTGTATATAACTTACTTAAATTATTTAATGAGATTTATTATTTACCATGAGCTATTGAACAGTCATCAATACGTGACATCCCGATGTTTCCGCCATCGGTTTGGGTGTTACAGATTGGTATCAGAGCCATGGTTATAGGGAATTAGGTTATTAGAAAAATAATCTAGTCTATAACCATAGGATTTAACCAGTACTTGCTTCTTATACTTGCTATTCTCTATCTCCCTCCCACTTCTTATCCCTACTTCCATTCCTACAAGAAGGTTGCTCTCCATCAGTGGATCTACTCTTAGACTAATAGGACAAATTCCTCAGGTTAAACCTGAACCCCCTTGAGATCTCGTTGAAGTTCTAGATCTTAATAACGAACACGTGCAATCTGGAAGGGTGAACGCCTGTATTCTGAGTCTTCTGTCTAGGCTGGCATTGCGCATATATCCCAATCAGACGAGGGACCCGGATGCCTACCTGGGAATTCTCGGGATGAGTGTTCACTTATAGGCTAAAGCATGTCTTCATATGTTATTAGAATCTAGAATCTTTGATAAGTCAACGTTTTCGTTTATTCGTTTTAATTAATGAATAAATGATTACATTCCTTATATTACCTCATACACTTCATGCCTCATTAAAAACTTCATTGTGTCCCTTACAGATCATGTCTCCACGTCGCAGCACTCTCCTTAACAATGGTGACAATCAAGATGAAGTGAATAGCAACGACCACAACACTAACCACATTAATGGGAGTGATGCCCAACTAGCTGCGATTATTTCCCAACAATTGGCGCAACAAATCACAACTCTGGTTTCTAACTTGTTGACTCAAGACATCCAAATGGATGGGAATGGCATTGGAAATGGCGTTGGAAATCATGAAAGGAACATGACCTTAGTTCGGAAAGGCAAGAAAACAAGTATCGTGGCCGCGGTAACTACCAAGAAACAGAAACGTAAGACCAGGGATCCTGATGTAAACCTCACTACCCAAGTTTCTAACAAGAAGCCTTATACGAGGAACTTTCCATTGTGTAGCACATGCAATCGACATCATCCCACTGTTTCAGCGTGTCGCTTGTGCACCAATTGTGGTAGGTATGGTCATCTGGTCAACACATGTCGCGAGACCCCAAACCCTAATCAACCTACCAACCCTGCTACTTTGGAGGAAGCAAAGCGGTTGGCTGCCACCTTAACAGACGATCATGTAAAGGCAGGAACCCTGACCCGGAAAAGGGAGAAGAAAACTGTTGCAAAAGATACTCCCCAACCTGCCGTTAAAATCAAAACTGAGGCCTCAACCAACGGAAAGCGCAAGGCCAGAAATTTTGCAAAAGACACCACTACCCCACCCAACAAGAAACAATACCGCGGGAAACTACCTAAGTGTGACACCTGCCAGTATCACCATCCAACCCAAGTGCCCTGCCGTCAGTGTACCAATTGCCAAAGGTATGGACATCTTGCGGACGCTTGCCGAATTCCTGCTACAAACACCCTTGCTGCTCCAAATAACCCACTTGAGACCCTCCAGCTACTTAACAGCAAACTCTACCATCTGAATGATGTTTATTTTTCTCTTTAATTCCATGTATTGGCATTTTATTTTCAAGTAATAAATTCAAGTATTATCATAACATTTGTGTGCATGCTTGTTTGAATGTGAACTAACTGCTATAATCATACTTGCTTACTTGTACAACAATTAGTTGATTACCAAACAACCTACTTAACGATTGATAGAGGTCATCATGTCTTTCCAACAGTCGGGAAAGGCCCTACCACCTGCTCAACGACTGGTGGAGACTATCAGACCTGCTCAACAATCGGTAAAGTCATAAAAGGACGCAAAACCCTAATGTAAGGTAAATTGGTAATTACGGTCCGGAACGAAATCATGAATTTACAGGTACATTAAGGTAGTGTGAAATTTTATCAAGAGTGTCGGTAGTCGACCAATTGCTAACCTAGTGTCTTCCTTTAACTTCGGGACGAAGTTCCTAAAAGTAGGGGAGACTGTAACATCGCAAAATTTTCGAATTCTAATACGTATATTATTTTCATAATATGCCTAAGTTTGATGTTCCGACTACACAACATATATATATATATAATAATAATAATAATAATAATAATAATAATAATAATAATAATAATAATAATAATGATAATAAAAAAAATAATAAGAAACTAGTAAGTTTAATCATTCCAGCAGCCCAAGCCTTTCAGTAGCCCATATACACAGCCCAGCAAAGGTAGCCACCAGATCTCCGGCCCACCTGGGATCCGGCCCACAACATGTCTGGCCCAACTCCAGCCCTCCATACCTGATTTACAAAAAAGGGGTGAGTTTTGCTTCAGCTTGGGTTCGAACCGGGGACCTTTTACACACAAACCACACGCGTCTACCACCTGGGCCACACCCTTCCATTGATTTTAATCCAACTTAATTTATATTTAACCCCACATTCACTTCTCCTTTTTCCCTTCTTCCTTCACGAACAGCGAACAGCAACAGAGTTGAATTTTTTCCACTAATTCACTCAACCTTTGGAATGATTGAACCAAATTAATTTATGTTGACCTATTATATTTATTATCCCGCGCCTATTACACAAATTAGCAATCAATTATAACCAAATTTAGCCAAAACGCGTCAAACATTAAACGAGGTCAACGATTTGCCAAATTAACGATTCAGACTCGTTCACTATAAATTGGACATTCACGAACAATCACAATTCGCCATTTCATCTCTCTCAACCACTATTTCTTCTTAATTACACGCTATTCTTGTTCCACGGTCGTATTTTGACTTTTGGTTTGACTTTCCAATCAAGATCAAATCTGTATTGTAAGTTGTTTTTTTGTTGTGGGTTTTGTTAATCGGCGTGTGCACGACATTAACCCCATGATTGATTGGGTTAATTTCGTGTGAATTGATCAATTGAATAATCTAGGGCTCTTAGTTATAATTGGGGAAGAACGATTTCTGCAGACTTTGTTTTATAATTAAAACAGAGCCAAGATTATCACCAACTGACCTGTAGAGCAGTTGGTGTGATCCCTTGTCATAAAACATGAACCGGCCAGATGGCCAGGTTCGAGTCCCACAAGCACCATCTTTTTTTTTTAAAGCTTAACTTATATATATATATATTCATTTATATATTTAAAATTCATTTTAAAATACCAAAACCCTTTTATAAATTCTACAAAAATTATATTATGTTAATCTGATGAAAAAGTTCAACACCCAATTTTTAGTTTTCAAAAATTTATTTATTTAATATATATAATAAATAAATCAAGTTTATTCCATTTTATTTATAAAAATCTATAAAAATATCAAAACGATCTTATTAATTTCCACAAAAATTATTCTAAGTTTTCATAACAATAAACTTTTCTGAAATGATTTTTATTTCAGAAAAATCATTCATTTAATATTTTTAATCAATTTTTGTTAGATTTAATCATAATTAAATCATAATAAATTCAATTTTTATTATTTTTGCACCGAAATTTTATACAATTTATTTTTAAATATCTAGAACGGAAACATGATTTTTAAAATAATAATTCTTTAATTTTAGTATTTTTAAATATTAAAGTTAAACTTTTGGCAATTTGTAATAAATAGATTTAATAATCTATTTTAAAGAAAATAATTTTTATAAAAATTATTTTTATACTTTAAACACATTCTTGTGACCATCTTAGATTTAAAATTCATAAAAAGATTTTTGGTTAATTATTTACTAATATTCTCTCAATTATCAAACATTTTTAATAATAATCAAACGAGCGTTTATCCCCAATTCGAAGCCCTAGAACTTATACATTTGTAGACTTGATAGACTTAGACATATTTATTACCTTATTATAGGGTGATACTTGACATTATTTGGGCAACACTATTATTTCATCTTTTCAAGAAGTATAACATTTACCAAGGTGAGTTTTACATAGCCCCTTTTCTATTTATCACCATTTTTGGGGTGAAACATGTTATAACATCATTTATGCAATTCAATCATCAATGTGTCTATGTGTTTTCTATGTTGCATTATGTCTTGAGCATGATTAGAGTAAGCACCATATAATCATTAACTCCGTACAAGCCGGCGGTATACATTGATAGATCTATTGGACTGACAATCCCACCCGGATACGTGCCTCCTACAAAGGTAGCGTGGGTGTTTGTTATCGTATAACATATTCAAGTGGACCATGAGCGTATGGTATGTATCATATTATAACAGTCATCAGGGTTGGTTATGCACTCGATTTATTTCTAGTATGTTCTCACATATGGACTAGATTGACATGACACATGAATTGCACAACATTTTTATTCAATTATCAAAAACCTATGTAATTCTCACCAACTTTTGTTGACCCAAAACATTTTCAACTTAACATGTTTCAGGTTCTACTTGCTTGGAGATTTGATTTGATGCTTGAGGATATTTGCATAGTTTATTCAATTTGATGTACAAATTCTTAGAACAATTGTATATAACTTACTTAAATTATTTAATGAGATTTATTATTTACCATGAGCTATTGAACAGTCATCAATACGTGACATCCCGATGTTTCCGCCATCGGTTGGGGTGTTACATTTGCAGTCACTGTAAGATTAATCGTGGAGTTGCATCTTCTTTTATTACTTTGGTGCCTAAAGTGAAAGACCCGGTGAGTTTAGGAGAATATCGGCCTATAAATTTAATTGGAGTGGTCAGTAAAGTGATATCTAAAGTGCTAGCTAATAGATTAAAGGCGGTGTGGATAGTGTTATTAATGAGACGCAATCTGCGTTTGTGGCGGGAAGGTATATCCTGGATAGCCTCTTGGTGATTAGTGAGGTCTTAACATGGGCGAAAAGGAGTGGAAAGAAGATGTTTATGTTTAAAATTGATTTCAAAAAGGCTTATGACAATGTTATCTGGGCCTTTTTGTTATCAGTTATGAGGCAAATGAATTTCCCTGATGAGTGGTGTATGTGGATTGAAGGTGTATTAAGGTCCGCTCGGTCTTCGGTTTTGGTTAATGGTTCGCCGACGTTTGAGTTTGACTGTGGGAAAGGTATTCGTCAAGGTGATCCTGTGTCGCCGTTTCTATTTGTTATGGTTATGGAAGCGTTATCCGGTATTATCAACAAAGCATGTAGCATTGGGTCTTTTCGTGGTGTTGCCTTACCTAGAAATGGTCCGGTGTTATCTCATTTACTATATGCCGATGATGCGTTGGTTATGGGGGAGTGGTCGGAAAGTAATTTTGTTTGTTTGAGACGCATGCTTAGGATATTCCATATGTGCTCGGGCCTTAAATTAATATTCAAAAATCTACATTATACGGGGTGGGAGTGGATAGTGAAGAGATGGGGGTTATGGCCCGAAGTTTGGGTGTCGATCGAGTGATATGCCATTTACTTATCTGGGGATACAAGTGGGGGCCAATATGTCTTGAATTAATAATTGGGAGACAGTGATCAAGGTATTTAAGACTAGATTGTCAAAGTGGAAATCGAATACGCTCTCCATTGGTGGTAGGCTAACCCTCATAAAATCTGTTTTACAAAGCTTACCATCGTATTATTTTTCGCTTTTCAAGGCCCCGGTGGGTGTGGTGAATACTTTGGAAGGCTTGATTCGGAAGTTCTTGTGGGGTGGTAATGATAATGTTAAGAAAGTGCATTGGGTGGGATGGGACATAGTCACTAAACCTATTAAATATGGTGGTCTAGGAGTACGTAAACTAGAAGATTGCAATAACGCGTTTTTTGTTAAGTGGCTTTGGAGATTTCGACACGAAGGGGAAGCTCTTTGGAGAAGGGTGGTAGACGCTATACATGGGTCAAATAGAAGATGGGAAGTGTATCCTAAGAGCTCCACATATAATGGTACATGGTCTAAATTGATTCATTGTGCGACTCGGTTGAAGGTGGCGGAGGTGAACAACGTCAACATGATTAGGGGTCGACTCGGAAATGGGAGGAGTATAAGCTTCTGGACGGATCCATGGGTGTCCAATAGGCCTTTAAAAGAGTTGTTTCCAGCTTTGTTTCGCTTAGAGCTTGTTAAGGGGTGTACAGTTTCGGATCGTCTTAATGGTCTTCAATGGGATTGGAGAAGCTCGCCTAATACAGTTCTGGAAGTTCAGCAGCTCCAGGACTGTATGCAGCTGATTGAAGGTCAGGTTTTGGGCGACGTGACTGATAGTTGGTTTTGGAATTTCGGTTCGCCCAAGGGATTCTCGGTTAAAGAGGTAAAAAAGTGGATCGAAAGCGGGTATTCTAATCATAGTCTTGCGGTTTTTAGTTGGTGTAAGTGGGTGCCGCTTAAATGTAATATCTTTATGTGGCGCATGTTGATGGATCGTATTCCTACTAAGCAGGCGTTAATTCATAGAAATATAAACTGTGGGAATGGCATGTGTAGTTTCTGTGAAGATCATGAGGAGAGTGTCGATCACATTTTTACGGCATGTATTGTGGCGTGTGGTGTTTGGAATGGTATTGCTAGGTGGGTTAAACATCACCCGTTATATTTTTTCTCGGTGGCCGATATAGTGCAGGAGTTTTCTAATCCTTCTTGGACGTCGATCAAGAGGTTGAAGATGCATGGTATTATGATTATTACTTGTTGGCGTATATGGAAGGCGAGGAGCGAGAAAATTTTCAAGAATGAAAGGCGGAACGTGGCTGAAATCATTGCGGACATTAAAGCGTTGAGTTTTCTTTGGTTTTCTAATCGTTGTAAACAGGTTACGGTAGGTTGGAAGGATTGGCACTCTTTTAATTTTGATGTGATGTAACTTGGTTTGGGAGTCTCCGCCTTGAAGATTCCCGTCGTTTTGTTTGTGTGTTAATGAAATCCACCTTTCAAAAAAAATTAATTCGGCCATCAATTACAACAATTCAATCGTCATAAAAATCAATAGCCATATCCGTTTCTAGCCACCACCATCTTAAGAAGTCGGACATTGAAGTCAACTACAAAGTTCTTACTCAATTTCCCAATTATCAGGTGCGAGTTATTAGGGCCGGCCCTGAAAATTCGGGTGCCCGGGCCGAGCTGGGAAATATATTCCCCTTAGTCTAGGTCTTTTAAGCAATGTTTTCATAACCGAAGCGGACGTTAAACCGATGTCCTTACCGGTTCCCTAGTCGGACCGGTGAAACCGGATATAGAACTGATAGCGTCGTAATAATTATGAAAATTAATATGTTTGGCTAATTGGCTCATAAAAAAACCATCATTTCTTAAAATTCCATACTAATCTGAAGGGCCATTATTTATGTCTAGACTTCAAATGTTTTTTAATGAAATGAATTTGACTTGAATCATATGCATAAGCGTGAGACAATTACTGTTTTGTAGTACTACTATATATCAAAATTTACTACAAAGGCTGCACAATTACTGTACCACAATACAAATCTCAAGTAACACACTTCAACTTTTTTTTTAATTTTGTCGTATCCTTCAAATATAGTTTTTCATAAATGACTCATCTTCTTCCTTATCTACTGTTCACCTTCTTGCGTTTAAAACCAGTGATGTTTAAGATGAGATCTTTTTTTAGGTTGAAAACAGAAAGAAAATATTTGCAGAAAAAATACACTATACTTGCAGAAAAATACACTATACACTCGTCGCCGCTCAAAGTGTCCCTTTAGAAATTAGGCCCGGTCCGGGAGTCCTCCCCGCACCCCCTCAAGGCCGGCCCTGCAAGTTATGCTGTTCTCAGGCGATTTCAACATGGTGGTATGAAAAATTGAAGATTAACGCGACATTCTTCTTTATCGTCACGTTTGTTACAGTATCTGCAATGTTATATAAATTGAAGGAGTAATAATGGATTTTTCAACATAAGGAAGTGATTATGAATTATATGGTTGCTTCATTTGCAAATACTTTATTTTCGATTTGTAGATAGGGTTAAAGAGTATGATTTTTGTCTGGAATAGTGAGTTCTGTTCCTATGGTTAGATTTATATAAGAGGAGTATGTTGACTGTTGGTTCATGTTTAAACTTCCTTTTAAATTGACTCTTAGAAAGGGCAGTTCAGGGGTGTAGATGGTGTGAGTAACCACTGCATTGTTTTTAGCCTTGGTGGTGATCGAATGAGTGTTTGGGGAATGGCTATAGCTGATATGCTTATGGGCAGCAACACAATAAAATAGGATGAGTGCTCGATGAAATGTCTGGTGTGTATACTGTTGAGACTACATGTTTTATCTAAATACATTTGTGGTTATATTCAAAATTCAGATACGAGTAAAATGGAATTTAACATTGTAGTGTTTACGATAATGGATAACAGCATTTAAGCATTCCTTTGTAGTGCTATGAAGGGTACTAAGTAAGTAGTCAAATTTAGGCAAACTACTAATCCAATGCTATGAAACGGGCTATTTTAGTTTGTTACTGCATTGAACTCTTTTGCATTTACCGAAAGCGTGTTATTTGCAAACCTTGACTATGTTTCAAATAAAGCTAACGTTTTGTTTTCTGATCTTGTCAGTGATCCTACTTTATACCATTTGTCCATTCTTTGTACCAAAAAGTTGTCCGTGAAGGGATTGTTAAGCTTGTTTAACTAACTTCTATTTATGGTTGACTTATTTTTGTTGACTTTTAGGAGCAACTTTGTCAAGCGTGGTCTTTTAGCCTTATTGATTTTCAGAGATGCTCTGCCATTGTGCTTTCATCCACTTCCATTTTGTCTTTTGAGAGCGTTTTGCAGTCAGTCAAACAACAGATCTCATGGACTTGTGATGCCTGCTAAGAGAGAATCCAAAGGTACAAACTTGGTTACAATTTTTGTAGATCTTTGTAGTCAGTTAAATATGATACTACACGTTTATAAGACAATGTAATGATAAAAAAGTTGTCTTATGATTACTTCTTTATGAGTTTCTTATGACCATTTGACATTTTACCGATTGATGTATTTCATTTTTTAGGAACAAAACAAGGAGAAGGAAGTACAAGCATATCGAGTTAAAAGGCAAGTGATAGTTTGTGCTGGTTTATCTAGTTGAAAGTTTTATGGTAGCTTCTAGCTTTAATCACGGTTAATTATCTATTAAATTATCTTACTATTGTTGTCGTTAGACCAAACGAAAGGGGCTAACACCGTTAAAATTGAGAGCAAAAGCAGCTAAATTTGCTAAAGCAATTGTGAAGGCACAAATGGCATAACTCAAGGTTAGTTCTAAATAACTAATGAACATAATTGAAAGAGAGTAGCATTTTCTTATCTTAAGGTCATACTTTTACTTAGTTACCAGAAGTCAGTGCCGGCTCTAGCATAAGTAAAATGAAGCAAGGGCTTTAGGCCCCAAAATTTTATGGGCCTCCGTTCATTGCTGAACTGGAAGGTCCGACACTTCGGCCGAATAGCTTTTTCCACCGGAGATCCAATGTTTGATTTGTTTCCTGGTGTTTTTTTAGTGTTTGACCCTTCAAATTGTTGGTAAACCAAATAAAATAAAGGGAAATAAACAAAGTTTAATTAGATTGAATCTTCTCGCCTGCAAGAAAATAAGAAATGTAATGTTGGTAAGGAAGAAGAAGTGTAATGTTGATAGGGAAGAAGAAGTGCAGAGAAAGAAAAAAGAACACAAAACTTAAAACTAAATTAATATTTTATTTCTCACTTTTTTATTTTCCCGATGCAGCTTTTACTGATTTTTTTCCTTAAGTTTCATTCAAAAATTTTAAATAAAAATAAAATTGTATTACTTACCTTTTTTTTTTATTTAACGTTGATATTAAATAAATAAAATTAATATCAACACAGTATTCCTTACCCCCTCCCCTTTTTTTTCTTAAACTAGAATAGGAATAATATGTTAAATGAAAAAGTCGAAAATAGCGTCTAATCTCTGTGTTGATATGTTATTTAGAGGAAGTGTAATTGTAAATGGTAATAAAAGTGCTAAACTCCTATACAAACATATAGCAAAGAAGGCCTCCATTTTTATGGTCGCTTTAGGCCCTGTTTAACGATGAGCCGGCCCTGCAAGAAGTGTTCATGTTTTGGTTACATATTATTTCCGTCAGGTAATGATGTTGTTCAACTATTAAAAGTATTAAGGATTGATAGAACATTAAAGTTTTTTTTTTTTTTTTTTTTTTTTACTTTCTGACAAGAGAGATTTGGAGTATGAGGGATTACCCTTATCTCACTCTTGAATCTTGATCCTGAATATGAGGTTGTTCATGTATAAAAGTTAAGTTAGTCTCACTCTAGATTATATCTAATTTCTATGTTTTGTTATTTATATTATTTTATTCTTTTGGCCGTTTAGGTTGAAGTGTTTAGGCAAATGGTTTTCAAAGGATACATATATTGAGGGAGAAAGCCTCCTCACTGGAGTCTTTCATCTCTCGCACTGCTCTTGCAGAGGCTGAGTTAGAGGTAAGCTAATCAAGAGCCTCTTGTTTCGTTTAATATTAACTCTTCCTGTATAAATAATTAAATAAGATCTTTATTTTATCAAAGTTTGTAACCTTTTCATACATGTGTTAAGGCTTCTTAGTCTTTAGAAATAATCTCACTCTGTTCGGCCTTTTTAATGCAGTATCCTGAAGTGCATGTGTCAAAGAGCATGCATGCAATTTTGGACCACCACTCCCTAGACTATTCCTACAAATGCTGGTATATGTTTGTGTGTGAGTTTATAATGTTGTCTACATGTTTATAATTTCTTTTCTTTTTTTTTCAGTTTTTGAAGTAAATCCTAAGCTTCAATATGCGATTGTTGAAGTGCTGCCCATTTCACCTGATGTTGTTTCATCTCCTGAAGACAAAAATAGGAGATTTAGGTGCTGTTTGGTTTTTTTTTTTTTGCAGGAAAAGGTCTGCAGTCTGCGAACCACATCTGCAGACATCTACAGGAGAAGAGGTGGACAGTGGCGTACCCACACTATAGCCAAGGTGGGCGGGCGCCCCCCCCCCCCCCTTAAAAGTTAAAAAGTTAGTATAATTTGTAGGCAAAAATCCCGACCCCCCCCTTTAAAAGTTCGGTTAAGCCCCCCAATCACCCCCCTTGAATACAAATCCTAGGTCCGCCACTGGAGGTGGACCAAAGGTCTGCAGTCTGTAATAAGAAGACTGTTTGTTTGTTAATGTCTGCAGGCTGCTGAAATAAATTGAAATTTAAATAAACTGTTTTTTTACAGCAGTCTGGTGGTAGACCATGGTGGTGGTGGACCGTGGTGGTGGTGGTCGTGGTGGTGGGTGCTGGTGGACGGTGGTGGTGGTGGTGGACCGTGGTTGGTGGTGGAGGTAGATGGGGTGGTGGTGGTGGACCGTGGTGGTGGACGGTGGTGGGTGGTGGTGGTAGACGGTGGTGGTGGTGGTTATGGTGGTGGGTGCTAGTGGACGGTGGTGGTGGACCGTGGTAGTGGTGAACGGTGGTGGTGATGGGTGGGGGTGGAACGTGGTAGTGGTGAACGGTGGTGGTGGACGGTGGTGGTGGTAGACGGTGGTGGTGGTGGGTGGGGGTGGACCGTGGTAGTGGTGAACGGTGGTGGTGGTGGGTGGTGGTGGACGGTGGTGGTGGTGGTGGTGGTGGTGGGTGGTGGTGGTGGACCATGGTGATGGTGGACGGTGGTGGTGGTGGACCATGCTGGTGGTGGACGGTAGTGGTGTTGGACGGTGGTGGCGGTGGACGGTGGTGGTGGGTGGTGGTGGATCGTGGTAGGTGGTGGTGGATGGTGGTGGTGGACGGTGGTGGTGGGTGGTGGTGGACCGTGGTGGTGGTGGTGGATGAGGTGAAGAGAAGTGGAGAAGATCTTTGAATACCTTAGAAGACTTTGGAACAAGTCTGCACCAAGAAGAGGTCAGGAAGACCTTTTTGAGTGAAAGGTCTTCCAAATTACAAACAATCTCCAGACCTCAAACGTCTGCGCACGTCTGCGTGGTGCAGTCAAAAGAGGTCAAAAGTGCTTCTGAGCAAAAAACAAACAACACCTTAGTAATGTTTTGAATCATCGGAGGTAGAATGGTACAATTTAAGCTCTTAGACCACATGTAGTGGTCATGGAATATAACGACCCCTCACTCCACATGGGGTTATCTAATTGCCTGCACAAAAGTAGAGGTGAATAACGAGCAAACCCGGCTTGAAAAAGAAAACGCCCAAGCCAATTTTAAATCCGTAACGCCCCGGGGGCGGTGTTTAAGACGTTTTGGAGGCATTTCATACCCATTTCAGCTTACCACTACATGTGATATTAAAGTGGAGACTTCTTTCCCTAACTTTCTACATTAGGATATTGTGTTCACAAATATTATTAAAGCATTGTCGTTAACAAAGACCTTGTTAAATTTAAAAGTATTCCCTAACAAAAGACCGTGATGGTTGGGCCAAGCGGTTAACTTGAAGCCCAATACAGATAATTGTAGTTTGTGACGGTTGGGCCAAGCGAACTACAACCATGTTTTAGTTCATGGCGATTCCTAGTTGGTTAGAACTTTATTACTAGTCGGCATAACAGGTTACACGAACCTGTTAAGACACGAACATGAAACCTGTAAACACGAACACGACACGAAATCTAATCGTGTCATTTGTTTCAAACACGAACACGAACTTGTGTATAACAGGTTAACACGATAAGACACGATAAGGAACACCTAGTAAAATAAGTTAACACAACAAGACATGATAAGACACGACAAGACATGATAAGAAACACGATAAGACACGTTAAGAACTGTTAAGACACGTACACGATCACGACACGAAAATAAACAGGTCTTAACGTGTCGACCTGTTATAGACACGAAACCTGTTAAAATCGTATAGGTTCGTGTCATGTTATCGTGTTCGTGTCTGAATTGCTAGCCCTCTGTAAGCTAGTATTAATTCATGGCAATTGATTATTATCAAACCACCTGCTTATCGTATTATTAATTATTAATTATTAATTATTATTATTATTATTATTATTATTATCATTATTATTATTATTATTATTATTATTATCAAACAACCTACTTATAGTTCGGTTCACATGAAAGGCTAACTTAATTCAAAAACGTATATGGTGTTAGGGTCTAATTCCTAGTTATCAGGGTATTTATGTTGTGACTTGTCAAATCTCATATATATCATTCTACCCATGTGAGAAATACTAGGACATAAGAAATACCCCGCCTCAAATACGTCAATGCATATTGTGTGTACCGGTTGTAGAAAATAGAAACTTCATAGTTAAATGCGTTTGGAGAGTAATTCCAGAATTGGTGAGAAACCTCGACCTGGCAACCAAAAATAAAGTTGTGATCTCTTTGTATGCAAAACAAACAATATTGGTTGATATTAGACGTCCAATGGTAATTGGTACATTTGTTCTTTATTTTCAGAATAAGTATTTTCGTGTTTGGATGATCACTTGTCCATACGTAATTATTATTTGTGCAAGATTTATACACCGCTCAGGTACAAGTAAAGATAATTTCAAAGGATACCATAATGGGAACTCCTGGGATTTGGTGTGGAACTACCTAATATGTACTTCACGATGGATTTTCCCTATTTGTACTCATATTTAAAGTTAATAACAGTGAAAAAGAAAGCAAACAAGCAAAACCAACCATTGTTTTTATTTAGTGTGTCTAGGATACTTTGCATGAGACCCACATAACTTTTTGTATCAACATTTATGCTACATGTACTTGACATATATTCTAGCCCAAGATCACATAGGATTCAAAATTCAAATTATCATATGATTAGGTAATCTAGAACTTGTTCCTTTAAGCAAGTGGTTAAAATGGCATTGCGAACTGAGATTTATGCACCTTGTTGATATCAGAACTATAACTCACGAATAAAGACTAGAAAACAAATGAATCAATCTCAGACTTTCTTATTGCTTTTGTGAATGCAAAACAAGAACAATAGGCTGCACTTATATAGGCAGCATTACAACGGATCTAAACTGAATAGCATAAGACTAGGACTTTATTGAATTCAAAAAACAAACGTTAAACAATAACATAAAACACTGATTCTTCGGAGACTGATTCAACCATCACGTGTGCATGTGCATGGAAGTATTGAATCACATTTCAATACCCCCCCCCCCCCCCTTGATTCATATTCCTGCACTCCCAATTGAAACCTGAAGATCACAAATTTGTCACGAGCCAAAGCCTTGGTTAAACAATCAGCAAGTTGATCTTTTGTACTGCAGAATTTCAAAATAACTTTCTCTTGATTCACCATGTCTCTTATAAAATGATATTTTAACTCAATATGCTTGGCCTTACTATGAGCAACTGGATTTTTTGATAAGTTGATTGCAGATTGACTGTCACACCATATAGTAATTGCACCTTCTTGTTTTATACCCAAGTCTTCCAATATTCTGTTGAGCCAAACACATTGACAAGCAGCACTTGTAGCAGATATGTACTCAGCCTCAGTGCTTGACAAAGCAACTGTGGCTTGTTTCTTTGAACACCAGGATACAGCTCCATTTCCAATAGAGAACACATAACCACTCACACTCTTTCTGTCATCCACACATGCTGCCCAATCACTGTCTGAATAACCACATAACTCCACTTTACTTCCTTTTTTATACCATATACCAAACTGATATGTGGCTGCAATGTATCTCAACACTCTTTTAGCCGCACCAATATGAGACCTTGAGGGTGATTGCATAAAACGTGACAGCACACCAACTGCATAGGCCAGATCAGGCCGAGTATGAGTTAAGTAAATCAAACCACCCACCAGGCTCCTATATCTTGTTTCTTCTACCTTATCTTCTCCATCTTCAACCTGAAGTTTCTCATAAGGGCTCATAGGAATATCTTCTAACTTGCAGCCTGACATGCCAAACTTAGAGATTAAATTGAGAGCATAATTTGCCTGTGAGACAAATACACCCTGCTGAGTTTGTTTGATCTCTAAGCCAAGAAAATATTGAAGTTGACCCAAATCAGTCATTTCAAATACTTTCTTCATCATACTCTTGAACTCATCAATCGTTAACTTGCTTGAACTGGTGCATATGATATCATCTACATATAGACACACATAAATGATACCTGTTGCATTAGTTTTCACATAAAGAGTAGGCTCATTTGGACTTCTAACATAGCCATTGCAACCAAAATAACCATCTATCTTGGAGTACTAAGATCTTGGAGCCTGCTTTAACCCATATAAGGCTTTATGCAACCTGTATACCTTACTCTCTTCTCCCTTGATCTGAAAACCCTCAGGTTGTTCAACATAGATTTCTTCCTCTAAGTCACCATTAAGAAAAGCAGATTTCACATCCAATTGATGTAAAATCCATCCTTTAAGACCAGCAACAGCAATAACAAGCCTTATAGTTTCAAAGCGAGCTACTGGAGCAAGTGTCTCTTCATAATCTATTCCATATTTCTGAGAGTATCCCTTAGCAACAAGTCTGGCCTTGTGCTTTATCAATTCTCCATTAGCCCCCACCTTTGTCTTGAACAGCCACTTAAGACCAACCACATTCTTGCCATTAGGAAGCTCAACAAGCTCCCATGTATTGTTTTTATTTATTGCTTCCAACTCATTCTTCATGGCCTCCTGCCACTCTCTCTTTGTAACTGCATCAGCAAAACACAAAGGATCTGCAATGTTAAGAGCAAACTGACAAGTTTCATAATCAGAGCACACAACAGCTACTTCTTGAGTGTCAGCATACAAGTCAGCAATAGATCTAACTTTGAGAGGAGCTGAGGAGCTGGAACTAGATCCTTCCATAGAAACAGCAGCACTTGTTTACACTAGAGGAGTGGATGTTTGAGGAGAAGCTGGATCCATCACATTACTTGGCCCTTCATCATTTACACCAACCGGCTGAGCAGATTCAATTGCTTCCTCAGGAAAGGGATCAGCATACATCCTTTCATACACTTGCTTATCAGCTTTGTGCACCTTCTGCCAGTCCCATGAGCCTTCTTCAATTATGGTTGTGTCACCAAATCGTCTGGTTTCAAACTTTTTAGTTATTGGATTAAATAGTCTACAACCAGAACCATTTGATGAATAACCAATGAAGATCATTTTGTGTGACCTGTCATCTAACTTCCTTCTCCCATGTGCAAATACATGACCATATGCAACACAACCAAATATCTTTAAGTTAGTAACATCAGGTTTTGAGTTGTACCATACCTGATATGGGGTCTTGTTCTTGACAGCAGTAGTGGGAGATCTATTGATGATGTAAATTGAAGTGGCCACTGCCTCAGCCCACAAGTAGTTTGGTAAACTCCTTTCTTTCAACATGCTTCTTGCCATTCTGTCACACCACGACAATGGCGGAAACACGTGGCGCGACGGTTCAAAGCATAAAGTCAAGGTCATTGCTAAACACAAGTAATTTAAGAAAATGGGTCATTTATTATGACGTCAAATCTTGTTCAAACATTACACAAAAGTTAATTGTTTTTAAGATAATCATAGAGGTTTCTCATATATATCCCAAATGCCTTGGGAAATAAAAGTGAAACCCCGCAAAAGTTTGACGCCGCATTGGAGGATTCCTTGACCCAGCTTGCCCGGTTCACCTTCATCTAGTTACCTGAAAGATATGTTTAAAAGTTTCGTCAATATAAAATATATTGGTGAGTTCACAGGTTTTTAGTTTCCAAAACTTGATTACTTGGGAAGTACCATGTTATGACAATATATAGGAGTTGCAAATTCCTATAACTCTACTTGAGACTATAATCAAACCAAGACGTATAAATAAATATGCCCCGCTCCAAGTCGTTACTCGGTTTCCCACGACTTAAGTTCAGAATATATGCACCCCAGGCATAACCTAATGCATAATCGACGCTATCGATTAGGGGTGGGCCTTGTCAGGCACCAATAGTACTATTCAATATTCCTCCGGTTTCATTTCCCTGAATAAATGATTATAGAGGCGAGGACTCAACCCCGAGTGGCGGTCACACCTCAAGTAATAAATCCGTCAAACATTTTCCCTAACATATCTTTCCCCCGGAAAACGTAAAAATAGTCAAAATGGGGCCGTGAAACTCACCTGAAACTCTGTCTGGATTACTAGGCGGATAGCAAAGATGGTCTCGCACCTACAAACGTCCTAGACGTATAAGTCACTATTCCTATAGTGCATGTGCCTTGGCAAGTTGTACACCCAACTCCCGACCACAAGTTATTCCAAATCCCGTTTAATTAAGAGCGTATCCTAGGTTTCGTTGGCGTTACATTACCCTTTGTGTTACAAGTTATATATTACTCTTGTTAATATTTCCTTAACTTGTATCTTATTATCATCGGCTCGACGTCACTTAACATATAATTATTTTCCCATTTAAATAATTATACTTAAGATCGCATCGCTCGATATAATATATATTTCAACACTCGACCCGACTCACTTCGCCGCACATTTGTTTTCCCATTTAAACAAATATACTAAGATCTTGTCGTTCGATTGTATATTCTTAACGTCCGATTCAACTCACCATACCGTATAGTTATTTTCCCATTCAAATAAATATACTAGGATCTCGTTGGTACGGCATACACATATATACATCTTTGTCTTCTCGTCGCGGCTTTCCTTCCCACATATCTACTTTCCCATTAAGTAGATATACTAGAATTTTGCCGTGACGAGCGTACATATATATAAATGTGTAATTTTTCTTGTTAAGTATATACGTTTGTTTAACGTCTCATTTGTTTATGTCATGTGTTTTCTCCCACAAATAATTCCTCCAACACTTAGGAAAGTGTTTATTGGTTTTCACCCACAATGTATATATATTTTACTTCTTAAAATATATATTTTTCTTATTTTGCCGCAATGGCATTTTTCTCATGATTTGTCCGTGTACGGTTTGTTAACGCGTCTTAGTTCGATACCTTAACTCGATTAGTTAATTTTTCCAAGTTTTTCCCAACATGTATTTTATAGAAATATTATCCATATTTCTTCCTCTTTTCACATGTTACTTGGATGGTTTAAAATACTTATGTATTTTTAACCCAACTTGTTAACTTAACTACAAAAATGTTTCCAACACTTTTATATTCCCATTTATATAAAAGTATCCATTTTTGTATAAGTTTCTCAAGTTTGTTTAATATTTTTATAAAATCTCTATTTTATAAAAATCCTTATGTTAAAACCCTCTATATTTTTATAACTTTCAAAAATACACTTTTATACAAAATACCCAAGTATATCTACTAGTATTTACCAAAATTATCCTTAGAATTTATTACTTACATTTTTGACACCAAACTTTCCATACTTGTATTTTTGGACTAATAGTTTCTAAAACATCCATTTTAGTCCTCTAACTTTCAAAGTTACAACTTTAGTCCCTTAACTTCCAAAAGTTGCATTTCTCCACTCTAACTTCCAAAGTTAACATTTTTCACTCAAAATAGTAGACTTTGAAGATTCAACTTTTTATTGGTAAGTTATTTTTGTATCAAAACACTTTTGTTAGTCTTGTATTTCATATGGAAGACTACTTATATGTGTGTTTTATGTATTTGTCCATTTTAACAAAATATCATTCATCTAAGTAAGCTAACTTTAATTTTTCATCTTCTTTATTTATGAACTTCTAATATGTTCCACCATACATTATGCCTTAGATGATCATAATAAGATGATTTAAAGTCACTTTTAACATATTCAAGTTCATTCCACAATTTTAACCAAAACATCATCCTACTTAGTTTTAAATGTAAACTTTATGCATTTTCAAGATTGTTACATTATCATCATCAAATCCTTGATTTATTTTCATATCTTTAATCATCCATTTTACACATGTAAAACCTATTAAAGATTATGTTCAAAACCACCTTTTAAACCCTTCATGTACAACTTGCTTCTAAGAACACATACATGAATAATAATAATCAAAAACAAGGTTAAGAAGCTTACGACTAGCACAAGGCTAGGGAAGACAAAACCTTTGATTTTGAGAGGGGTTTAGTGTGTTCTTCCTTAATGGTTAAGCTCCAAGCTTGAAACACACAATAGGGGTTTGGATGATGGATTGTTTTAAGTGATTTGGAGATGTAAAAACTTGAAAGAATGATGTGTGGGGATGGTGGGAAACTCACGGCTCAAGAAAGGAAGAAGGAAGAAGAGTTGTGCTTTGTTATTCAACTTCCTAACACATGTTATTTATAACCTTATCACATGTAATCATGCTAAAGATTCAAGAAATCTTATGGAGGATTGAGTTGTGTACTTGGGATTTTGGTGGAAATATGATATGTGTGTGTGTAATTATTGCCGTGTATGTATGTATGTATAGGTAAGATTGCTTGTAAATCTTGGTAAATCTTGGTAATCTATCATGATCTTTATACAAGACCCATCACCATGCATGCATACTAGTGTAATGATGGTTTGATTTGTGTCTTGGCTTATTAGGGCCTCTTGGCCGAAATTTTCATCAAGGGGGACAAGGATTTCATGCTTTTTGTACTTGTGTTTACTTACACCTTTTGTCTTTACACAAGCATGCTTTATCTTAGACTTAGGTTATTATTATTACTAATACAAGACATGGATATATCAAGGCCATAAGGCCGGCCCCCATGTGGGTTTAAGTGGGGTCCACAACTTCAAATATTTACCCATTGTTTGTTATGTTTAATCCCCCGTCGTTCGGGCGTCGTTCGGGTATTTTTCGGGTTTTAATCACGCGTTATCCGGACATTAAAAATACCTTTAATAACCCTTAAATATAGTCTAATTTAAGCGTTGATTGGTTATTTAGGCCTTTGCCGGGTGAAATTATGAGTTATACGCGTATCGGGTGCGGTACGCGCATTTTATTCGTTACCGGGAGATTTGTACAAGACGTTTTCATTTATGGTTTTGGAGTTCCAAAACTCATTATATTTCATGAAAATACCCTTTATTTTATATCCTGGGTGTCCGGGATCCGTTTCGTTTATTTAATTATTACCGGGTAATCGGCAACGTCCATACCGGATAGCTTATTTACACATGATCCAATCATGCTTTACCATTAAACGTATGCATTCCTATGCACTATTTGGAAATTGCTATCTCCTAAGGCCTTGATAATTAAATCACACATAATTGCATTTAATTACGTTAATCGTCTATTAATTAATTTGTACGGAATTACCTTATTTTTGCCGGTTGTTACATTCTCCCCCCGTTAAGAGAATTCCGTCCCGGAATTCATTTCGAGTTCTCCGGTACAGGTGTCTTCTCGAATAGGGCGGGGTATTTTTGCTTCATCCGGTCCAGCCTTTCCCACGTGAACTCCGGTCCACGCTTGGCATTCCAACGCACTTTGACCAATCTGATCTTGCTGCGCCTTAGTTTTTGGACCTTCCAATCAGTTACCTCGATTGGTTCTTCAACAAAATGTAACTTGTCGTCAATCTGGATTTCGTCTGCTGGAATGACGAGAGTTTCGTCGGATAGGCACTTTTTCAAATTTGACACATGAAACGTGTCGTGTATTCCACTAAGCTCTTGAGGCAACTTGAGCTTGTATGCCACTATGCCTACCCTGGACAAGACTTCGAACGGTCCAATATATCGCGGGTTCAGTTTTCCGCGCTTCCCAAAGCGCGCGACACCTTTCCAAGGTGACACTTTCAGTAGGACCCTGTCTCCGACTTGAAACTCTAAAGGCTTTCGCCTCATATCAGCATAGCTTTTCTGGCGATCCCGGGCCGCTTTGAGGCGTTCCTTTATCAAAAAGACCTTATCCGTGGTCTCTTGAACAATTTCGGGCCCGGTGAGTTGTTTTTCTCCAACTTCCGCCCAACATAAAGGCGATCGGCACTTGCGTCCATATAGAGCTTCAAACGGTGCGGCTTGAATGCTCGTATGATAACTGTTGTTGTAAGAAAATTCTACCAATGGCAAGTGCGTATCCCAATTACCTCCGAAATCAATTGCGCATGCCCGTAACATATCCTCCAAGGTCTGGATGGTTCGTTCACTTTGACCATCCGTTTGGGGGTGATAGGCGGTGCTCATGTCGAGGCGAGTACCGAGGGCTTCATTTAAACTTTCCCAAAATCTGGAAGTGAAACGACTATCCCGATCGGAGATGATGGAAACAGGTACGCCGTGTTTAGATACCATTTCCTTAATGTACAAACGGGTCAGTTTCTCCAACCTGTCCGTTTCGCGTATCGGGAGGAAGTGTGCAGATTTCGTCAATCGATCTACGATTACCCAGATCATGTCATGGCCGCTTGTCGTCTTGGGTAACTTGGTAATGAAATCCATAGTGATTCGTTCCCATTTCCATTCCGGTATTTCCGGTTGCTGGAGTAGACCGGAAGGTTTCTGGTGCTCAGCCTTGACCTTTGCGCAAGTCAAACATCGCGCAACATAGGCTGCTATATCCCTTTTGAAATTCGGCCACCAATAAAGTTCCTTCAAATCGTGGAACATCTTGTCTGCACCCGGGTGAACCGAATATCTAGAACTGTGAGCTTCGGCCAATACTAGCTCACGCAATCCACCATATACTGGGACCCAAATTCTATTCATGAAATACAGTGTCTGGTCTGCTTTTGGTTCCAGTGAATCAACCATCTTTCGTAACCTTTCACCTTTGACATTCTCGGGTTTAAGGGCGTTAACTTGAGCTTCACGAATTCGTTCAGTCAGATTCGTGTGGATAGTCAGACCCAAAGCTCGAACACGCAATGGTTTAACCCGTTCCTTGCGACTCAAGGCGTCGGCTACGACGTTCGCCTTACCGGGATGGTACTTAATTTCACAATCGTAATCGTTTAATAATTCAACCCATCGCCGTTGTCGCATGTTTAAATCCTTCTGATCAAAGATGTGTTGCAAACTCTTGTGATCAGTGAAAATCGTGCACTTGGTTCCGTACAAATAGTGCCTCCATATCTTGAGAGCGAACACCACTGCACCTAATTCCAAATCGTGTGTAGTGTAGTTCTTCTCATGGATTTTCAGTTGCCTAGAAGCATATGCTATTACTTTTTCTCGCTGCATTAATACACATCCCAACCCTTGATGCGAGGCATCACAGTACACCACAAAATCTTCCGTACCGTCTGGAAGTGACAGTATCGGAGCGCCACATAACTTGTCTTTTAACAATTGGAATGCTGTCTCTTGCTTTTCCGTCCACTCAAATTTCTTATCCTTTTGGGTTAGCATGGTTAAAGCTTGTGCTATCTTTGAAAAGTTCTCGATGAACATTCTGTAATAACCCGCAAGGCCTAGAAATTGTCGTACTTCGGTAGGAGTTCGAGGGGCTTCCCAATTTTTAATTGCCTCGATCTTGGCGGGATCCACGTGTATGCCCTTCTCGTTTACCACGTGGCCTAAGAAGTGAACTTCTCGAATCCAAAAGTCACACTTCGAGAATTTAGCATAGAGCTTCTCTTTGCGTAATACTTCAAGAATTAACCGAAGGTGATTCTCGTGGTCTTCTTTCGTGCGTGAATAGATCAGAATATCGTCAATGAAGACGATGACGAATTTGTCCAGGTATGGCTTACACACGCGGTTCATTAGGTCCATGAAAACCGCTGGTGTGTTGGTCAAGCCGAACGGCATTACCAAAAATTCATAGTGTCCATACCGGGTTCTGAAGGCTGTTTTTGGTATATCTTCTTCTTGTATACGCAACTGGTGATAGCCAGACCTCAAATCGATCTTGGAGTAATAGCTGGAACCTTGGAGCTGATCAAATAAATCGTCGATCCTGGGGAGAGGATAGCGATTCTTGATGGTTAGCTTGTTCAGCTCTCGATAGTCGATGCACATGCGAAATGTGCCATCCTTCTTCTTCACAAATAAGACGGGAGCTCCCCAAGGTGAGAAACTCGGTCTTATGAAACCCTTGTCCAATAATTCTTGTAGCTGGCTGGACAGTTCCTGCATCTCTGATGGAGCTAGGCGGTATGGCGATCGTGCCACAGGAGCTGCTCCAGGAACGAGATCGATGCGGAACTCGACTTGTCGAGGTGGCGGCAACCCCGGCAAATCTTCTGGAAATACATCCGGAAAATCTCTGGCGACTGGAATGTCTTCCAACTTTCGCTCGTCGGCCTTCTTGTCCACTACGTGTGCCAAGAATGCGACAAGCCCTTTTCTTAGACACTTACGAGCCTTCATGCTCGAAATAATCCTTAGTGGCGTCCCGTGTCTTTCCCCTTGAATTGAGAGAGTTTCACCGTTTGCGAGGGGAACTTGAATAACTTTATCGTTGCAAACCACAATGGCACGGTGCGCGGACAACCAGTCCATGCCGACAACGATGTCAAAACTTCCCAATACAACCGGCAATAGATCAATCCCAAACTCGTGCCCACAGAGTTCTAACTTACAACCTTTTGCTACCTCTCTCGTTTCAATAGTTTTACCATTAGCCAGTTCTATAGAGTAGGGTGTATCTAGTTTGCTAGTTTTTAATCCAAGTAGTCTTTTAAACTCAATGGATATGAAGCTAAAGTCAACACCGGTATCAAATAATACAGAGGCATAATGACCATTTAGAGGAAACGTACCAGTGACCACGTTGGGGTCTTGTCGTGCATCACCGGCTCCAATCACAAATGCCCGGCCGCGGGCCTGATTGTTGATCTTGGGGCAATCCTTCTTCCAATGATCTAACGACCCGCATGCAAAGCATGGTCTAGCCCCTCCATTCTTTGGTGCTCCAGAACGGCATTCTTCAGTCTTGTGCCCTGTGCGGTGGCACTTTCCACAAGTTAACCCATTGTTTCTCCCCTGATTTCCCTGCTTGTTACCATTACCACGTCCCGTGGCGACATATCCCTTTCCCTTCTTGTTCGAGCTACCCGACGCTCGGTCCCTATTTCCTTCATCCCGTTTTCTTTTCCCAAACCTCGGCTTGTTACCCTGGTCGTTCGTCACAACAACTGAGTTTGATCCCTGATTCTTGGCTTCGACACTGCTTGCCTCAGAAATTTTTAATCCCGAAACTTGTCGGATCAGTGTGCCCATGCGTATAGCATCTTCGGTGAGACTGAGCGCAAGATCAATGGCCGCGCGCATGGTCGTAGGTTTAGAAGCAGTGACCATGCTGCGTATTTGCGGTGCTAGGCCGAACAAATAACGCTCAATCTTGTTATTTTCAGGGGTGACCAACCGCGGCACCAATCTGGCAAGATCATGGAATCGAGACGTGTAGCCAGTAACGTCCGCTCCCATCATAGTGAGGTTCCAAAACTCAGTTTCCAATTTCTGTACCTCGCTCGCCGGACGGTACTCAGCAATCATCAGTTCCTTCAGTTCTGTCCACGACAGGGAGTAAGCAGTGTCATCACTCAAAGACTGCACTTGACCATTCCACCATGTCAGCGCTTGGTCCAAGAACAAATTGGTGGAGTACATAACCGACTGACGTGGGGTACACCCACTGATACGAATAACTGCCTCGGTCTTTTCAAACCATTTGACCAGGCCAACTGATCCTTCCGTGCCGTTGAAATTGAGCGGCTTGCAGTCGAGGAAGGCTTTGAAGGTGCAGCCGCGCTCTCGCGAGGCCGTTTCTGCATTAATAAAGTTGTATGTTATTACGGGATAGGAGTTTTAGGATATTCTCCCATCGCTTTATCAATTACTTTCAACTTCTTACCAGTGGGGGAAGTTTCTTGTCGGTCACTCCCAGTCAAGTCGCGAGATCTTTCGGAGCGAGCGGCTTCGTGCTCCGCGATCGCGCGGGCTATGCGTTCAGAAATCATGGTCTCGAGTTCGGCCGGTGTTGCGGGCAGTCCGTCTGCTCCGCTATTGCTTCTAGTGGCCGGTGCCATTTCTCTTCAATAATAATTATCAAAGGTTAATTTGGCAAACATTTATACAATATAAAGCATAAATAACAAACCAGAGTATGAACACAATAATCAACACCAAGTCATCACACAACATACCAACACATCATACAGAAATAAATAGTAATCAACACAACATCACCACACAATACACAACCCACAACATATGGAGTAAGCAATAATAATCATAGACAACAACATATTTCACCATAATAATAAGATTTTTCATTAATTTCAATAATACTAGTACAATGCTTGTTCATAATACAAAATGGAGAATACATCTCTCATACAATACATTGTTTTTGAAATAAATAAAACATCCTATCACGTGCCGTAATATCCGTACGGCTAGGCAAAATGCAGACGAGTGTCATAACCCGTGCTGTACTACCATACTGCTGCTACTATGTACATAAGCTGGTGGTCCTTCTGTGCATCCCTGATACATCCTACTGTGGCGGTGGTGGCGGATACTGGTACTGCGGCGCATGCGTACTGATCGTCATACTGATCGTCATGATACGCTCATACAAGAAATGTCGATGCGCAAAGTGCGCATCCCCTGTGATACCGCACTGAGCGTCCAGGCTCAGTAACTCCTCCGCGTAATGTGCCAAAGAATCCCGCGCATCTATCATCCTCGTCCACATCAGACGAGTCTGATGCTCTACCTGCGTTACGGTGCGCTGCACCGTGTCAGCGAGAGTCTGAAAGTCCCGCTCTAGGGTGATGGCAGTGGACCATGCTGGCCCAGACAAGGGTGTCATCCTAGGTGGCTGAGATGGTCCGGGTATATCTGGGTGTGTGGATGGGAATGGCCCAAAGGGGGCTGGTATCGGTATGTGCGGTAGTAATGGGGTGAAACCTGGTGGTCTGAGGGAAAAGTGGGGTGGCATCATATAAGGGTCCCCTGCACCCAGAGGGTATGGTGCAGGTGTCATGCTGGGAAGGGTGGGAATCGGCAAGGTCATGGCCACTGGGGGTGGTGGCATAGGCTCGGCTGGTGGGGCTACTAGAGGCTCCGAAACAGTGGCCCACTCTGGAGTGGATACCACGACAGTGGGGGTAGGAGGGCTCGCGGTGGCAAAGGCTGCCATGCCTGCCCTGCGTAGCTCAGAGCTATCGGCGGGGCTACCCTCAAGTACATGTGCTGCTACAGCTGGCCCCTTCTGAGGTGCGGGCTCAAGTGGTGCTGGTGGGGCTATGGGGTCAGCAGGTGCGTCCTCTAGCATTGGAGCCACTGGCTCCTCCTGAACAGCTGGAATCTCGGGTACCAGCATGTGCTCTACCGAAGCTACGGACTCGTCGTTAGAGTCATCAGATATCCACCCGTTCCTCCCACGGGAGATCGGCATGAGTCTCATGCCTGGAGGAATGTGGATGTGGGGTAAGGGTGCTGGCTCATGCTCCCCGTGAGCCTGTCGGTCGAATGGAGACTCTACTGTCTCCGACTGGGCTGGGATCGGCCGGGACGGTCCGGCACAGCCCTCAGGGAAATCCCTGATAGCTCGGATGGGGCGTGGGGCTAACGGTGCGGCCGGTACAATGGGTAGCGGCGCGTCGACCACGGCGGGTGCCCAATCAGGATCCTCGCTAGGATCCGTCTCATCCGAGTCGTCATCTGAACCTCCGGCGACGTTCATCTCCACGTCTTCGTCCTCCGCGTCAAGTACTACCAGCTCGACTGGCTCAGGCGGTGGTGCAGGGATGATCTGAATGCTGCTATCGATACTGGGCGCTATACTACCAGCGTCCGACATCCTGGCAAAAGAACCGTACATGTATATATATGAATTAATTTAAATTAGACAGTTAAGGCGTACATTATCAGTATCCTTTCTAACCTCTAATACTACGTTAATGCATAACGATACCCCTGGCTAGCTTGGTCGGAATCTCCTCATGCCCAATGCTTTCTTGAAAAATTACTTTAGTGTCTTTATATATTTTTCTTTTTGAAAACTTTATCTCCTGAACCAAATCCGGTTATAGTCTAGTTTTTAAAGAAAATACTCTAGTTCGCTATAACCTTGGCTCTGATACCACCTTCTGTCACACCACGACAATGGCGGAAACACGTGGCGCGACGGTTCAAAGCATAAAGTCAAGGTCATTGCTAAACACAAGTAATTTAAGAAAATGGGTCATTTATTATGACGTCAAATCTTGTTCAAACATTACACAAAAGTTAATTGTTTTTAAGATAATCATAGAGGTTTCTCATATATATCCCAAATGCCTTGGGAAATAAAAGTGAAACCCCGCAAAAGTTTGACGCCGTATTGGAGGATTCCTTGACCCAGCTTGCCCGGTTCACCTTCATCTAGTTACCTGAAAGATATGTTTAAAAGTTTCGTCAATATAAAATATATTGGTGAGTTCACAGGTTTTTAGTTTCCAAAACTTGATTACTTGGGAAGTACCATGTTATGACAATATATAGGAGTTGCAAATTCCTATAACTCTACTTGAGACTATAATCAAACCAAGACGTATAAATAAATATGCCCCGCTCCAAGTCGTTACTCGGTTTCCCACGACTTAAGTTCAGAATATATGCACCCCAGGCATAACCTAATGCATAATCGACGCTATCGATTAGGGGTGGGCCTTGTCAGGCACCAATAGTACTATTCAATATTCCTCCGGTTTCATTTCCCTGAATAAATGATTATAGAGGCGAGGACTCAACCCCGAGTGGCGGTCACACCTCAAGTAATAAATCCGTCAAACATTTTCCCTAACATATCTTTCCCCCGGAAAACGTAAAAATAGTCAAAATGGGGCCGTGAAACTCACCTGAAACTCTGTCTGGATTACTAGGCGGATAGCAAAGATGGTCTCGCACCTACAAACGTCCTAGACGTATAAGTCACTATTCCTATAGTGCATGTGCCTTGGCAAGTTGTACACCCAACTCCCGACCACAAGTTATTCCAAATCCCGTTTAATTAAGAGCGTATCCTAGGTTTCGTTGGCGTTACATTACCCTTTGTGTTACAAGTTATATATTACTCTTGTTAATATTTCCTTAACTTGTATCTTATTATCATCGGCTCGACGTCACTTAACATATAATTATTTTCCCATTTAAATAATTATACTTAAGATCGCATCGCTCGATATAATATATATTTCAACACTCGACCCGACTCACTTCGCCGCACATTTGTTTTCCCATTTAAACAAATATACTAAGATCTTGTCGTTCGATTGTATATTCTTAACGTCCGATTCAACTCACCATACCGTATAGTTATTTTCCCATTCAAATAAATATACTAGGATCTCGTTGGTACGGCATACACATATATACATCTTTGTCTTCTCGTCGCGGCTTTCCTTCCCACATATCTACTTTCCCATTAAGTAGATATACTAGAATTTTGCCGTGACGAGCGTACATATATATAAATGTGTAATTTTTCTTGTTAAGTATATACGTTTGTTTAACGTCTCATTTGTTTATGTCATGTGTTTTCTCCCACGAATAATTCCTCTAACACTTAGGAAAGTGTTTATTGGTTTTCACCCACAATGTATATATATTTTACTTCTTAAAATATATATTTTTCTTATTTTGCCGCAATGGCATTTTTCTCATGATTTGTCCGTGTACGGTTTGTTAACGCGTCTTAGTTCGATACCTTAACTCGATTAGTTAATTTTTCCAAGTTTTTCCCAACATGTATTTTATAGAAATATTATCCATATTTCTTCCTCTTTTCACATGTTACTTGGATGGTTTAAAATACTTATGTATTTTTAACCCAACTTGTTAACTTAACTACAAAAATGTTTCCAACACTTTTATATTCCCATTTATATAAAAGTATCCATTTTTGTATAAGTTTCTCAAGTTTGTTTAATATTTTTATAAAATCTCTATTTTATAAAAATCCTTATGTTAAAACCCTCTATATTTTTATAACTTTCAAAAATACACTTTTATACAAAATACCCAAGTATATCTACTAGTATTTACCAAAATCATCCTTAGAATTTATTACTTACATTTTTGACACCAAACTTTCCATACTTGTATTTTTGGACTAATAGTTTCTAAAACATCCATTTTAGTCCTCTAACTTTCAAAGTTACAACTTTAGTCCCTTAACTTCCAAAAGTTGCATTTCTCCACTCTAACTTCCAAAGTTAACATTTTTCACTCAAAATAGTAGACTTTGAAGATTCAACTTTTTATTGGTAAGTTATTTTTGTATCAAAACACTTTTGTTAGTCTTGTATTTCATATGGAAGACTACTTATATGTGTGTTTTATGTATTTGTCCATTTTAACAAAATATCATTCATCTAAGTAAGCTAACTTTAATTTTTCATCTTCTTTATTTATGAACTTCTAATATGTTCCACCATACATTATGCCTTAGATGATCATAATAAGATGATTTAAAGTCACTTTTAACATATTCAAGTTCATTCCACAATTTTAACCAAAACATCATCCTACTTAGTTTTAAATGTAAACTTTATGCATTTTCAAGATTGTTACATTATCATCATCAAATCCTTGATTTATTTTCATATCTTTAATCATCCATTTTACACATGTAAAACCTATTAAAGATTATGTTCAAAACCACCTTTTAAACCCTTCATGTACAACTTGCTTCTAAGAACACATACATGAATAATAATAATCAAAAACAAGGTTAAGAAGCTTACGACTAGCACAAGGCTAGGGAAGACAAAACCTTTGATTTTGAGAGGGGTTTAGTGTGTTCTTCCTTAATGGTTAAGCTCCAAGCTTGAAACACACAATAGGGGTTTGGATGGTGGATTGTTTTAAGTGATTTGGAGATGTAAAAACTTGAAAGAATGATGTGTGGGGATGGTGGGAAACTCACGGCTCAAGAAAGGAAGAAGGAAGAAGAGTTGTGCTTTGTTATTCAACTTCCTAACACATGTTATTTATAACCTTATCACATGTAATCATGCTAAAGATTCAAGAAATCTTATGGAGGATTGAGTTGTGTACTTGGGATTTTGGTGGAAATATGATATGTGTGTGTGTAATTATTGCCGTGTATGTATGTATGTATAGGTAAGATTGCTTGTAAATCTTGGTAAATCTTGGTAATCTATCATGATCTTTATACAAGACCCATCACCATGCATGCATACTAGTGTAATGATGGTTTGATTTGTGTCTTGGCTTATTAGGGCCTCTTGGCCGAAATTTTCATCAAGGGGGACAAGGATTTCATGCTTTTTGTACTTGTGTTTACTTACACCTTTTGTCTTTACACAAGCATGCTTTATCTTAGACTTAGGTTATTATTATTACTAATACAAGACATGGATATATCAAGGCCATAAGGCCGGCCCCCATGTGGGTTTAAGTGGGGTCCACAACTTCAAATATTTACCCATTGTTTGTTATGTTTAATCCCCCGTCGTTCGGGCGTCGTTCGGGTATTTTTCGGGTTTTAATCACGCGTTATCCGGAAATTAAAAATACCTTTAATAACCCTTAAATATAGTCTAATTTAAGCGTTGATTGGTTATTTAGGCCTTTGCCGGGTGAAATTATGAGTTATACGCGTATCGGGTGCGGTACGCGCATTTTATTCGTTACCGGGAGATTTGTACAAGACGTTTTCATTTATGGTTTTGGAGTTCCAAAACTCATTATATTTCATGAAAATACCCTTTATTTTATATCCTGGGTGTCCGGGATCCGTTTCGTTTATTTAATTATTACCGGGTAATCGCCAACGTCCATACCGGATAGCTTATTTACACATGATCCAATCATGCTTTACCATTAAACGTATGCATTCCTATGCACTATTTGGAAATTGCTATCTCCTAAGGCCTTGATAATTAAATCACACATAATTGCATTTAATTACGTTAATCGTCTATTAATTAATTTGTACGGAATTACCTTATTTTTGCCGGTTGTTACACATTCCCATCACTGTTCTATTTTTTCTTTCCACTACTCCATTATGTTGAGGAGTATGTGGTTCAGTAAGCTCTCTTTGAATACCATGGACTTCACAAAAAGAGTTAAACTCTCTTGAGCAAAACTCCCCACCTCTGTCTGTCCTTAACACTTTGATGAAACAATTGCTTTGTTTTTCAACCAAGGCCTTAAACACCTTAAATCTTTCAAAAGCTTCTGACTTTTTTGAGAGAAAATACACCCAGCACATTCTTGACACATCATCTATAAGTAAGAAGTAATACAAACTATGTCCAAGACTAGGTACCTGCATAGGACCACACAAGTCAGCATGAACTAGCTCCAACTTCTTTGTTGCCCTCCAAGATGTTGACTTGAAGGGTTGTCTTATTTGCTTGCCCAAGATGCACCCTTCACAGATACCAGAGCCTCTGACATATGGCATGCCAATCACCATCTCTTTGTCACCTAGAGCTTTCAGATTATCCTAATTGATGTGCCCATATCTCTTGTGCCATAGTTCCATAGTTGACAGATTATTGTTGTTGGGAGTGCTTGACTCAGTTTTTGCAGCATCAAGAACAAACATATTATTAGTAGCAATGGGAATTTTCATCAATATTGTACCTTGTATCTTTATAGTGCAGTGTCCATCTTCAAAGTGTAAGGAGTAACCTTTTCTCATAAGTTGTCCCACACTTAATAAATTGTACTCCAGGGAGGGAGCATAGTACACATCATTCAAGAGCTTGTGACTAGATGGACCTGTATAGATCTTAACAACACCTTTGCCTTCAACTGCTAAAGTATTCTTGTTTCCCAACTGCACACCCAGTTTAAATGACTCATCTAGTTTGACAAAACTAGATCTGGACCCAGTCATATGATTAGAACAACCTGAGTCAAGAAACCATAGGCTATTTGACTCATGAGTAGGACATGTTCTAGTCATTAATGAGAAGGGTTCAGTAAAGTATTCTGTAAAAGCCAGAAAAAGATGTTGATCTTCATGATTATTGTTCTCTTCTTTTGGTTCTTCAGTTTCAGCAGCAATGTTCACTTGAGCTTCTTCATTATACCAACATTCTTTTGCCATATGACCATACTTCTTACAAACATAACATTGAGGTACTTTGTTCCTGTCAAATGACCTTCCTCTTCCACGGCCTCTAAATCCACCACGTCCTCTACCACGTGTATTACCTGGCCGATTGCTTTCTTGAAATACTTGGAGAGCATGTTCTTCATGTTTTTCAGTTTTCTCAGCATATCTACTATTAAGTCGTTCTTCTTGTGACTGCAAGGAACCCATTAGTTTTACAGGTGTGAGTTTAGTTAAATCAAATGATACCTCAATGGAAGGTACTATATAATCGAACTTGGAAGACAGGCTTCTCAGAATCTTTTCAACCACAGTTTGATCTGAAACATCTTCACCATAAGCACGTTTCTGGCTGACAATACTCATCACACGTGAGAAGTATTCACCCACTGCTTCTCCGTCTTTCATAGACAGATTTTCAAAATCTCGTCTAAGTCCTTGTAGCTTAATAGCCTTCACTTGAGTATCTCCTTGATACTCCATTCTCAGTATTTCCCAGCTCTCTTTAGCAGATTCAGCAGCAGCAATCCTAGAAAAGAGTTGATCATGTACAACTTGTTGTATAATAGCCATAGCATGAGCATCTCTTTTCTTGAGATTCTTCAATTTGTTTGCATCAGTCTCAGCCTCATTTACTCCTTGTTCAACCAGCTCCCAGAGATCTCTTGATTTCAAAATAGTTTTTAAACGAATGCTCCAATGCTCATACCCATCTCCCTTGAATACAGGGATTGGAGTAGGAGCAGTGGGCAAGGTGCTTGTTTGTTCTGCCATAGACGATTACACTCAAGAAGTAATTGATAAGGATCACACTCAGGCTCTGATACCACTGTTGATATCAGAACTATAACTCACGAATAAAGATTAGAAAACAAATGAATCAATCTCAGACTTTCTTATTGCTTTTGTGAATGCAAAACAAGAACAATAGGCTGCACTTATATAGGCAGCATTACAACGGATCTAAACTGAATAGCATAAGACTAGGACTTTATTGAATTCAAAAAACAAACGTTAAACAATAACAGAAAAGCCTGATTCTTCGGAGACTGATTCAACCATCACGTGTGCCTGTGCATGGAAGTATTGAATCACATTTCAATACACCTTAGCCTAAGGTACCCCTTCCCCTCTTAGTCCATTCTATATTTATAAATTTGTGGGTTGGATTCCTGATAAGCGAGTGTAAATGAAAGAGTTTAGTGATGGTAATTTTGATAACAAGTTATTTAAATGTGGTACAAATACAATATTTGAAGTAGACAGGAAAAGATCATGGTAAATATTATCTCCTCTGTCAATGGGCTAAATCTGATATGATGGTTTGACATAGAATCAAAATTCTATGCAGCACACTTCTTATCTCTGCCAATTTCCAAAACTTTATGTGACAAAAAATAGTTAATTTATTACTAAAGGGTTATTAATTCCAGATGTGAAGTTTATTCATGAAATTTATGGGACTTATTTGTCAGCCAGTCTCATTTGTCATTATAGTCCATGCCCTTTCACCTTAAAACAAAGACTTCACTAGAAAAGACCTACCCTTGGCATGTCATTGTTTAATTATTTTTTTTTTAAATAATTGTTCAAATTTTCTACAAAGAAACCACAAACATTTATACTATGTTATAATTTGTTTCTAGAATCCTAGATCATAAAAATTGCTTTGATATGTTAGATTTACTTGTTAAACCATACTTTTTTTATAACGGTGCGAAAATCAACTATCTTTTATGTAATTTCAGTTTTTATCAATAGACATGTATTTAAACCAAGCAGAGTCAAACTAAAAAGAGTAAGGTTAAAGGTTTTGTATAGATCAATAATATATGCTGAATCATATAGCATCCATGTTGGTTAGTTAGTGTCTTTATTGTATTTACTTGTTTTCTTTTGCATACACTTACATATATATATATATATATATATATATAATGGGTAGGGATCCTAAGAGAACCAACCCCTATTTGAGAACTGAGAGAACCATTCTGAGCCACACATTTCATATAAAGGCAAAAAAAAAAAAAAATTTTTTTTTTTTTTTTTTTTTTGCTTTAATCGCACATTTTTATGCAAGGAAAATTTTTTTTTTATTTTTTTTGAATTTTTTTTTCATTTATACATATGTGTATATGACAATTATACATATGTGTATATAGCAATTATACATATGTGTATATAGCATTTTTCAGCTATACATATGTGTATATTTCAGTTATACATATGTGTATATAGCATTATACATATGTGTATAATGCAATTATACACATGTGTATACTGAAAAAAAAAATACAAAAAAAATAAAAAAAAAATTTTTTTCCTTACATATAAAGCAGCGATTTTTGCAAAAAAAAAAAAAAAAAAAAAAAAAAAAAAAAAAAAAAAATTTGCCTTAGAGAAATGTGTGGCCCAGAATGGTTCTCTAGTTCTCAATTTGGGAAAAGGTTCTCATTTAAACCAAATCCTATATATAATTTAATGTTATTGTTTAATTAAATGATTTAATTTTTTTTTATAGAGTATAGTTCTATTTTTTTTTATTTTGATAACCTATGCTGGTACAAATTTAGGCTGGCATGGGAACAAGTAGGAGTAATACGATGCTAAGGAAGATCTTGTGAATTATCATGATATTTTGGACCGCATCGTGGTTGCTTCCCATAGGGAATTGCCCAACGGTATTAGGGGGACGCGTGCAACCTGTATTGTCTACGGGTATCTCAGTACCTACACGGTAATACCGTCGCAGTAGGTACTGGTAAGGGTCACGTAGACCGTTTCTCTGGTTGTAAGCAACGGACAGTGAACATGAATTATTAAATGCAATGGTCAGAATTAAATGGTTAAATGTTGGATATTTAAATGCAACGATCATTTTTATAACCGTTTAATTTTATGACCGATTACTAAAAAACTGGGGACAGGTGTATATGAAGTTTTTTTTTTACCTTGTTTCAATCACAAAAATTAAAAAAAAAAAATACAAATTCTCAACACTTTAGTCCCAAACAACTTTCAAACACAAACAAATTGATGCAAGAAAATCAAAGCTTGCGACAAAGTGTGGGAAGGGATCCTCTAAATCAAGAGGAGAGGGTTTAAGTAGTAGAGGTAGAGGTTCGGGTTCAAGCTTGGGTGCGAGGGAAGGTTATAAGCCCGTGATTAATTTTCCATAAAGTCAACCACTCCAAGCGCCACAACCGTTTTATCAACAAACACAACCATTTCAACCACAATACTAACAATCCCAACAACCTCAAAGCCAACCCCCACCCAATTATTATGCACATTATTTTACGCCACCTCAAATAGCACAACAACAAATAGAGGAGTTTGACATGTTTTCAATGAGGAGTCCAAACGTTCGTCAAGCAAATGATGAGATAGAGCGAGACCTCTACCTACGCGACGATGATGAGGAGGAGGAGGAAGAATTTATGCTAGAGACACAATACAAGGCACATGAAGATTAAGAAGGATATCATTTAGGCGATGATGTGGAAGAGATGCTTGTTGTAGAAGATGAAGTTGCAAGAGTTGACAAGCGGGAGAAAATAAATTTTGTAACCGATCAAAAGTTGTGAAGTGGTCATCGGCACAAGAGGTTGCTTTGGCAAAATCTTGGTGCTATGTATCGGAAAACAAGGAGAAAAGTAATGAAAGAAGCAAGGGGCGTTTTTGGAACAGTTCAAAAACATTACACAGAATTGTTGGGATGATCCACCCGAAGACTCGATCAAATGACTTCAAAATGGACCTCCATGAACCTACAAATGATTGTGTTCAACGGACTTCATCAGCAAGCAATAATATTTATAATTATAGTTAAATCATACTTGTATTTTATTATATAAATTTTACTTAAATATATTTTTACTTGCTTGAATATAGGAGCGTCTACGAGGCAGTGGATGTAGTTATCTTAATGTGACGCAACAAGCACTGAAAGATTACAAAGAAAGCCATCCTTCTGGTTTTAATCATGAAGCGGCATGGGAGATTGTAAAAGATCACGACAAATGGAAAAAACAAGCCTTGATGGGTGAAGAACCATCTGATATTCATTCCGACAAGAGACGAAAGTCATCGGAAAGCAGAAACTATCATGCGTCTGCATTTTTTACACCGGACGACTCCACCTCCACTAGCCACATGCCGGATCTCAATGAAGATACCAATCCAACGAGACCAAAACGCAAAAACAAGAAAGTTGCCGCCATCGAGTCTTCAAGCAAAACACCATTGGTTGGCGAATTTAGGTCATACCGAGCGATGAAAGAAAATGAACTGAACCAGTTGGTCAACCTACAAGCTCAACAAAGAGAAATTTTTTTAGCGTTTTTGGAGAAACAACACGAATTGTTGAGGCAAAGGCAGTATGACCACAACTTGAATATATATTCAAAAGCACACGGCCACCTCAAAGGTAAAACCTTGGAATTGGTTGTGAAATGAAAAGAATAAATCACGGCGAAATACGATTGGTATCATTATTGGGCGGAAGACGAAGGCGACGAGTAGATTTTTTTTTATTTGTATGTTTTTTTTAAATTGTTGTTTCTTGTATTTTTTTTTTTATTTTAAGTTAATGTATTTTAATTTAGTTAATATAATGTTATTATAATTAAACTCTTTATAAAAAAAAAGCTAAAAAAGTAACATTTCAGTGAAATGAATTAGTGAAGTGTTGCCTGTAAAAAACTGTTTCAATGAAGTAAATATGTGAATGATGTGATAATACAGATTGATAAAAATCAAGGAAGTTGAAAAAAAAAAAAACAGTGAAACAACTCTTCCCTTATATTCAGTTCACAAATCACAAGTAGTTTTTTTTTAAAGGTAAATTTCATTCAAAAAACTTGACAAGCTGTCCTTAAATCAAGGACCCCCGGGAAAATCGAATTACATCAAACATTCCAATCAATACCTTTCAATCTAAATCTATGACGAAACCAGAAAAGGACGTCGATTTAATAATTCCGATCACTTCAATGGCTCTTCGAGACTTACCCTTAAAGATTCTATCATTGCGTTCAATCCATAAAGCCCACATTGTAGTATAAATGATCCCTCTTAAAATATACAAATCATAAGTACTTGCATGCCTTTTTTACTTTCAATTATCATAAATATTATTATTATTATTATTATTATTATTATTGTGTGTGTGAGAGATTTAAAAAAAACCCAACCAACCACAAGCTGCCACCTCAAGCCCCACAATCCCCCACGCCCTTGGTCTTCTCCCCGCGCAACCCCTTCCCTTCCCTTTCCACGCCCAACCGGGGCGGTGTTCCCGCCCATAAAACCCCTTCCCACCCCTTCTTCCCACCCCACTCCGCACACTCTTAACAAAACAAGTAACCATTATAAAAATGCTTTTAAGTTTGGCAATCCAATTGCATATTTCCATACTAATATCACATCATGTACTATCAAGCGAGAAATTACATTGCGCGCATATTTCGCTTTATTATAAAAGTCATAAAAGATTGGCAATCCAATTAGTCGACTATTAAAAAGTTTATATATTCTCACATAGTCACAGTATTTAACAGAACCAACCCCTATTTGAAAATTGAAAGAACTATTCTGGATCATACATTTCTTATAAAGACAAAAAAAAAATTGTGCTTTAATCGCACGTTTTTATGCAAGGAAAAAAAGTTTATTTTTTATTTTTTTTCATTTATACATATGTGTATATTACATTTTCAGCTATACATATATGTATATTTCAGTTAAACATATGTGTATATTGCATTATACATATGTGTATAATGCAATTATACACATGTGAATATTTTTCTCAGTTCTCAATTTAACCAAAAGTTCTTATTTGAACCAATTCTCATAGTCACGTTACATTATTAAATGTATAATTTAGTATACGTACATTGAAAAACCACTTTAGTAGAAATTATATATTTTTTGTTTTAGAAATTATATGACAACTTAGCACATGCATAGTGATCCACGCCCAGGGATGTAGATCTATTTTATTCAGCGCACAAGTGACCCCTTTTGCATGTCTGGTGCGTGTACACTGTAGCGGTGGGTGTAAATTGAGAAGGCATGGTTCTAACCAAGCATGAAGGGACGGAGGCGAAGGTCTTGGCCGAGTGTGTCGATGTTGGCCGACATGACGTGGTTTCGCGCCTTGGAGGAATAAAAAAGGGAAAAAGCAACATTCTCAGCTGAAACCGAATACAAAGAAGCTACTCGCTCACCTGGCCTGTTGTGGTTCATCTTGACCTCCCACGCTATGGCAGCCCCTCAAAAGAGTCGTTGCTCTCCTGTCCCTCCCACGCTAACCCATGCGAGAACACTCACGCCGACTCGCTCGCGACCACCCTTGCGTCACCCCGTAGTCGTGTTCGCGAACCACGTGACTCGTGGCTCGCTCGCGCTTGCTTAACTCGCATACCAAAACACACAGCCTATCATTACCAAAGCAAATGTTCTTTGGTATGAAATTTAAAACCATTAACTGCTCATGTGATAACTACGCATAACATTTTTTTTTACATTATACAACACAACAACACATAAGACTATGTGTTGTGGTTCGCGAGTGAGCTGTTGCGAGCCACCAACATAGCCACGTGGATCGCGTGAACTGTAACACCCTTAGGTGACTGTGGCCGCGAGAGAGCCCAAGCAAGCTAGCTCGCGTGAGCTAGCAGCTTGCACGAGCTAATGAGGACCAATTTAAAAAACTAGTTGTTGGCTGCTAGCCAACGGTCAACTATTTAAAAAATATATATATAATCAGCCGAAGCATTGTTATCATCTTTACCAAACCGATCCCAAATGGTAAACGAAAACTCAAATCCAAATCCAAACCCAATCCCGCCCCCACAAAACCTAATCTCACCACGAAGTTGAATCCTGGAGGAAGAACTCGCGTTGGTCAACAGTTATATTACCACATTTCAAGAAGGAGGGCATGAGCGAACAAAACCTTTTTGGAACACGTTTGTGACTAGATTCCATCAACAAATAGGTGACAACATTCGTTTAAGGGACGCGATATATGGAAAACTTGTGGCTTTACGGATGAAGTGCACAGTATTTGAGGGGTTCTTCGTAAGTGCGTTGAACAACAATGCGGGTTTAAACGAAGACGAGGCGATTGAGGAGGCTCGTAACGACTACCGTGCCATACACAGTGATAACTGCCCGAGCGTTGCGGTTTGGAGAGCTATGAGGCCACGCTTTCAACAATAGTCGCGTTTTTAATATTTACTTATGGTTTTTAATATTTATGTCATGTTTTTGGTGTGATGTTATTTTAATATTTATGTAATGTTAATTTAATATTTATGTAATGTTTATTTTAATATTTATGCAATGTCTTATAAAGAAAAAATAAAAAAATAAAACACAAAAAAATAGAATAAAGCTATCGCTCAAGGTGAGTCACAATAGGGATTGTCACTTTAGCCAGTTCCACGTGATCAGCGCCTAGTTATCTTTTTTTGATAGAATAAATCCTTGGCTCACCTTAAACTATAACGGATAGTCTAATGTTAACGAATAACGGATCAACGTAGTTAAGTTAAGTTAAATTAATGCATGGTTTTTCATTACTTTAAAATGTTTAGACTATCCGGAGTGGTGGGGGGAAAGAGGGGGATGAAGTGCCATGTGGCACTTGTGGGACCCTTGTGGGGGGGGAAATAATTGTGGGGAGTGAAAGGGGGGAAGAGGGGGGGTGACATGTGGCATTTCTTTTTTCTTTTCTTTTTTATAAAAAAACTTTCATATATTAAAAACATAATAATAATAATAATAATAATAATAAAAATAATAATAATTGTAACACCCCAACCGATGGCGGAAACATCGGGATGTCACGTATTGATGATTGTTCAGTAGCTCATGGTAAATAATAAATTTCATTATATGATTTAAATAAATTACATACAATTGTTCTACAAGAATTCGTACATCAAATTGAATAAAACTATGCATACATCTTCAAGCATTAATTCAAATCTTCAAGCAAGTAGAACCTGAAACATGTTAAGTTGAAAATATTTTGGGTCAACAAAAGTTGGTGAGAATTACATAGGTTTTGATAATCGAATAAAATTGTTGTGCAATTCATGTGTCATGGCAATCTAGTCCATATGTGAAAACATAGTAGAAGTAAATCGAGTGCATAATCAACCTTTGTGACTGTTGTATTGTGGTACATCACATACGCTCATGGTTCACTCGTTTATATTGCAGTAACAAACACCCACGCTACCTTTGTAGGAGGTACGTATCCGGGTGGGATTGTCAGTCCAATAGATCTATCAATGTATACCGTCGGCTGATCAATGTTAATGATTATGCTAGAATTGTGCTTACCCTAGTCATGTTCAAGACATAATGCAACATAGAAAAACACATAGACACATTGATGATTGAATTGCATAAATGATGTTGTAACATGTTTCACCCCAAAAATGGTGATAAATAGAAAAGGGGCTATGTAAAACTCACCTTAGCAAAGTATTAAGTCTCGAGAAATAGAATATGTGTAGCCCCAAAGTTGCCAATTACAAGAGCTTATAATCAAGGCTTCAAGTGTGGAAGTAATAGACTATAGAAGAAAGGTATGAGGGAAAGTTTAATCGGATTGAAACAATTAGAGGTGCAAAGTATAATGGGTCATAGGTGGGTTTTTATACTAGTTTTGGATTCAATTAGCCATTAAAATTGGTCAACACCATAAAGTAAGGTTTTATGATGAATTGACTATTTGACTAAGACTTTGACTGTTTGACTAAGACTTTGACTAGGACTTTGACTATTTGACTCAAGGCTTTATTTAAAAAAAAAAATCTTGTATGTGAAAAAAAAAAGAATTAGAATCATATTATTATTATTATTTATATACATTTATGTATGTATATAAGTTGTGAGTTAGGATAAATAAAGATTTAGGCACATTTGTATAATATTAATGATAAAGGTGTAATAAAAAAAAATATATATATATATATATATTACATAAGGGCTTTTTATGTATTAAAATTTTGGGGAAAATTTTGCGATGTTACAATAATATAAACCGAAAATATATTAAAGTAATAAAAAAATAACTAATATTAAAAAAAATATAAAAATTTTTAAAATTTTCCCACCCAAACGTTTAAATTTGAAATTTTAAATTTGAAACTTTGAATTTCAAAGTTCCCCCCCCCCCCCACTGCTTCATATTTCTAACCCTATAAATACAACACCTAACCCAATTCTCAGTCACACCTATTCCTCCTCCTCAAAGCAATGAATAACATGGGTGACGGTTTTCAACCAGGAGCTGCCGGACTGTCTAATATCCGGCAGTACTCTCGCCGGGTCCGGGGACGGGTCCGCCCCCGGAGACTACCATTCACCTCCTCTACTCCTCCTACCGCTGCACAACCTCCTCTTTCTCCTCCTCCTCCTCCTCCTCCACAACATTGGTTATATCCCCTCCTCCTGCTGCTGCTGCACAACCAACCATTCCTCCTCTTGAAGCCAATGATGACTGGACAGATGAGGAAATGGTCTGGGCCATGGATTATGTCATGGCCCAGAAAGAAATGGAGCGTCTAATGTTGTCGGCCCCTACCCCCCGGACTGCTGTTATCCCTAACCCCACCCACCCCGTACCATCAGACTACCCCCACCCCCATCCCCTACCACCAGACTACCCCCACCCCCATCCCCTACCACCAGACTACCCCCACCCTCTACCACGAGACTTCCCCAACTGAGGGGGACTTGGAAGCCCTCAGGGAAATTGGGGAGGAAGAACGCCTCTGGAGCCTTCCTTCCCCTCCTCGTGAGTACTGCTATTTCCCCTCGGATGCGAGATCCGATGGACGGGATAGCTCACGTTCCGTGTCCCCCGAGTACCCCACACTCGAGGACTAGAACAACTACTCTCCATAGTGGAGAAAATTAGGATTAAATAAGTAATTTAGGATTTATATATGTTTAAATAAGTAATTTAGGAATTAGGATTATGTAATGGTTGTTTAAGTATGTAATGGTTATTAAGTAATTTAATTATGTAATGTTTTTTATTTATTTTTTTATTTAATTTCTTTTTTTTTATTAAAACCGGCCAAAACATCTATATTATTGTTTTTTTTTATGCAAGACCCTAAAACATATATCTGATTATTTTTTTTTAAACAAGACCCATCCAATCACAAAGTGACAAGTGTCACCAACCTCTTGCCCCACGCCAAGTGACTGCCCCCCGCCCCCCTCCCGCCCCCCACGCCATAGCGGCGGTGGTGTCCCCCCCCCTTCCCGCCCCTCTCCCGCCCCCACGCCATAGCGGCGGTGGTGTCCCCCCCCCCCCCCCCTTCCCGCCCCTCTCCCGCCCCCACTCCGGATAGCCTTATTAGGTAATCAAATACGAGTAGTTTATTAAAAGGATTAAAATATATAATTACCTTGCCAAAGTTTGATCCAACTGTAACCATAACCATAAGCTGCCTACAATAATTTTAAGGAGAAAATTATTCATGCTGAACAATGGTCAACTTTCCTCATCTCACATCACATATGGTCCCTACAAATTATTTTAGAAAGAACTTTAGTTCTAGTCTACTCCTAAGACCTATCGGTATGGAGCCGGCATAGGGCCGGCATGTCCAAGCCGGACCAGCGTATACCGTCCCCTATGCCGGCAACGGCACAAGCGGCATCTACACGCCAGGATTGACAGGCCTGAGATTTATTTAAAAAAAAAGAAAAAAAAAACCTGGAACGACGTCAAGCCGGAGAAGAAGGTGGTGCCGTCGCCGGAGAAGATGGTGGTCGCCGGAGACGTGTCGGAGAAGATGGAGGCCCGTCGTTCCACACCCCAGGCCCGACATCGTCGGAGAAGAAGGTTGTGAGGTTGACGTGGCGGTTGAAGTGGAGGCCCGGCGTTGATGCCGGTGCTCAACCACACCGATAGGTCTAATAACCAATGTTTTGAAAACGGGCTAGCCGGTCGGACCAGAACCAGGTTTTAGATGATCTGGTACATACTATCAAATCTGTTTTGAGTTGAACTGGAAGGTTGTATCGGTAACCAGCGGTCAGACCGAAAAACTAGGGGTAGGTTGGACCGGAAATTGATATAATATTCTTTCTATTTACCCTATATAATTTTAAGATATTTATGACATCATCCGGTCAGACTAATGGACCGATAGGAAGACCGGTTCGGTTCATTATTTGAACCGGTCCTGAAACATTGCTAAAAACCACGTACATATACGTGAATTTTACTGAATTTAAACTCTCTATCTCAAAACAAATAATAATAATAATAAATAAATAAAAAGACAGCTTACAACCAAAGTGTTTCTTTGGGACAACTTGCTTTAGCATAACATACTTTTTAGCAATTGTTTTAAAATTTAAAGATAGATTTTGCAGCAAGTGTTGTTAATTTTGAACATAAAATGACGGTATTTGAATTTTAACAAAAATAACTTGGGACTATTTTATAGACTTAAGTAGGATATTACAGAATTTAAAATAATATTTTGTAATCACATGTAGGGCTGTTTAAATCGCTCAGCGCTCGCCGATCGTTCATCGCTCGCTCGCTCGGAAAACGCTCGAAAAATGCTCGCTCGATCTTCTGCTCGGTTGTAAATGAGCCGATCGGCTCGGTTCGGTTTATAAATGAGCCAAGCACGAGCAAAGGTCCGCTCAGCTCGGTTCGGCTCGAATACATTTTATCTATTTATTACATATTTAATTATAAATATACACACAATTTACATATATATATATATGTATGTAGGTTTAGGATCCTGTACAAAGGACATATTTCGTGAGAAGTGTGAGAATGACTAAGAATTGACATGTAGACATCATGTTTTGGATTTAGGAATGATGTTTTAGGTTGTTTTAACTTGAAAAACACCAAACACAACAATCTAAAACACAATACAATGTATTATAGTCATTAAATTTAAAAAACAGCTAAAACACACTACTTAACGCTTAAAACACACTGCTAATGTTCTTAGCATGGTGTTTTAAGTTTAAAGCCTAAAATACATTTGTTTTCGGTTTTTAATTGTTATGTTTGGTGTTTTTATAGGCAAAACAATCCAAAACATCACGACTAAGTTCAAAAAATGATGCCTAAGTATCAATTTTTAATCCTTCTCACACTTTTCACAAAAAAAAAACACTTTGTACACGATCTTGACCCTATATATATATATATATATATATAGCTTTATATATAACATTCTATTGGATTTGGCTTAGTATATGCAAATAAAATATAATCAGCCCACTTAACCCAATAAAAAATTTAACACTGAGTTTTATAGTAAAACCATAAGTCATGAGGTGACAGTCTTGACTTCTTTATGGTATTAGTCGTTCATCGCTAATCGTCGCTTGATACCACCCTATGTCACAATGCAACAATTGTTCTCTGCGTTAACTGATTGCCTCACCAGTCTCAACCTAAGCCTCATCCTCGGACACTCGGATCTCAATATTAGTGTTACTATCAGACAGTTTGACCTTAGTTGTCACTCGACAATGAAACCATTGAATGAAACATCCCAATTTTATGGTTGTCAAAATTACTCTCCGCTCATTTCTCGCTCGTCGCTCGTTCGGAAAAATTTGTGCTCGAAGAATGCTCGCTCGGTTTTTAACTCGATTGTAAACAAGCCGCTCCGCTCGATTCGATTAGTAAGCGAGCCAAACACGAGCAAAGCTCCGCTCAGATCGGCTCGGCTTGTGAACAACCCTAACTCTTAACATATAATTATTATTTTTCTTGGGGTCGGTTTCAAAAGTCCAAGGGGTACGATTGAAAATTTTCATGGGGTGCAGACGGGAGTAACACGCGTATATAACACTAATTTTTTTTCAAGGTGGGCGCCCGCCCCCGTTAGGCTCTATATAAGTCCGCCATTGATTACAGAATCTAAATACACATCTATATTTTTTTAAATATAAATAAAGAAGTACTAGTTTGATTGTCCATTTACTTGTATAATCTAAGAAAGTGTACGAAAACAATACAAGAAAAGAACATATTTGAACAAACTAGTTTTTGATGGTTGTTTTTAGTACATATATATACAACATCAACATGTGTTATAACGCGGAGGGGTGTGGTACCGACCACCCCCAAGCCACCGAAGCCACCGAAGCAGAATCGAGAAGAGAGAGAGGGAGAGGGAGAGGGAGAGGGAGAGGGGGGAGAGCGAGAGAGAGAGAGAGAGGAATGAAGAGAGAGAGATAAAGAGAAAGTGGACGGGGAGAACGGGGAATTTATGCCCACCGAAGGGAGGTCGGGGGCGGTGTTTACCGTCGGGGGAGGTCTCCACCTCAGCACCCCGAGCCCCTTCCCCGATCCACTCCCCACCGTCTAAATAGGATAATCGTTTTAGAGTGTATTTGGGATTGCGTTTTGAATATGATTTTTAGATTATTGCGTTTTGAAAACGCAGATAATCAATTTTTAGCGTTTGGGATGGCGTTTTGAAAACGCAGATAATCAGTTTTTTAGGCTACCAAAACGTAATAATCTATAAGCAGCTCCACCCCTGCTTTTCCAAAACGCATAATCTGTTTTGAATAATTAATCCCAAACACCCCCAATCCTTAATATACGAACCATTGATAATCAAACAATTTAATTTATTATTTTATTCTATTATGCAATTATGTGTGTTTGTGTAGCTTCAATTCATGTGTTACTTCAAGTTTTATCTACTCCTTAAATTTGGAGCTAGCTGGACGAATATGAGATTGCATACTTTATATGCATATGTTTTATTGTTCTCATATTCAAACCTATTAATAATCTATCAACATCAGACGCACCTAACTATGATAACAACCAAAAAAAGTATCAACTTTTCTGGATCTTAAAAGACATACACGCATGTATAGTACATCTATGTTTTATATGTTTGTGTATATACGGTGTTGGCCATTAGATGACACTTTATTACGAATCAAAATAACGTAGCTAAATCATTTAAATTTTTGAACCAGTTATTTTTGTATACCTTCAAATTTTGTATTTTTGCTAGATTATACTCTGTGAACATCCCGGGGTTGAGAAATCTAACATGACATATGAATTTTATATATGAAATAGAATGATGCGTTTTACAGTTTCATGCAGGAAAGCTTCGGGTAGCACCTAACCTAAAACAATTAACAATGTATCTCCAATGTTAACGGCCAACCTTAAAAAATTTATAACTCTAATATTAATACATAACCTAAAACAATGTACAACTCCAATGCTAACACATTCTGAAATAGAAATCATATTTACTGATTTGAACATAATTAGTGACTTGCCTATACATGAATAATGAATTACCTGAACACTTTGTGTTTTTTTTCCTGTATAAACAAAACCCCACAAAAAAATAGTCGTTTTTTTCTCCGTTTTTTATATAGCACTATGGTACTCGTTGGAAATATAATAAAACGCTTGTTAATTTGGTGTAATTTTTTTATTTTAAAAAAATCTCGTATATAAAAGATATTAACGTTTAAAAATTATGGAAGGAAACATGAGAGGGAAAAATCCAATTTTGTTTTTAATTTTTTTCCCTAAAATCAATTAATGCCACATGACACACTCAAGAGGGAGAATGCCCTCTTTGAATGTCATGTAAGATTTATTGCTTTCAATTATATAATAGATTATATAATAGATAAAGAGACAAACTAATTTGCATGTTTTTTTTTTTTTTGCTTTTTATTAGGCCACAAGGGGTGGTCCGTGATAGCCTCACGTGATAGACGTGATGTTCGTGAACACATCCCTGGTGTAACACCCCGATGTGTTACGGATCTCCTAAACGGGTCGGGTCGGACCCAACCACCCGAATATGGAATAAAATAGTCAAGCTCGAATCTCGCGGCTAACCGGTTCAACCGAGTATAGAAATAATAATTATTGGATTATTATTACCGCGGTTAAACGCTCGTTACCTGTTAATCAAAACGCCGTCAAACGTTTTATTTAGCATCTATACTCGTTACCAAATACCCGCGTTCCAGTAATTATCCCCGTAGCCAAACACCCTCTATTTTAATTCCTTTATTTAAAACCCTCATCTCTCTCTCTTAACTCTCGCATCTCTCTCTCTGTATCATCTAAACACACACTGTGTGTGTGTATCATCAAGAAGCAGCCACCGGAGATTATGGCTGGCGTCCGCCGCCTCCATCTCCGGCAACGCCGCCACCTTCTTCCTCGATGATCTTCCTCCTTCTTCCGTCCCAGTATGTATCACGAAACCACCTACGGGGGTGGGTAAAATCAGCAGCAATGACCGGTCACCATCCCCGGTGACCGGATAACCCTTCTTCTCCGGTAAGCATTTTAACCCTTCTCCTTTGTTTCCAGTCGATAATCACCCGGTAACCTCTGTTATAATCAGATCTTGATAGACCCTATTCTTTCCTTGTCTTCGTGATCGGGCAGTCACCGGATTATGGTGACTGCCATCGGGGGTATTAAGCAGCGAATCGAACCCTTGTTATGCTTCGATACAAACAGAGAACCCGATGTCTGTTCATCTTTCTGTTCTGGAATTAACGAGCCAGACAGTCACCAAGCTACGGTGACTGTCACCCTTATGGCTATTAAACCCACTATCGTAAGCCTTATTATTGTTTCAGATAAGAACCCGAGCTCCGATTATATTTCCGATCAGATTCTGGTTATATCTTAATAACCTTCGGCTCTTGTCTGTTCTTATTAAACCTTGTTTAAGCTCTCCAAATTGCTTATATTCATACACACATCCGATGGTGTGTGTGATAATTGGCACGAAGTGTTTAGTTATCATTTGATTATTGAGTATATAGTCGATTGACTATTAACACATCTTATGTTATGTTCGGTGATAGGTACCAAATAAGGAAGACGAGTCCGATACCCGGTTCGATATAACCTTCCGGTTAACCTTCGATCATATTCCGATAATAAACCGGGGAGTGTCCGGATTATTAATTGGGTAAGAATATTACTATTTGGTTAATGGGTTAATAATCTTATGATTTGATAAGTTATTAATATATAATCATGTTGATTGCGAGGTACCGTTAACCGTATCAAGAATTAGAGTCGTTACCGAGTCGACTCAGTGACTCGGTCAACACCAGGAATAGAAACCCGTCCCAAGGACTAGACGAGGATTATTATAATTATAAGAATTATATATATAATACGAATAACGTACGGACTTGATAATAATAATAAGAGAATAATAAACATATATAAAATATATATGTTTATATATACAAGATTCGATATATAAAATGATATACTAGACTCGGGTTTAGAAGTGTCTAGAGTTCTTTTAGGTTCGCGTGCCAAGCTGTAATGGCCAGCTTTATTTCTTTTTGCCTAGGAAGACCAAACCCCGAGTTTAGGACTATCTAATATATATCAGATTCTATATATATAAATTGTATATATGATATATATCCTAAGTAGTACAATCTAACAAGTTCCACGCGTAAAACGTATCCATATATATAGAACATATAATTGTAATAAGAAGATTAGCAGAAGATTATACGCAAATCGGTGAGTATCGTGAACTCCCCACTTTTTACTGTTTTATTAAGTGTTTTTGGGGGAATACATGTCATTTATTAAAACCAGAATTGCTTTACAATAAACGATTATTAATAGAATTTATAAAGAAATATAATAGAAATGGGGACATAGAAACAACGAGGACAGTACTGGACGGTATCCGCCATTTCCTTTCTTGCACCGACTAGAGGGCAAGAACCATTGTCCAAGTAGAGGACCAATCCCGTAACAAATCCGCCGGGAAGGTGGAACGGGTATTCATCACAATCAGAGTGGTACCATCGTTAAGGAATGGCACATAATAGAATTGGGTTATGATTGAATGGATGTATAATAGAGTTGGTTATATAGAATATATTTTCTCCTTCAGAATTATAAATGTAAAGCATGTTTATGAAAGAATGTTTATGAAAGAATGTTTATGAAAGAATGTTTATAAAAGAATGTTTTATATAAAAGAATTATAAATAAACGAATTGGCCATTCACTTTACAAAATACACGACCTCACCAACTTTATGTTGACAGAAACTATTTTTGGCATGTGTTCAGGTAACCCAACAGATATGATGACGTGGATCCTGAAAAGACTAAAGACTGTTATTATCCGAATTCCGCTGCGTAGCTCCGATCACCCGGCCACGTCAGCCAGGGTCGTTACACCTGGCCAGCCCGTGATGAACGAAAACCATCACAGCTTGCGATGTACATCGCGAACGTGATGTTGTCAAAAAAGCCGTTGGGGGATGCTGCAACGGTCATATGACCGTTTGTTTTTTTAAACTACTTTTTACCACATTATATATATACTCCTTATTTTTAAACCAAATATACTGTGACATCCCGGGAAAATCCCACATCGGCCGTGGCTAGGAGAGATCCTTGGTTCATAAGTAATGTCTTGCCTCTTAAATCATTAATGCGTTTTGGTGCTTAATGTTAGTGGATGAGAGGAGAACTCCACAGTTAAGCGTGCTCAAGTGGGAGCAGTATCAGGATGGGTGACCTCCTGGAAAGTCTCCACTGGGCAACCAAAAACAAATCCGTGAGCTCTGGAGGGGCGACCCATCGGGACAAAGCGGACAATATTGTGGTGAGAGGGGTCGGATGTTACATATACTACGATCAAAATTACATCTCAACTAACAAAAAAAATTATCAAATGGAAGGTTCAAGCAAAAAAGTGTCGGCTATGATGCAAGGTATAAACCGAAGGTTGTACCTAATCTAGGCCAACCCAATAGTTTTTGTCAAGATAAACCAATAACGCCCCAATCTATTCCAAATCAACTGTTTCAAAGCCAACCTTTTCCAACCTAAAGTTTTCAAAAACTAATGTTTCAAACACAACAATATTCGTCCCAACCGTTTCCATCCCAATATCCACAACACTTCTCCCCACTTAACATGCATGCCAACCCAAGTCGCATCCGGTCAATAAACTTTACCTCCCGAATTATCAACTGTTTCACGTGTCGTGAACTGGGTTTCCAAAATAATCCATATCGTAACTCGGCTCTCGATCCCGATTCGGATCAAGACGAAGACGAACAAGAAGAATATTTTTTTAGGATGAGGAAGACATACAAGTGAAACCTAGTCAATGAGTTACTTTAATGGATTATACGCTACAAAGGTATATTTTTATTCTTTTTTATTTTCTTACATTACTTTGTTACATTTATTTGTTTTTTAATAAAATATTAACTTTGAATTATTTGTTTTTAATAGAAGCGTCTTTGACCAAGTGGATCGAATGATGCAGATGTCGTGAAGGATACCCTAGGCGAATATAAAAAAAAATCTACCAAAGGAGTGGGTTTTCATCGTTGGGGGCTTGAGAAATTGCGAGAAATCATCCGAAGTGTGTTCTTATTCTCATTCTAGGGTGACTGAAGAAGGGCCAATGGGCAGTCGTGCTCGTTCTAAAAAACAAACGAAAATATCCAATTTGGGAACTTTCACAACATCAACGAATGCGTTATCAAGCAAAATTCCCGAAATCAATTTAAATGATGGTCCCACCAACAATAGGGGCTAATCAGAGGAAAAGTATTGAGTCGTCAAATAGCAAAGGAAAAGAAGGTTGTGTGGATGCAATGACCGAATTCAAGTTGGCAAAATTGATTGAAATGGAATAGAATAGAGAACGGAGCAAGATGTTGGCGGAATCAAAATTAAAAAGAAAACAACTTCATGAAACATTTGTTGGAAGTAGAAAAAAATAAAGATTTGAAGGTTATGAAGAAATTGTATGAAAACACTGAAGAAGCATACAAGACGATTTTCATTGAACGCAAACAAGAAAATTGTGCGAAGTTGGGTTTGGCCAAAAACTTTTAGGTTACTTTTTTTTAATGTTTTTGTCGTTTTTTAATTTGTAAATTTTAGGTTTTATCCGTTTTAAATTGTATTGTACTTTTTTAATTAAAAAATGTTGGTTTTAGTTTATGTAAATTCATAGTTTATTAAAAAAAAAAAGTTAGTGATGGATGTGATGACCACCCTATATAAATAGTGATAGATGTGATGAAATTAGGGCTGTAAACGAACCGAACGAACACGAACAAGGCCTTGTTCGTGTTCGTTTATTAAGAAAATTATGTGCTCACAAACAGTTCATGAACACTTACCGAACGAGATTTCCTGGTCGTGTTCGTTTGTTAAGAAAACACTCATGTTCGTGTTCGTTTGTTAATTTTGTTCATGAACGCACACGAACATAAACAAACATTAATGAACACAAACAAGTGTTCATGAACATAGCCAAACACAAACGGACAAATATTAACTTTTAAATAACATCGAATTCACATACATTAAAATAAATAAAAATAAAAGAATATAAAAAAGTATAAAAATTAAAAACCTTACTAAACTATAGAACACAAACGAACATAAACGAACACGTTACTGAACGTTCACGAACATAAACGAACGAACGCGACCTCTGTTCATGTTCGTTCATTAAACTAAACGAATGGAATTTTTTGTTCGTGTTCGTTCATTTATTAAACGAACGAACACAAACGGATTTCCCGCCGAACGGTTCATAAACTGTTCGCTGAAAGTTCAGTTCGTTTGCAGCCCTAGATGAAATCATTAAAATGTAAAAAACTGAGACGATCCATGAGGATTGTTTGAATATGGTGTCATAGTGTGATGACCACCTCATGTTGTCTTAACGAGATACTGATAAACGATTACCATCTCATTTATGTCATTTTTAATTTTTTTTGTTTCTTAAGATTAAAAAAGTGATAATAAGTTGGTTCTCGCGATACTTTGTGCTCTCTTTATAATACCCCAATTTATATATAGAATTCATGCACTTCTTATAAAATTCATGGTAATTTTGGAAAATGACAAAATACTTTTGTCACACATGATCTTGTACATATTCTCAAGTTACCATATAAAAAAATTAATGCATCCTTGACCATCTAGAAGTGAAGGTGACACTTGAACGGGTTAAACTCTATTTAATCAAGAGCATACATAGTTTAGATACCACTTTTAAATTGTGTGTTCGTTATTCTGGTGCCGTCTTGACATAATGACATTGCAAACGTTTATAATTACTATATATTAATTTGCAAACTACTTTAGTAGTTTGCAAATGAATAGTAATAATATTATTATTTATTTCAAAACTTTATTATATTATATACTATTAATATATTATATTATATACTATTAATATATTATACCGATCCCGACAATACCGATATCGAACGGTTCGGTATCGGTACGGTACCGGTATGGTAAAATACAGATACCATACCGATCCCGTACCGATGCCGATAATACCGAAACCATAGTTTGGTATCGGTACGGTACCGGTATGGTATCGGTATTTTACCTTAAAATACCGATACCATACCGATCCCGTACCGATACCGATAATACCAAAACCGAAAATCCATAAAATGGGTACCGGTACTGATACCGATCCCGAAACCACTCGGTTCGGTATCGGTTCGGCACGGTATCGGGATCGGGACGGGACGAGATCGGTATTCGGCCTTGTATGCTCATCTCTAATTAATATATTATATACTATTATTTTATTCATATTATTTTATTAAAAAATTTATTATATTATATACTATTAATATAAATAACATAATCTTATGTAATTTCGTTACAAATTTCATGTGTTACTTTATGTGTAGATTTCTTTATTTTTTTTAACGTTTACAACCAAAATGAAATCTCGATTGTATAATTCATTGATTGATTAACACCTCATCTAAATCTCGATTGTAAAACGCGCAACGCGCGTGATTTTGTACAATTAGTTAATTATTAATATACTAAATCATAGTGCTATGCGTGGATGACTATGAAAGTTACAGACTGCTCAAGATTTGTGAATTTTAGATGGTAAAATATAGGTAACCAATAGAAAACACCCCAAAGAATTTTTTTTTTTAATAAGAGTGGACGGGTGGTCCGTGATGCCCGTGATCATCACGACCACCGTCACTACCATTTGATCACGGCCGCGATAACACTAGCGTGATAGAATTTCGTGACACCCATCACGACCTCATTCTCCATTCTAATTTTTTTTCCACCTCTCCTTCACCATTCTCCCTCCTATTTCTTCTTCATCACCATTGTTCTTCATCTTCACCGTTACCGCCGTAGCTCCTCCGTCACCGGTGGCCGGTAACCCATCCTGGTTCGATTTGGTGTATTGTATGGAAATATGAGGACCAAATTGTGGTGGTGGTGAGGTGTATACGTGGAGATTTTTATTTAGTTTATTTTTTTTTTAATTCTATTAATGTTTGTATGTAATGTTTTATTTAGTTTTTTTTTTTTAAGTTTTGTGATAAAATGTGATGGAATATGAACATCGTCATATGTGTTTAGTGATGAAATGTGATGGAATAAGGTGACACAGACTGATTGAGTGTGATAGTATGATGAGTGTGATGAAATGATGACCACCCCATCCACCAAAGAGCTTTAACATAAACTAATCTAAAACAAGCTTTAACATGACTACTGTCACAAGACCCATTAATTATAGAAAGAAAATAACTTCACTTTTTTAGTAGCTTTCCATTGAAATCCACCATCAAGTACAAATCATCACAAACCTCATGAAACTGTGTCCAAAAAAGGCACTCAATGCTCTTTCAAATCATAACCTACCAGATCATCTTGTCATAATTACCACTAATTACAACACAATTCAACTAAATAACCTAATCAATAATAATAGGAGCACATCCCCTTTTGATAATGTGTTGTCTTGTTTTCATCACCATCATGGAACAAGTTGCTGCTGAAGTTGAGTTGCTTCATGTCCTCAACCTCACTTTGCAATGGAGTTACATGGTTCTTGATCATGAAACTTTGGCCTTGATCACCAACAACATGATGATCATGTAGGGTTGTTTCATAATCTTCTTGCTTGATTTGACACTTTTGCTTCTCTTCATAATCTTTATTGTAACTCCCATAACTGATTCTGCTCATGGAACTCCCACCTTCAGAGGATGAACTTCCAAACATGAGCATTCCTTGTTTCATAGCTGATGAGGTGTGATAATACTCCTGCATTGGACTATTGCACATGCTATAACCATAACAGTTATCATTAACATAAGTATTAATGTTGCACATCAAAGTGTTTGAATTAGGAGGTTCTGGTGACTGAAGATCAGGAACAAAGAGAGAGTTAGAAGTGTTGTCAACATTCATGAACTTAGGGGCAAAAGTGTAAAATGATGATAAATGATTTAACAACTGATCATTTGATGATGGTAGTGGTGGTGGTGGTGGTGGTTGAAAGGGTATAGATGGAAAAAAAGATGATTTTTCTTGAAGAGAAGGAAGCATAGTTAAAAGCTTCTTCTTTAGTTTTGTGTTCCAGTAATTCTTGATGTCATTGTCAGTCCTTCCTGGTAGCTGAGCTGCTATTACCGACCATCTGCATACATACATTTTTAGGAAGAATTAAATTTAGTAGCCAATCACATAGCATTAAGACTTTACATAAATAAAAGACTGATCATCAGTCATATATCAGTCATTACATATATATATATATGTATTATCTTATCATGCATACACCTATAGTTTTCAAGATATTATAGAATCTTTTTCTAGAGATAATTAATCAATCATTTTCTGTGAAGACATTTTCTCTCTCTCTCTCTCTCTTTCTCTCCACATGTTGTTTGACCTAAATCATATTATTATTTCAGTGATAGTATAATCATTTAATTATGAAAACAAACAAAAAGAAATAAATTAAAAAAAAAGGAAAAGGAAGATTATATTATTCAGAAGTTGAAATGAACCTGCTACCAATGCTAGCATAGAAGCTGCAAATGATCCTGTCTTCTTCTTCAGAGAATTCACCATGTCTGATATTGGGTCTTAGATAGTTTAGCCATCTTAACCTACAACTTTTTCCACATCTTTTAAGACCTACACAAGATCAAAACACATATAGTACATATTAGAGACTTAAACACTTATGTAACTTGAAGAAACACACACAAAAAATAGGTTAATTTCTAGAGAGAGAAAGATACCAGCTTTTTGAGGGAGTGCAATCCAGTTTCCACCAGTTCCATGTTTCTCAATAAATTCTTTAAGTTTTGCATCTTCTTCAGGAGACCATGGTCCTTTTTTCACATTTGCTTTGTCACAACAAGGGGCTCTTCCCATCTCTCTCTCTCTCTCTCTCTCTCTCTCTCTCTCTCTCTCTATATAGTGTATCTCAGTTGGATTTTTCTCCAGAAGAAATCTCTCTCTCTCTCTCTCTCTCTATCTCTTGAAGTGAATTGACAGATAAGTTTGGTGGTTTTGCTAGTTGGGTTTTTATGGAGGGAGAGACTTTGTTTGCATATGTAGGATGAAAGTCAGTAAAGAAAAGATATTATAAAGAACAAGGTAACACAAGTCAAACTCAAAGAAGGAGATTGGATTATTAAACTTTGATATAAAGTATTAATTAAATATTCATTTCTAATAAAGTTTTGATTTATGTATGTCCTCCAAGTTTTGTTTGCTTGTTGTAACATCTTTCCCACAAATGAAAATTATTTTGTCATTTCAAACTCAAAGACTAGTACGGTTTCATACTATTTATTAGAAAGAAACATAAATGTAGACTAGTAAAAATACTTACACTATATGATAGGGTTTCGGTCTGAATCAATTTGGTTTAAATGATAATATAACATGAACATATTAGAACTTGAGTCGCTTATAGGATCGACTAACGGGTCACCCGACAATCACGAGCTTGATATTCAGAGTGCGGAATCCTCTAAATATGTTCTAATAGCAATAACGAATATGAAACAATGATATATGAGTAATTAACACACACAAATGGGTCAAAAGATTAAAGATTTATTACTAAAACAGAGCTCGAGTGTTTACAATGATCAAATCAGACCTTACAGACCAGGGGAGGGTGTTTGGAGAGTGTGTGTGGCAAGAACTAATCATTAGGGCAATGATTGGGACTATTTATACCTCCCGTACTCGTACAGACCTGTATACGCGAGTAGGAGGTCAGTTCATGCGAGTACGATGCTATCTAACATCATAACCTAAAAGCTTCAAGCTCTTTCAACCAAACAAACCAAACAAATTTTTTTTATTGATTGGGAGTTTTTTCTTAAAACTTAAAACTCAAAAAAGCTCCTAAAAGCTTTGTCAAATATACCCTTAAATATTTTAAAAGATGCTATAAAATATAATAAAAAGGAAAGAAATAATTAGAAAAACAAAAAAAATTGTAGGATAAAATTATATATTTGTCAAACAGTTTACATGATTTAGTATGATAATAATATAATATTATATATTAATGAAATAGTTACATAACCAAGGTAAACAACTATGAAAAGGGAAAAATAGGTAAAAGTGGACTAAAAAAACAAGTCTCCTCAAGTGGCCTAAAAAAACAAGAAAAAAAACAAGTCTCGCCAAATCAAACACAGTAATTATAGACCAATCTTACAATTATAGGATATATAATTGTTTTGAACGAAATAATTGACTTCTTAGTTAACCCAGTTTGTTTTTAATATCATTGTTGTGGTTAAAAGATATCTATTCGCGCGTGCGCACAGACCCATATCTCCTGTGACGTCATCAAACTAATTAAAGGAAGCTTCTAGAAGGTCGCGCACGAATTTAAGAACATTCTAGCTGTCAGCAGACAATGAAAGGGACGTTCAGCCAATCAGAGGGTAGCATTTCATGCTCCATGATCTCTTGGCAAGTACGAGGGACAAAAAGGATAACAAGGACGATTGAAAAGGACACTCAACCAATTATAGAAGGACAACGCTAAATTCCCTAACGGTTGTCAACCGTGTGGGGTCCGCGCGAGACAGCTATCATTCCAAAGAGGACCAAGCACAGGACTCTTCCAAGCACTATAAATACCCCTCTCTCCCAAAGAGAAGGGATTCATTCAATTTCTTACCTAAACACTTAGAGAATTCATGTATGACTAGAAAAGAAAGATTATAGTCGAAATACTTGTATTCACTTGTATTCGGGTCTTGTGTAATCGTCTAGTCACATCATAAAAAAATATCTCTTTACATTGCTCGTATATCAACGTGTTTAACTAGTGTTTCTTCATTGACGCCATCCGTATTGAGCAATTTAGAACAACAAACTTTTTTTCCTACTTCATTCTTTCTATCTTTATGAAGTTATGAGTTCTCCACTACCTGGATTCCAAGGGAATACTTCGGCTGCTGGCGTTGCTCAGTTTAGTGTCAGTATGTAGGAGAACACCCATGGAGGATAGGAAAATCAAACTGAAGTTCCTCAAAACACAACATGATCCATAACCACCCGCCAAACTCCTTTTTTTTCACTTTGTCACTTAGAACGCTAACCAGGGTTCTCTGTCACACCCTCAAATTTCACTTTGCGGAGTTTTACCGCGAGGGGCGTGACATACCAGGATCCAAGTCAACGGTCACAATAAATGACAACTATATGATATGAAAATAACGAAAAAAACCAACCACACAGTTTTAAAAGTTTACATAATACCAAACGACCATAGCGGAAGCAAAGTTAAGTTTACAAAACCATAAACCAATTTAAGTAGTTTAAAACCCAAACAGAGTTCAAACATGTATGATAGTATGAGATGCGGTGTGACTCCAGTGCGCCTAGACCAGCTGCTACCTTAGCGACCTGAGAAAACATGCAATGTTAGTCAACACATGCAGTGTCGGTGAGTCACAGAGATAAAGTTTGCAAAAGTTTGTAACGTTTGTAAAACCAGACCTAACAATCCTTACATCTATACCTGATGCTAGCTAGACATCGTTACATGATACTAAAGTGCCGTGAACCACTGTTGAACGTTAGAATGCCTCAATAGTACCCGCCACCGGACATCACCCGGTGTCGTAAGTTAGATAGGACAAATATGCACCCGTCCGACCTCCAGTCGACCCGAGTGGGGCTTGCCGGGCCCAATAGATCTATTCACACTTTCCCCGCTATGTATCCACATATTAATGGTTCACTAAATGTTAGGAGGACTTTAATGATGTAATGTCACTAAGTGTAAGATCCCACATCGGTTGAGAAGGAGAACAAACATTAGATCCCACATCGGTTGAGAAGGAGAACAAACATTTCCTTATAAGGGGTGGGGAACCTTCTCTACCAGACGCGTTTTGGCCAGTCCTTCGGGGGTGAGACCAATGCAAAACCGTGAGCTGCGGCGAAGTGGACGATATCGTGGTACGGGTTAGCTTGGGCTGTTACAGATGGTATCAGAGCCGGAGCCCGGATCGGTGTGCCAGTCGTGCCCGCGAGGACGCTGGGCTCCCTAAGGGGGGTGGATTGTAAGATCCCACATCGGTTGAGAAGGAGAACAAACATTTCCTTATAAGGGGTGGGGAACCTTCTCTACCAGACGCGTTTTGGCCAGTCCTTCGGGGATGAGACCAATGCAAAACCGTGAGCTGCGGCGAAGTGGACAATATCGTGGTACGGGTTAGCTTGGGCTGTTACACTAAGTATCCATGTGATATAATGTAATATGTTGGTCTAATAATTCGTAAGTTTGTACCGCATGTTTCTCCCCCAGATATGAAAACAGTAAGGAATGGGGCTGTGACACTCACCTTAGTTTGCCTCTTTTAGAATAGAATTTCTGACACGACTAGATAGTCCCAAATACCGGCGACCTATCATAATGTTTGTATAAGTGTTTTGACTAATAACACGTAGGTTAACTAGTCCTTGATTGTCCAGATCATGACTAAGTATGTTTGAAAATGTGTTTGAATGTTGACCCGACACACCAAACAGACCTGACATCCCATTGGTGACCCGTTACACAAGCTGATCAAGTACATATAGTTTACACATAAGAAACATGCATAAAACACTTAGTTTGCATCAAAAATCACATTTCTGAAGTCGTGGGGTTGAATCAGAAGATTCCTGGTTTGGTTCGACCTTCAAGTGGGTTGAATGAACCAGTTTGTAGTTGGTTCGACCTCTTAATGTTTGGTTCGACCCCCCGTTAGGGCGAACCAGTTTTTGGTTCGACCCAACTGCTGCAAATACTCAATAAACGCACAAAATCTCATTAAAACAGTCCGAAAACATCACGAAACATCATGAATCACAGCAGTTGATATCATCTAATTTATCCCCATAAAACTTTACCATTTATGCCTCGAAATCCATCCATTTCATGAAGAAATCACAACTTACCCAAAATGGCAAATTATGGAAATGTCAAATCAATGCATGTAATCTTTACCCAAAATGAAAACTTATCAAAATTACCTCATAAACAGATTATTATGCACAAATTTATCAAGTATATGAAAACCCCTAATCATATCATCAACAATACTATCAAGAACAAACCCTAGATCTAGCACAAAACCCCCCCAAATGGGTGAAACTTCTTCAATCATCAATTACACCCTATAATAACTATAAATCATCATCTAAAATAGTCCTAGATCATTAATATATCATCTATTCATCATTCAAACATCATATAACACATAGTAACTCATTTAACATCATTAACACAAGGATTTTTGTATGAAAACTCATTATTAATGAATAGATTTGATTTAGAAAGATGTTAGAAAGGTTTTTATTCATAAAAACTTCCTTGAATCAGATCTGGACACTTAGGGTTTGATAAAAACGAATGAAAATCGATTAAAAAGGTTTTAGATCAAAAAAACACCTTGAAACTTCTCTTGTTTATGATGTAGAACGTGTTTTTATGTTAGGATCTGAAAAATGAGGTCAAAAACTCCTCCTTACAAATTTGGGGTTGAGAGAGGGCACTTGGGGGCGGTTTAGGGTTGTGAAATGATGAAAAGGTTGCAAAGTATGGTATTTATAGTCAGTGTTGGTTCGCACCCTCGCAGGGTCGAATCAGTTTCCATTCGACCATTACAAGGGTCGAGTCAAGTTTATGAGGGTTGGTTTGACCTTCCATGTGGTCGAACCAAAATCCAAACATCCAGTTTTCTATGATTTTGTCGTTTTAATCCATTTTAACACATTCTAACACATGAACATGCAATTCTAACATATGTTAGGTATATATAATCATATAAACACGTATTTACACGTTGCACATCATATATGGAACAATTCATGTTTATTACTTAATCTAATTCATGTAATTTCACCAACAGCGGGACTAAAAACTCATGTGTGCGTATGTTACCCCCAATGATCCTCTGAATCATTGAACCCCGGACAATACGTAAGTGTAAACCGACTCAACTGACCTAGGTAGACTTATATGTTTGTAAAAGTATTAACCTGAATATGCCGGGTGTCACATTCTGCTACTAGACATTTGGCATCGATGGTTAGTCCGGAGATGTGGTATGCCCAGGAAAAGGAGGCTTTGAAGCGCAGGTACGCTACATTAATTTCGAGACCAACGGCTTAAGGACATGTCTCGAAAGTTGTCTTATGATGTGGGAAAGGCCCACTTTATCTCTGAGAGCCCTTTGCGCCCCCTTACCGTGCGTAAAGGGGGACATGTGCATGGACTCCAAAGGCGTCGGGCATCACAACGACAGTAGAAAGAGAGATCCTACATGGAGGGAGGACTCAGATGAGTCCCAGAGTCATTTTCGGTGTGACAATAGCCAGTCCCATGTCAACACTGTTACATGCGGACACTATTCGTCCGCCAACAAATACCTCACCAAGCCATACTACCCCCCATCTTTCAGTGAGAAATCTAAGTTCACTCCGCGCATTGCGCTAACTCATCTTGTGCCCAAAACAAAAAATACCAAGCAACTTAGGGAAGTATGACGGGTCAGGCGACCCTGATGACCACTTAAGAAGCTTCGAGATTGCGGGGAAGGTCACAGGCTGGACCTTACCAGCTTTGTGTCACATGGTTGCGCAAACCCTAGAGGGTGCTGTGCGAGCCTGGTTCGACAGCTTGCAACCTTTGCAAATTGATAGTCTGAAAGAACTTACTGACAAGTTCTCTAGTCTTTTCAGTCAACAGCGTAGGGTAGAGCGCGATTCAATTGATATCCTGCAGGTGCGCAGATATGAAAATGAATTTATTGAGGATTACATCACTAGGTTCAATAGAGAGGCACTTTAAATTGGACCTATTGGGTTTGAGCTTTTAAGAGCAACCTTCAAACAAGGCGTGCAATGCGACACACTCATCTGCACCCTCACGGGAAGACAAGTATGTCAAACACCTGGGACGAAATCATGATTGCGGCTAAACTTTATGCGCGAAACGAAAAGGAGTTGTCTGTGTGGAACAGAGTCCAAGCACCACAGTACACAGACACGCAAGCCCAGTCCGTGAGAAACAAACACAATAGTCATGACAGGAAAGGGAAAGGATCTGTTTGGAACAAGCTTCAAGGAGCACCCCCAAGCAAAATCCAAGCCCGCGGAGGTGGTTGAATACAAAGCAAATCAATCCACAGACAATAAGTCCGCCAGGCTGAGCCATAAATATATTTTATGTTTTTTTTACTTTTCTCTAAATATTTATACTTTTTCTCTAAAAATGAAAAGCTTAATGCAATTTAGTTTTATGTTTTTTTACTATGTCACAAATATATTAAGTGTCCGCAAGAGAAATATAATATTATAAAGTAATAAGAATTAATACAAGGCCACAAATTATCTATCGTCTTTTTTTTTGTCTCATTCATCCCATAAGTCTCTCTACTCCATGTCTAAAAAAAAATCTATCTTATATTTTCCATTCAAAAAGGGATGGAAAATATAAAAATTAAGAAGAAAAAAAAATGTTTCGCCTGACATGATTAACTATCTAAAAAAGTGGGGTGTGGGTTTTGAACGCGATATAATCGGTGAATCAATCCCTTCTCTTCCCTTCACGAAATAAATACCGAAAATAAATTATACTGATCGATTTGATGTTACTATGTATACAAGATGCTGGTGGTAATGGTTAATGGAATTACTAACATATACAACTTTTATTAAGCCATCGACCAACCTTCTAACTTCTTCCGCAAGAACATAAAGTCAAGTGATTAAATCAAATAACAACTTGATGGCTACAGAATAGACATGCCTCTCAATTGTCGCACTTTCTAGAACATTTATATAGATGTTTAACAATAATACTTTACTTTATTTATAAAAGTAGTATTAAGCCCCGCATTGTGACAAAGGCGTAAAACCATTTCGGTTAACATCAATGTCACCTTGCGACGTAAAAGAAATAAAAAACGAAAAATAAAATCGAAAGAAAAATAAATGTAAAAATGTTAAACCCATGCATTCACCTTGCAACACGTTAGCTTGATAAATTTAAATTGAACAGTAAAAGTAAAAATTTGTATAATATTAAAAAGTATATGTGACTAAATTTGAAAGTGAAAAACTGTTAGGTTAAATGTAAAAGATGAAAATATAAGAGTTAAAAATAAAGAAAAAAACTAAGAAAAATTAAAGTAAAGTAAACTACAATCTACATAACATGAGAAAAAAAACACAATGCATAATCAAGTGGATGTGGGTTTTGAAACCAAAGTACTTATAAATTAATAATATATAAATAGGCTAATACATAATAAGAATATTTTCCCTGTTAAATATAATTCAATTGAAAAGAAAAATTGATCTGATATTCACTGCTAGCTAGGTAAAAGAAAAGTCGATCTAATATTCACTACTAGCTAGATAAGGAGCATCATCGACGACATATTAATTGGTGATAACCAGACGGGCTGGGATCTCAGTTAAGAAAGAGGCCCATCTAAACTTCCTCTCAGATTTCGCAGAAAGGATCCACCATGCGTCCAACAAATCTTCTCGTCTTTGGGTGGGTCGGGGGGAAGCATGCTTGTGTTGACTTGACATGTGTATCCCCTATAGTTGGGTTGAGGAATAGTGGGTTTGTAGCAGGGCAAGCGGTGCGAAAAGTGGAGACGAAGAAGGTAGAATAGCATGCTAAAGCCTGCGAGGAGAACCAACACGTTTTCGTACCCCTCGCATTTGATACCTTTGGCTCATTGGCACCGGAGGCTACCCGTTTCTTGACCAGGGTCCAACGAATTACTCATAGTAGTATGTCGGCTCCGCGTGGGCAAGGTTACGTTTTTAGTAGATTAGGGTTTGCCATTCAGAAAGGGGTGGCGGGGTAGCTTGTTGCCCGCCTACCCGCTATCTTGATGTAATTTTCTCAGTTATGGAATGAAAATATTTGTATTTAAAAAACATTAATATTTGGTTGTAATAATCGTTTTCGTAGTATAAGTGATAGAACCCATCCGGTTTCGTAGTAATAATCGGACAAAATGTGTCTATGCCTAGAACAATAAAACCTCGGTTTATCGGTACAAGGTGGACTCCATTGCCTTCCCAAAAGCAAACAAACCCGATATATTGGTAATATGTTTGGTATGAGGCAATGGAATGGACAAAGTAATGGAATGGACAAGGTAATGGAATTGGTCATTACCATTCCATGTCTAGTTTGGTTGTCATGTGGGAATGAAACAAAACAATACTTTGTGTTGTTGGATAAGCATGAAAATACGAATGAATAAAATCGGTGGTGAGTGGTTGTTGTGGGTGGTGGTTGGTGGCGGTGATGGTGGGTGGGTGATATGTGGCGGTAACGGCGGTGGTGGGTGGCGGAGGCGGTGGTGGTGACGGTGAAAGGTGGAGATGGATTGCCGTGATGGTAGGTGGGCGACGATGGTGAGTAATGGCGGTGGTGGGTGATGGTAGGTGGTTGTAGCATGGTGGTGGGTGGCGGCAACGATGGTGGGTGGTGGCGACGACAGTGGTGGGTGGTGGCAACGATGGCGATGAGTGGAGGTGGATGGAGATGATGGTGGGTGGGTGACAATGGTGAGTAGTGGCGGTGATAAGTGGCGGCGGTAGTGGTGGGTTAAGGAAATTTTGGTAAGTGACGGTGACAGGTGGTGGAGTCGGCGGTGGGTGGGTGACGGTGGTGGTGTTGGATGACGGCGGTGGTGGGTGGTAGCTGGGGTGGCGGCAGCGGTGGTGGGCGACGGAGGTGGTGGGTGGTGGCGGCAGGGGTGGTGGGTGACGGTGGTGGGTTATGGTGTTGTTAGTAAAGGGTGAATGAGGGAGGGAATGGGAAAAAACATAGGGGTGGATGGAATGGTTTTGAGGGAATGGAATGCCTTGTGGAATGAGTGATTCCATTTCTTTAATCAACCAAACACACTATTTTTCATTACCTCGTAATGGTCCATTCCATTTCTCCTTCCATTCCATCATACCAAATGCTACATCAAGCTTCATATGCCTATTAAAACTAGTGATTTCAATCGTGCGCGTTGCGGCGGTATTGAAAACAAGTAACTCAAAATTATATCGCCGATTGAAAACATCCTATATTTGACCCGACTTGTTTACGAACAAAATTTGCGTCAACACGTACACCAAATGAAAACTTGCATAAAAATAAGCACAAAAATGTATTATACCTAACCCGAATCATTCCCGGAAAAATGGACGTCGAAACGTAAACCAATTTGGATTTATACCGATATATACATAAAAATAAGCACGTAAGAATTTAGTGTTTTTTTAGTTAAAGAATGGCACTGCGCATTGCGACAGTGTCGAAACTTAAAATAAATTGAATTTATACATCTAATGAAAACATATTATATATGAGTCAACTCGTTTCCAAAAAATATATGTTAAAAGGTAGATCAACTGAAAATAAACATAAAAACAAACATACAAACTTATTATATTTGACTTGACTCATTTTCGAAAAAAATATACGCAAAACATAAATCAATTTGGATTTATACCGACACATATAAAAAAATAAGCACGTAAACTAGAGAGAGTTAAAATGAAATTGTACAAAGTTTGTAGAAAGTTGAAGGGTATAAGTATTAATTCTTAAAGTTAAGAAGTAATGTAGACAAAATGACAAAAATAAAAGCAAAAGGGCCATGGGTATTGTAGCTAACACCATTTCCTTATATATACACAATATATATATAGGGCATGGTTCAGTTCATGTATTAGCCTTAACTGAAATCGAAGTCAGCAATTAATTAATCTTATAAGCCAATTGGTTAGTTGATTTCGCTTATTTGTTATATTGTAGGTTTTCAGTTTATTTCAGTTAATTTTGATTAATAGCCAAAACCAAACACTGGCTAATATATTTGCTTATAATTATATGAAATGGAGGTATAAAAGCTAAAAGTTTATGGATACATGAAAGTTTTGTTTGGGTTTATTTAACTTCGGTTCAATCTTGTCTATTTTCGGTTTGGTTTTTATTACAATTCAATTATTGCTCATCTCAATACATTGTTAATCATATAACATGTCATTTTATATTAAAAAAATATGAGAAATACTATACTCAAATTAAAGAGAATCAAATGTTTGTTTTTATGATGTATTTTTTTTTAAGAAAATGTTTGCGTGCGAAGAAATTAAGGTCGTTTTAAAAGTCATGGGTTTGTTAGTTTTTATAAGGCGCTAAAATGTAGCTACTAATTAATTATCCAGAATTTGGTTAAAGCTAAGAGAATTAAAACGTAATTAAGATATTAAAATGTTTGAAAGATCAATTTTCTCTCATTTTAAGATTGTATCTTATGTATTAAAGAAAAAAAATCTTTAACTTTTGTGTATCCTAAACCATCATTCTGAAATGCATTATATATGACTAGTGGGATGGCCGCGCGATGCGGCGGGCAACACAACACTTAAAGGTTGAGTCGAGCCAGGGCTAGCTCGAGTTTGATTTGCACTTCATATCGAGTTGGTTTGGGTTGACTCTAATTTAAAATAAAGATGGAATCTTAAACTCGAGCTTGGCTTGATAAAAAAATCAAGTTGGTTTGCTTAACTTGATTTGATTAGACTTTACAACTAATTTACCTTAAGGGTCAAAAATATAAATTATTCTTGCCAAAATTCTAAAAATAAAACTTTTCCTAATTAGCGAAAGGACTAAGTATGCATGTTACACAATTATTAACTCTTGTAAGGGCTTATATATGCAAACGGACTCTTACATAGGTAATCTCTATTAATGTTTTGCTTCAAACATAAGTTGATAATTTCGTCAAAAACAAATAATGAACTCCGATATTTGCATTTTTGTTTAACGAAAAAGAAACCAAGCCAATTTGGTTGAATGCCTGTTTATGTTTGCGTGAGATCCACGCCGATGTTCAAACTATCCCACCTATGTCATATTTTGACCCAACGTGGGCTTGGTTACCTATTGCGCCATCACCTGTAATGCAATCACTACCTATGCTTACCATAGTATAACTAACCATTATTATAGTTTATACGTTGAAAAAAAGGATGAAGATTATAAAACAGTTATAAGTTGTATGAGTTAACAATTTATAAAACATTTAAGAGTAATGAGGGTTATAGTTGCTTTAAACTACGTTAATAAGATATACCAATATTAGATATAGTAAAACTTGTGGACATTCTTAACATTTCTTATATAAATAAAATATGAATTTTATTTGGTAATCTAAACCTAGATAAGCAATGTATATAGCTTTAAATACATTTAGTATTGTCGTGTATTTATTATTGTTGTTTCGTTAACCTCTTCACTTCAATATCAGTCTTTCTTTTCTTTTGTTCTTTGTACATTGTCACACCCTCAAATTTCCACTGCGGAGTTTTACCGCGAGGTGCATGACAAACCAGGACCCATAGCCATAAGTATCATGAACGACTCTAAATGCCCAAACCATTTAGTTCGTTTTTAAGAAAAAGTTTCAAAGTTTAATCAAGCAAGTTAAAGTAATGCGGAAGCGTAAACAAAGTAAAACATTTGCAAAAGTTTGCGCAAGACAACGCGCCCAAAACCAAAGTTTAGAAGTACGAAACAATAAATATTCGTAACCCAAGACACAAATGATGCATGCCCTAAATCGTGCTCCGTACCTAAGGACCTGCAAAGCATGCTAAAATGTGTCAACATAAAGTCGGTGAGTTCACAATATAAGTAAGCGATGTAAATAATAACGTAGGTTCTCAAAACCCCAAAAGTCAAGTGTACAACGTTGGTCTCTCAGACCCTGTAAACAATAGCTAATTCAAATGTCAGGGGTAGCTAGCCCACTCATGATAACTAAAACCGGCGAATACCGAACTACTAATGAACAAGTTCCCATAACCGGGATAAAGATGCCTTGCATCATTGTCCATCGACAATGATTATGTTTGAAGCTAATAGTTCACATCCGTGCTCCCAGCACGATGTGAGGTTTGTTAGACCTAATAGCGCTATCAACTAATTAACCCGTTTGCCCAACCGGCAATTGATTCGGTATTTTGAAGGACTTAAAAGATGTGTTTGGTTTAGTTCATCAAGGACATATATATGAATTAGTAAAAATAGATTCACCACGTGAACCATGCACCCCAAACCCGGGATGTGTAAAAGAAAGTTGTCTCAATACAGACTAGAAAACGTTACCAATGTAGTCTCAACCCGAGACGCATGCTTTGAGAAAAAGTAGTGAAACTCACCTTATCGCGTAAGCAAAGAATCCGAACAGCAAGTATTATATGCTACCGACACCCTAATAACAGTGTCACTACGTGAGTATAGGCGTAACATCATTACACCATATAACTCGTTTGTCCAAGGCGTTTTAAATATTCAAAAGTGTGTATGCGACGCCTAGTGATTCTACATGCAATAGTAAACCCTACGGACTCGTTGGTGAATGAGTTGGTTATAATTAGTTTCTACAGCCCGTATGTGTCGTAAACATGTGTACTTCCGTTATATGTCAATTTTAGATCACCTAAGACCTCAAGTAATCACATAAGCACATAATACACAATCTGTGTTTTCAGGACAGATTGTGCGCCATCAAAACGAATTTATTTAAAATAGTAAACCAGTGAGTTATCCTCCCAAATTTTTACTGAATTATCTTTGGGATTCACTTGGCAATACCTATTTTTGTTTTGTCTTAATTCCAAACACAAAAATTATAAAAATTCGTACAACACAGCAGTGTTCAGAAAATTTCCACAACAGGTCAGTTTAGTAGGAAAATTCTTAAAAATTGTGTATTCATCCAAACGAGATGAATCCACTTGGAAAAGCTCTATTTTTCCAGTATTGACCTACTGTAAAAATTTCATAACCTAACTCCTTGTAAATCTCAAGTTATGACCATTTAAAGTTAGCCCAATTTACAAATCCGAAAATCTGATATGACCCCTAATCAATTAAAATTCCAAAAACGACTCATCCGACGTCCAAAATACATGATTTTACCCATTATGAAAAGCTAAGACCAGGTGTGACCTAACCATGCCAAGAAGACACTAAAATTATTATGTTAGAGCCGTGTTACAGCTCCTACAAATTTGACTAACCATTCTGTCCAGATTTTAGTTTCGCCTAAATCATACTTTAATCGCCTACCGTGTGCACAAAAACTATTAACATTCATCAATCATCAACACAAAACATTCCTAATACCTATTTCATCAGATTCTATGATTAAACATGTCAAGATCAAAGCTTTAAGAATCAAAACACCAATTACTTGCGCAACAAGTATCCTACGATGTTACTAAGCGTTTATGAGTATGTTTAATCCATTTAATCTTCAAAAAGATTCATGCTTTAATGTTTTATAAACCCATTCAGACCTGGACAAACTTATTATATGATTTTTATTAATGAAAACACAAGATAGAAACATAAGAAATCGTAAAATATACCCTTAGCTCTCCAAATCGATCAATCGCGCGCCTTGGAGCCTCCCAATTGATGATCTTGAGCCTTAGCAGAGGTTGTTTGAGTGAAATATTCGTGTGGGGCAGTAAGGGGGCGATTAGGGTTGAGTATGGGGGTTGCATGGGAGTTAAGGATGCTTAAATATAAGTTTGAGGCGGTTTAGACCCGTCAGGTCTCATTGAGCGGCCGCTCGGTGCCTGTGAGCGGCCGCTCACAGGACCGGGTGGCGCGCTCTTGCCTCGTTTCGTCTCCCGACGCGTTATCCTTCGACGTTTTCGTTATTTCGGACCGTAACAAGTGTAACCCCATGCATTAAGACCCTAATCAACCTCATGCTCCACTTTTAATGATTTCTATTAACGTGTTCGGTTTAGGTTCACATAATCACGTATGGTTTTCACATAAGTTTGTTTTTTCACCAACGTCCGAGGTTCACTAATCATGCAATCACACATTGACTCACAACCATGCACGTATGTCTTATCTAACTAACCCTAGTTAAGTATAATGCAAGGAAATGTAACTAGAGTTTAGTTAAAGTGAGAACCGGAATTTTCGGGGTATCACATCATCCCCAAGTTGAAAAGAATTTCGTCCCGAAATTCAGCAAGTAAACAGTAAAGCCAGCTAAAAATGTATGCTTGGTTTCCGGATGTCACATCATCCCCAAGTTGAAAGGAATTTCGCCCCGAAATTCACTTTGAGCGAGCTGCTTTATGTTCGGCATTTGATCTATGCACAGGTTCAGGTTCAGAAAAGAGGTGTGGATATTTGAGCCGCATCTGATCTCTGCGCTCCCACGTGTATTCCGGTCCTAGACGGGAATTCCACCGTACCTTCACGATAGGTATAGTGCTTTGCCTGAGTTTCTTGACGCCCTGCTCAAGAATCTCCATTGGTTCTTCCACGAACCGTAGCTGGTCGTCCACCTGGATCTCCTCCAGCGGCACTACCAGTGTCGTATCGGATAAGCATTTCTTCAAGTTTGAGACGTGGAATACATTATGCACTCCACTGAGTTCGTCTGGTAAATTCAGCTGATAAGCTACCGGACCAATCCTTTTAACAATCTCGAAAGGTCCAACATAACGGGGATTCAACTTCCCTCGTTTCCCAAAGCGTATCACTCCTTTCCAAGGTGACACCTTTAACAAAACCTTGTCCCCAACCTGGAACTCCAAAGGTTTTCTACGTTTGTCCGCGTAGCTTTTCTGTCGATCACGAGCAGCAGCCATTCTGTTTCTGATTTGCACTATCTTCTCAGAGGTTTCGTGCACGAGTTCGGGACCTGTTAGTTGGCTATCCCCAACCTCAGTCCAACAGATAGGAGACCTACACTTGCGCCCATAAAGTGCCTCAAAAGGCGCACACTGAATCGAGGTGTGGTAACTATTGTTATAAGAGAACTCGATTAAGGGCAAGTGCTTGTCCCAGTTATTACCAAAGTCCACCACGCATGCTCGTAGCAGATCCTCTAATGTTTGGATGGTACGTTCACTTTGTCCATCCGTCTGTGGGTGATAGGCTGTGCTCATATCGAGACGAGTACCTAGAGCATCTTGGAGAGTAGTCCAGAATCGAGAAGTGAATCGCCCATCGCGATCAGATATAATGGAAGTAGGCACCCCATGCCTAGAGACTATCTCCTTGATATATAGGTTCGCCAGCTTCTCTAACGAGTCCGTTTCTTTTATTGCCAGGAAGTGGGCCGATTTGGTTAAGCGGTCCACGATAACCCAAATCATGTTATGGCCCGCTGTTGTTCTCGGAAGCTTCGTAATGAAGTCCATGGAAATCCCATCCCATTTCCACATCGGAATCTCTGGTTGTTGAAGTAGGCCTGAAGGTTTCTGATATTCAATCTTAACCTTCGCACAAGTCAAGCACTTACTAACATAAGTGGCTATCTCTGCTTTCATGTTTGGCCACCAGTAGAGAGTTTTGAGGTCCTGGTACATTTTGTCCGAACCGGGATGTACCGAATAACGAGATGTGTGAGCCTCATCGAGCACTAGTTGTCTAAGATCCCCTGAACGTGGAATCCAGACTCGATCCATAAAGTACTGAAGTCCATCCGACTTCAGTTCCAGAAGTTTGTCAGCACCATGCAATGTTTCCAACCCGATGTTTTCCTTTTTCAAGGCCTCGCCTTGGGCTTCACGTATTTTATCAGGCAGATTAGAGTGTATGGTAAGTTGTAAGGCTCGCACACGTTTGGGTTTCGTTTCCTTACGGCTCAGGGCATCAGCTACTACGTTAGCTTTCCCTGGATGGTACTTGATAGCACAGTCATAATCATTCAAGAGTTCGACCCATCGTCGTTGCCGTATGTTTAGGACCTTCTGATCAAATATGTGCTGAAGACTCTTATGATCTGTGAAGATTGTGCACTTCGTTCCGTAGAGGTAGTGTCTCCAAATTTTGAGAGCGAAGACAACCGCTCCCAGTTCCAAGTCGTGAGTGGGATAATTCTTCTCGTGAACTTTTAGTTGTCGTGAAGCATAAGCGATCACCTTCTCGCGTTGCATCAAAACACACCCTAGCCCTTGGATAGATGCATCACAGTACACCACAAAGTCCTCCGTACCCTCAGGTAGTGATAATATTGGAGCACTGCAAAGTTTAGTCTTTAGTAATTGAAAAGCAGCTTCTTGGGCATCTTCCCACTTGTAGGTAATCCCCTTCTGTGTCAAAGCGGTGAGGGGTTGAGCGATTTTTGAGAATCCCTGAATGAACCTGCGATAATAACCTGCAAGGCCAAGGAATTGTCGAACCTCCGTGGGAGTCTTAGGGGCCTCCCATCTTTTAATCGCATCAATCTTAGCGGGATCGACCTGTATTCCTGCCTCGTTCACCACATGACCCAAGAATTGGACCTCACGAATCCAGAAGTCGCACTTGGAGAATTTTGCATATAGCTGCTCACTTTTCAGAAGTTCCAAGATCAGTCGTAGGTGTTGCTCGTGCTCTTCCCTACTCTTGGAATAGATCAGAATATCGTCTATGAACACTATGACAAATTTGTCTAGATAGGGTTTGCACACCCGGTTCATGAGGTCCATGAACACAGCTGGTGCATTGGTCAGCCCGAAGGGCATTACCAAAAATTCATAGTGCCCATAACGAGTTCGAAAAGCTGTCTTTGGCACATCCTCCTCTCGGACTCTCAGTTGGTGATACCCCGACCTTAAGTCAATCTTGGAATAGAAACTCGACCCCTGAAGTTGGTCGAATAGATCATCTATGCGAGGTAAAGGGTAGCGGTTTTTAATTGTCACCTTATTTAATTCCCGGTAATCGATGCACATACGGAAACTCCCATCCTTCTTCTTCACGAATAAGACTGGGGCTCCCCACGGTGAAGAGCTAGGTCGGATGAAACCCCTATCCAATAGCTCTTGGAGTTGGGTAGATAGTTCTTGAAGTTCGCCTGGTGCAAGGCGGTATGGTGCACGCGCAACTGGGGCGGCGCCTGGTGCAAGGTCAATTTGGAACTCCACTTGGCGAACCGGTGGAAGTCCTGGCAGCTCCTCTGGGAATACATCTGGAAAATCTCGGACCACTGGGATGTCCTCGATTTTTGTTTTGACTTCGGCTCGAGTGTCAGAAATGTTAGCCAATATGGCTGGATAGCCCTTCCGTATGCACTTCTGGGCCTTCAAGTAAGAGATGATGCCCACCATGGCACCACCGCGATCACCCTGGACAGACAATAGTTCCCCACTGGGGAGGGGGATACGAACAACTTTCTCCTTGCAGAGAATTTCGGCGTGGTGCTTGGACAACCAGTCCATGCCAACCACAAGATCAAAGCTTCCTAGGGTGATAGGTAAAAGGTCGATGGCAAACAAATGTCCATCTAGTTCGAGCCTACAGTCACGAAGAATGTGGGTTACCTCAACAGGCTTCCCATCAGCTAGTTCTATAGAGTACGGGGTCTCGAGTAATGTAGGAACTATCCCTAGTTGTCTGCTAAGTTTTGATGACACAAAACTATAGTCTGCACCAGTATCATATAAAACAGAAGCGAGAGTGTCGTTCAAGGAACACGTACCCGTCACGACGTTGTTATCATTCCTCGCTTCCCCAGAGCCAATCACGAATGCTCTACCACGCGCCCCATAGTTGTTTCCGTTGTTGTTGTTGTTATTGCCAGTGTTGGTGTTGTTATTTCCCCCATTGTTTCCATTACCGTTCAGCTGGGGACAATTCTTTTTAAAATGGTTCTCGCTACCACACTGGTAACACGCCTTTCCACCCTTCTGTTGCTGACCCTGCGGGGGTGGGTTACCCTGAAGGTTGACCCTACAGTCTTTCTGCACATGCCCCAGCTTACCACAACGATCGCACTTAATCCTGTTACATGGCCCAGAGTGGTGATAGTTGCACTTAGCGCACTTGGGCCGATTTCCGTGATAACCACCTTGAGTCTGAGTACGGTTGTTGTTGTTGTTGTTGTGGTTGTCGTGTTTCTTGTTCGGGTGCTGCTGCTGTTGATTACCATTACCCGGGGGTTTGCCAGACGCACTCTCCCACTTTCTCTTATTATCATTAGTGCCAGAGGATGAAGCACCTCGAGGGGGCAGTAGTCCCTCCTCTACTTTCTGGTCAGTCAGCTGGTGTGCCATACGAATCACCTGCTGAAGATTGTTGAAGTTGGCAGCAGTAACCATGCCCTTGATCTGCGGCACCAAACCCTTGATGTACAGTTCAATTCGCTTGTAGAGCGGGGTTGAGTAGTTAGGGCACATAGTGGCTAGCTCATGTGACCTAGTGGTGTAGGCTTCAATATCCGACCCCACCATTTTCAGATTCAGGTACTCAGTTTCCAGCTTCTGAATTTCATCCCGAGGGCAGTACTCCTCCCTCATCATCTCCTTGAAAGCATCCCAAGGCGTAGCATTTGCCACATCCACACCCAGTATTTGTTTCTGAGAGTTCCACCAGGATAACGCCGCGTTCTCAAGTGTACCAGCGGCATATTTGACCCGGTCAGCTGGTGGACAGTTGCACATAGCAAAGCATGACTCCACCCTTTCGAACCACCTAAGTAGTCCAACTGCACCTTCAGATCCCCCAAAGTTTTGAGGCTTGCAGTCCATGAAGGTTTTGTAGGTGCAGACTGGAGGGTGGTGTGGAGGTTGACCTACGTGCAAACACGGGAGTCATATGAGTAATAGAGTTTAACGCTGGAGTTCGTAGAAGGAGTAAAATAAGACGAATTAGTGTTACCAGCTTGGATAGCTGCGAGGGCTGCAACCACCCTGTCGTTGACAAGTGCAGTCAGCTCAGCTTGTGTTAGGTTGATGTGTCCACGTCCATGACCTCTTCCCGCCATCGTAGTTCTACAAATATACTATACCCATGAGAATACAATCGTTTGTACATCGCAGTGTACTAGTAAATCACGCACGTATAAATAATAAAATAAAAGTTCAATCAATAATAAAATACCAACGTTCTAAAACAATCCAAAAGATCACCCAGTCGCACGAGATTAAATAAAAGTCATAATATACTAGGAACAAAATAAATAACTAAATAAATAATAATAAATAAAATCAATCGTCGTCCGTAGAGATGACTGATCCTTCATCCTCACTTTCCTCCGGTAACTCCTCAGGTTCTTCCTCCTCTTCCTCTTCTATAAGAGCTGCATCAAGTGCCGCTCCCAAATCATCAAACTCATCCTCCATGGGTTCCTCCTCGGGGTCCTCTTCCCCAATTGGTTCCAAAGCTTCCATAAGCTGGTTGCGAACCATGGCTAACTCCTCTCGAGTATGCACCAACTCTTGTTTGGTAGCAGTAGCATCCTGTTTTGCTTCCTCAGCCTCTTTCTTAACTTTCCTTAGTTCGCTGAGTAAGTAGTCAATCTGTCCCGCCACATGTGTCAATGTCTCATCAGCATTTCTTCTCCAGAACTGGAACTCCTTAATACCAGTGTAAGCATTATCCAACTCAGTGTGTACATGCCTCACCATTCCTGCAAGTGTCCTCTCCCACGAGTCCACAATGGGAGGTACTGTAGCTGGCACCCCATAACTTACGACCCACGAGTGCAAGATGTCCGTGAACCAACGCCAACGGTTAGTGGCTTCACTCGGCTCGAGTGACGAAGATGGGGCCTCATAAGGGTCATACATGGGGCGTCGTTGCCCGTCATGAGCACGGTAAGAGTAATTTCGGTGAGCGGGGTTAACCATAGTTACCTGCAATATGTTAGGTTAGTGTTCGAAGTCGAGAATAATAAGCGTGCACTGAAGACGATGAGTGTACTAATACTTATGCTATAATGATTATAGTCTAGAATGCAATACAATTCCTAGTTCACTATAACCAATGGCTCTGATACCAATCTGTCACACCCTCAAATTTCCACTGCGGAGTTTTACCGCGAGGTGCATGACAAACCAGGACCCATAGCCATAAGTATCATGAACGACTCTAAATGCCCAAACCATTTAGTTCGTTTTTAAGAAAAAGTTTCAAAGTTTAATCAAGCAAGTTAAAGTAATGCGGAAGCGTAAACAAAGTAAAACATTTGCAAAAGTTTGCGCAAGACAACGCGCCCAAAACCAAAGTTTAGAAGTACGAAACAATAAATATTCGTAACCCAAGACACAAATGATGCATGCCCTAAATCGTGCTCCGTACCTAAGGACCTGCAAAGCATGCTAAAATGTGTCAACATAAAGTCGGTGAGTTCACAATATAAGTAAGCGATGTAAATAATAACGTAGGTTCTCAAAACCCCAAAAGTCAAGTGTACAACGTTGGTCTCTCAGACCCTGTAAACAATAGCTAATTCAAATGTCAGGGGTAGCTAGCCCACTCATGATAACTAAAACCGGCGAATACCGAACTACTAATGAACAAGTTCCCATAACCGGGATAAAGATGCCTTGCATCATTGTCCATCGACAATGATTATGTTTGAAGCTAATAGTTCACATCCGTGCTCCCAGCACGATGTGAGGTTTGTTAGACCTAATAGCGCTATCAACTAATTAACCCGTTTGCCCAACCGGCAATTGATTCGGTATTTTGAAGGACTTAAAAGATGTGTTTGGTTTAGTTCATCAAGGACATATATATGAATTAGTAAAAATAGATTCACCACGTGAACCATGCACCCCAAACCCGGGATGTGTAAAAGAAAGTTGTCTCAATACAGACTAGAAAACGTTACCAATGTAGTCTCAACCCGAGACGCATGCTTTGAGAAAAAGTAGTGAAACTCACCTTATCGCGTAAGCAAAGAATCCGAACAGCAAGTATTATATGCTACCGACACCCTAATAACAGTGTCACTACGTGAGTATAGGCGTAACATCATTACACCATATAACTCGTTTGTCCAAGGCGTTTTAAATATTCAAAAGTGTGTATGCGACGCCTAGTGATTCTACATGCAATAGTAAACCCTACGGACTCGTTGGTGAATGAGTTGGTTATAATTAGTTTCTACAGCCCGTATGTGTCGTAAACATGTGTACTTCCGTTATATGTCAATTTTAGATCACCTAAGACCTCAAGTAATCACATAAGCACATAATACACAATCTGTGTTTTCAGGACAGATTGTGCGCCATCAAAACGAATTTATTTAAAATAGTAAACCAGTGAGTTATCCTCCCAAATTTTTACTGAATTATCTTTGGGATTCACTTGGCAATACCTATTTTTGTTTTGTCTTAATTCCAAACACAAAAATTATAAAAATTCGTACAACACAGCAGTGTTCAGAAAATTTCCACAACAGGTCAGTTTAGTAGGAAAATTCTTAAAAATTGTGTATTCATCCAAACGAGATGAATCCACTTGGAAAAGCTCTATTTTTCCAGTATTGACCTACTGTAAAAATTTCATAACCTAACTCCTTGTAAATCTCAAGTTATGACCATTTAAAGTTAGCCCAATTTACAAATCCGAAAATCTGATATGACCCCTAATCAATTAAAATTCCAAAAACGACTCATCCGACGTCCAAAATACATGATTTTACCCATTATGAAAAGCTAAGACCAGGTGTGACCTAACCATGCCAAGAAGACACTAAAATTATTATGTTAGAGCCGTGTTACAGCTCCTACAAATTTGACTAACCATTCTGTCCAGATTTTAGTTTCGCCTAAATCATACTTTAATCGCCTACCGTGTGCACAAAAACTATTAACATTCATCAATCATCAACACAAAACATTCCTAATACCTATTTCATCAGATTCTATGATTAAACATGTCAAGATCAAAGCTTTAAGAATCAAAACACCAATTACTTGCGCAACAAGTATCCTACGATGTTACTAAGCGTTTATGAGTATGTTTAATCCATTTAATCTTCAAAAAGATTCATGCTTTAATGTTTTATAAACCCATTCAGACCTGGACAAACTTATTATATGATTTTTATTAATGAAAACACAAGATAGAAACATAAGAAATCGTAAAATATACCCTTAGCTCTCCAAATCGATCAATCGCGCGCCTTGGAGCCTCCCAATTGATGATCTTGAGCCTTAGCAGAGGTTGTTTGAGTGAAATATTCGTGTGGGGCAGTAAGGGGGCGATTAGGGTTGAGTATGGGGGTTGCATGGGAGTTAAGGATGCTTAAATATAAGTTTGAGGCGGTTTAGACCCGTCAGGTCTCATTGAGCGGCCGCTCGGTGCCTGTGAGCGGCCGCTCACAGGACCGGGTGGCGCGCTCTTGCCTCGTTTCGTCTCCCGACGCGTTATCCTTCGACGTTTTCGTTATTTCGGACCGTAACAAGTGTAACCCCATGCATTAAGACCCTAATCAACCTCATGCTCCACTTTTAATGATTTCTATTAACGTGTTCGGTTTAGGTTCACATAATCACGTATGGTTTTCACATAAGTTTGTTTTTTCACCAACGTCCGAGGTTCACTAATCATGCAATCACACATTGACTCACAACCATGCACGTATGTCTTATCTAACTAACCCTAGTTAAGTATAATGCAAGGAAATGTAACTAGAGTTTAGTTAAAGTGAGAACCTGAATTTTCGGGGTATCACATCATCCCCAAGTTGAAAAGAATTTCGTCCCGAAATTCAGCAAGTAAACAGTAAAGCCAGCTAAAAATGTATGCTTGGTTTCCGGATGTCACATACATGACATGATGAAGACAACGTATATGGAGAATTATAGTAACTTTTACTCGTAATAAATGTAACGAATATAAGGAAAGTTAATGTATTAGGTTTTGTAACAATAACATGGAAGCCATCCATGTTGGTATGTTCTAATTCGAATGGATGTGAATTAGATTAGAGATTCAAATAACAACATCAAACTACCACAAATCGTTTTAGATGCTAGAGTTCCATCATCACCAACATACATGCGAAATCAAACAAACAGCGAGCTTAATCATATTACAAAACGAGAGTGTTTATATTTGTGTTCCATCACTGACATGTGTCATGATGCACGAATTTTCCAATATTGTCCACAATTTCCCTCGTAATACATTTCGCTTCACATCTTGCGTGTTTCTTTTTTGAGCTATATCTCAATTAGGAACATGAGTTGTTAAAGTTTATAACAAGATGCTACCGTTTCTCGTATTTTCAATGGTTAATCTTAGCAACCACTATATAACGTATGTAAACATAAGAACAAAGATTATAGAGAGCAAAATAGGATGGAAAATGAGAGAGCTCTTTATCAATGAGTTATACCAAGTACAATAAGTCTCTATTTATAGGGACATAACATTAATACAAACTTAATGGTATATAGGAGTTAGAGTATGTATAGTCGACATAATATATATGTTTATAACAAAGAAAACATTAATACAAACTTAATGGTATATGAGAGTTAGAATATGTATAGTCGCCATAATGTATATGTTTATAACAAAGAAATTTTAATTATATCACAACTCTTTTTACTATCTTTTTATATTATCAATATTTATACTTAATGTTAGATGGTTTTTAATTAATATAAAATAATAATATTGTAGAAAGACTATTTTAACCTCTTACTAACTTCATTAAGGGTCTGTTTGGTATGGGTAATGGAATGGATGAGGTAATGGAATGGACAAAGTAACAGAATGGATCATTACCATTCCATGTCTTATTTGGTTGTCATGTAAGAATGAAACAAAACATTACTTTGAGTTGTTGGATAGACAGGAAAAGACGAAAGAATAAAATCGGTGGTTAGTGGTCGTGGTGTGTGGGTGGTGGTCAGTGGCGGTGATGGTGGGTGGTGATATGTGGCGGTAGCGGCGGTGGTGGGCGGCGACGGTGGAGGTGGATGGTCGTGATGATGGGTGGGCGACGATGGTGAGTAGTGACGGTGGCGGTGGTGGTGATGGTGGGTGTTGGTGTGTAGCGGTAGCGTGGTAGTGGGTGGTGGCAACGGTGGCGATTGGTGTAGGTGGATGGCGGTGATGGTGGGTAGGTGACAATGGTGAGTAGTGGCAGTGGTGGGTGGAGGCGGCGGCGGTGGTGGGTGGCGGCGGCAGCGGTGGTAGGTGACGGTAGTAGGTGGTGACAGCGGTTGTGGGCGGTGACGACGGTTGTGGGCGGTGACGACAGTGGTGGGTGGTGATGGTGGGTTATGCCGTTATGGTGTTGTTAGTAAAGGGTGAATGTGGGATGGAATGGAAAAAAAAAACATGGGGGTGGATGGAATGATTTTGAGGGAATGGAATGCCTTATGGAGTGGGTGATTCCATTCCTTTAACCAACCAAACACGATATTTTTCATTACCTTGTAATGGTCCATTTCATTCCTCCTTCCATTTCATCATACCAAACGCTACCTAAGGTATTGTACCATAAGCATAAAGTATAGTAATAACTTAAATTTGGTTGGTATCTTTGCCTCATGCTTTATAATATAATATAGATATAGATAATAATATGTCTTGATTTAAGTCAATATCAACCGGGTTCCATCTTTCAGTAAAGGATTAATTGCAAATCACAATCTCCGTGTAAAAACCTTAATACGTGGTAACTCTTTCTCTCCCTCCCTCTCCTATAAAAACCAGTCAACCAATAAAGAAATATAACAAGTATCAGTAGGGCTGCAAATGAACCAAATGTTTGACGAACAGTTAAATAAACCGTTTGGTGGAAAGTTCGTTTAGCTAAACAGACGAACACGAACAGATGTCACGTTCATTCATTTATTTTTGTGAACGTTCGATAATGTGTTCATTTATGTTTGATAGTTCATTAGGTTCTTTAACTTTTATTTTTAATTTAAGCACTTCAATGTTTACTAATTTATTATTTAATAAATATTAGTCATGTATTACATATTAGTATTACTTCACTTTTTTGTACGTCTATATTCATGAATGTTCATATGTGTTTACTTACGCTTACTTTTGCCCGGTAACTAAAATTAATAAACAAACACAAACAGAGAATTATGTTTGTTAAGTGTTCATGAACAGTTCGTGAACACATTATTTTCTTATCAAACAAACACGAACGACCTTGTTCGTGTTCGCTTAGTTCGTTTGCAGCCCTAAGTATCAGCGTTTTTGCACAAACAGAGAATCATGTTCGTTAAGTGTTCATGAACTGACATCGACGGTTTCTGGTTTAGCGGTCAAACTAACCAATCCATGCCAGTTTTCAAAATGTTGATATTAAGTCTCGAGTTAACAATGCCGTATTATTTCTATAGGTTGGAATCCGATCAGAAGTGTCATTTTAGATAAACGAAATAACTGTTACATATTTGAAACAAATGGGATCATTTTGACAAATCGCATTTCCTGAATACTTTTTGAATCCACAAAACGTAAAGAATCCACATTCTTTGAAGACCATTTTGAATTATCCTATATATTAATATTAGGCTGCCCATGAATAGTGTTTTTTATTGCATCTTTTGTTGTTGCATAAATAATTGACTTAATTTTCTTTAATATTGTACTCGACGTCATTGTATACAAAATCAACAAAGATACTACGTATTAATAATCCGGGAGGCTTTTTATTGCATCTTTTGTTGTTGCATAAATAATTGACTTAATTTTCTTTAATATTGTACTCGACGTCATTGTATACAAAATCAACAAAGATACTACGTATTAATAATCCGGGAGGCAAATAAAAAAAAAACAAAATAAAAAACAAACTATATAAGACATAGTCGTTTCACGGTGGATGCGGTATCTCGTTTTGATGATGGCCTCCGGAAGGCTATAGAAGACATAGTTGTGTGCGGCGGCCCCTTCTTCGGGGACCTGCAGTGGCGATTGGCATCCATACCGATGCGTTTAGGTGGTTTGGGCCTCCTTTCAGTTCAAGATGTTGGAGTTTATGCCTTTGTGGCGTCTACACTCTGTTCTAGAGTTTTATTAAAGGATGGAAGAGAAAGGATTGAGAAGGAAGTGGGGAAAACATGTGTTCCAGAGTTTTTTGTAAGAGGGAAATGGAGGGAATGAGAGGGATAATAAAGAGGATTTTAGTGTGATTTTCAATTTTTCTAATTTGGAAGGAATTGGAGAGAAAGGAAGATGAGGTAGATCCTTTTTCTTCCATCCTTTAATGAAACTCGGGAACACAGTGCTAGAGCTCAATCCCGAGGACTGCAGGATCATATTCTTCAGAACAGTGGGGTCGTCAGGCTTGACCCGGACTATCAGCAGGCACTTGAACGCTTAAACGCCTCTCTCCCAGACTTTGTGTGATACCCCGCAATTTCAGGTTCTCACTTTAACTAAACTCTAGTTACGTTCCTTGCATTATACTTAACTAGGGTTAGCTAGATAGGACACACGTTACATAGTTGTAAGTTAATAACTGCATAAGGTGGTAATTCGAGGAATTACCAGACTGTATACATGATTAGTGAACCTCGGACGTTGGTGAATAATGAAGTATAATAATACTGAGTTAACTGATTTGGATTGATTGCGATTATGTGCCTCTGTGATATTCGGTGAAACTATGTGCAAACCATATGTGATTATGTGAACTTAAACCGAATACGTTAATAAAAATCGTTAAATGTGGACCATTAGGATGATTGGGGTCTTAACACATGGGGTTACACTTATTACGGTACGAAATAGCGAAAATGTCGAAGGAAAACACGTCGGGTGACAAAACGGGCCACCCACGTGGGCCAAGGCCTTGTAAGCGGCCGCTCACAGGGACCAAGCGGCCGCGCGCGGGTGTCTGACGCCACTAAACCGACTAAATCACCTATTTAAGCAACCCTAAGCCTCTTGTATCACCTAAACTCAAACCCTAATCGCCCCTACTGCCCTACCTACGAAATATTAACCCCAAACCACCTGCTAAGGAGCAAGAACATCGATCGGGAAGCTTCAAGAGCATTCGGTTGGTTGTTTCAAAGAGCTTGTGGTATAATCCTTAACCTACTATGTTTTAATCTTATTATTATATTATTAAAACCCTATAACCAAGTTTGTCCAGGTCTGAGACCTTTTTATAAATATTAAAACATGAAGTTTTTGAAGATTTAACGAGTTAAACATGATGATAGGCGATTAGTGATATAATAGATTACTTGTTGCGCAAGTTGTTGATATGTTGATCATTAGGGTTATGATTCTTGCATGTATTATGATAGATTCTGATCTTAATAGGTCTTAGGAATGTTTTGTAATGATTGTTGATGATTTTTGATCAATTATACGCACACGTGAGTCGTTTAAATAAAGGTTTATGCATGATTAAAATCTGGACAGAATGTTTAGGTTAACTTGTAGGGTCTATTACGTGGCTTTAACTTGATGGTTTTGATGTTTCTTTGCATGGTTAAATCACACCTGGTCTTAGCTTGTCATAATGGGTAAAATCGAGTGACTTGGACGTCGTTTGAGTCGTTTTTGGAATTTTCTTTGAAAATAGGTCATATCAGAATTTTGGGTTAACAAACTGAGTCGACTTTAAACCGTCATAACTCGAGTTCTATAAAGAATTAAATTATGAAATGTTTACAAAAGATTAACATTGGAATAATTTGGCTTTTCCAAGTGGATTCATCCCGTTTGGATGAATACACAATTTTTGGGAATTTTTCTACTAAACTGACCTGTTGTAAAAGTTTTCTGAACATAGCTGTGTTGAACGAATTTTAGTAATTTTTGTGTTTGGTTTTGAGACAAAACAAAAATATGGGTTGTTAAATGAATCCCAAATAATATTCAATAAACATTTGGGAGTTTAACTCACTGATTTAATATTTTAAATAAATTAGTTTTGGTAACGCACAATCTGTCCTAAAAACGCATATTGTGTATTATGTGTTTACATGACTAATTGAAGTCCTATGTGTTATGTATTTGATATATAATGGAATGGGCACTTGTATGTGATGCATATGGAGTGTAAGACTAATTGTAACCAACATATTCACCAACGAGTCCGTAGGGTTTACTTATGCATGTAGAATCACTTGATGTCACTTACACAATCTTGAACATTTAAACGTCTTGGACAAACGGGTTATATGGTGTAATGGTATTACACATATACTTACTTGGTGACACTTGTACTAGGAAGTCGGTAGTGCACCTTACTTTGAAGTTTGGAATTTAGTGCTTGCATACTAAGGTGAGTTTCACTACTTTTTCTCAAAAGCATGCGTCTCGGGTGGAGACAACTTTGGTAAACGTTTTCTAGTCCAGTTTGGGACTACTCAGGTTTTGACTCCTTGTGTGGGTCGGGTTTACGATTCCTTGTGTGGATCGGGTTTTTGAACAGTTTAAAACTTATTGGTCCTTTGTGAACTAAACACTCTATCATTTGGAAAGTCCTTGCATATTATTGGGTTAATCGCTGGAGCGAACAGGGTATTAGTTGATAGCGCTATTAGGTTGTGCAGCAACCTCATGCCTGAGGTGCTTGAGGCACGGGCATGAACTTCTGACCACATTTGAGAACTGGTGTTGATAGACACCAGTTATTGAGGCAAATTATTATGTTACTGAAGGTGTCCCAATAATTCTGTTTAGTTGCAATGAGTGGGTTAGCTACCCCTGACACGCTTAAACTGATAACTCTTGAACATTTTGGTCTGTAGGACCTACACTTTTAATTGGTTACGCGGTTTTGGAAACCAGCGCATTTACATACTCATTTACCTTACTTTGTGAACTCACCGACTTTATGTTGATACACGTTAGCATGCTTTTGCAGGTAACTAGGTATGGAGCACGACTAGGACATGCATCATGTTATGTCATGGGACAATAAACATTTAAACTGTTTTTAACATTTAACTATTTACTTCTGGTTTTGGGCGCGGTGTTTTGCGCAGACTATATTTAACTGTTTTGTTTATTCGCTTCCGCTATACTAAATTTTGTCTGGTTAAAGCTTTTCTACTTGGTTTTACAAAAACGAACTAAATAGTTTGGGCATTTAGAGTCGTTCATGTGACTTATGGCTATGGGATCCTGGTTTGTCATGCGCCTCGCGGTATAAACCCCGTAGTGGAAATTTGAGGGTGTGACACTTTGACATTGGCGGTTTTTCTAAAAAGGACACCGCCCCCTTGAAGCCGCAAAAAACTTTGGCGAATACTTTGTTTAGCAAAATCGCTCAGAGCCTAGGAGAAATTTTTGAGTTGTCTCCCGCCAGAAGGCGGTGATTGAATGCCTGAAGGGTCCCCACGCTCAGGATTTTTTGATCGTTATCCCGATTAAGGGTTTGGGTCAATGCATGTCCGCAGTAGAGTACATGTCTATTCTCAAATTCCGGTTGATGATCCCGTTGTATCCAGAAGACGAAACTTGCCCGATCTGTCGTAAAGCTTGTATGGATAAATATGGAGAGCACGCAGTTCATTGCAAAGAGCCTCCCGGTTTCAAATACCGGCATAACTGGGTGAGAGACGTTTTGTGAGACATCTTTAGAAAAGCTGGGATTTCTACCAAGAAGGAGGCCCTTGTGATTTTTCCCACAGACCCTACGGACGGGAGATCTACTCTGCGAGCTGCGGATCTACTCGCGTTTGGTTGGGTTGGAGGGAAACATGCATGTGTGGACCTTGTGGGGGTATCTCCCTTGGTTGGTTTAAAGAAAAACAGTTTTGTAGCTGGACAAGCATCGAGAAATGAAGAATCGAAGAAAGTGGATAAGCACGCTAAAGCTTGCGCAGAGAACCAACATGTCTTTAGCCCCTTGGCCTTTGATACCTTTGGCTCCCTAGCACCAGACGATATTCGTTTCTTGACTAGGGTCCAACGAGTTATCCACAACAATAGTTCATCTTCAGGGAGCATGGGTTTGTATTTGGTATATTAGGGTTCGTAATTCAGAAAGGGATAGCGGTGCAGCTTGTTGCCCGTCTACCTTCTATTTTGATGTAACTTGATATGTTTTAAGAAATGAAATGAAAAATGAAAAAAAAAAAAAACTATATAACTTATAGAGAATCTTTAATCTTTATTTATTCTTCTTTTCCAAATTATGCTTGATACGTACGTAGGAAGTAAAGTAAACCTCAATTTTTGTCCATGTGGTTTGTTGATTTTAACAGTCTTAGTCCAATAGTTTTAAAATTGTAGTTAAAGTCCAATAGTTTAATAGTCTATAACAATCCCAGTCCAAAGGCATTATAGCCTAGCGGCATCTTGGTGGTGAGATAAGACTTAGGGACAATAAGGTCCTGGGTTCGAATCTCACAAAGGGGGTTTTCTCATAATTATTATGAGTTTCCTCCTGAATTGGTGACTTGGTGGTGGAATATGATCGCGTGGCAACATTGGTGGCATGATGTTACTCCAGTGTTCCGTGAGTGATTCCAATTTGTTGGCCGTTCAAAAAAAAACTTAGGACAATATTTGCGGACAAAAGGACCTGGACACAAATAAAATAAAAGCGACATATGGTAAGCTATAACATTAATAACTTGGATAAGAAGCATCATACTATAAATTATAATATAGGGACCCACAAGTTGAACCAAACAATAAGGATGATGTTTGGGTAAGCGAGAACACTTAAGACTTGGAACTCGGACATTGGGTTAGTCGCCTACACCTTAGATAACTTGTAGCTTCGGAACCTTTGGACACTGGACGCATAGAACCCTATAAACATTATGACTAACGTCTCGGACTTTTGGACATTAACTTGAACATGTGACACTGATGTATTGTAAAATACATCTATTTCCAGTGTAAAGTTTGTATAGTTTTCGAGTCATTTAAATACTGTTTTTATTAGTTTTAGGCTTCTATCGGTATAATTTAGTTAGTATAGGTTTTTATATATTTTTATTAGTTTTGTGTCATTTTTATTACTTATGTATTTATATTATATTTTGTTAGGTGTTCGTGTGGATGTTGGAGCGTAAACGAGTAACTTTGGTCAAGCCAAGAACACCCGAGTCAAGAGCATGGAGCTAGAATGCTATATATAATAATAGTATTTTTAATAATAATAATAATAATAATAATAATAATAATAATAATAATAATATTAAAAGAAACAAAAAGAAAAATAAATAAAGAAAAAAAAAAGTGACTTATGTCACGTTTGGAAAAAAAGTGGAAAGGGCCGCAGAGTTACGAGAAAAGAGCGATAATTATCATTTAAAAAGGGAGATATATGATAATTGAGTGAGGCATCGAGATATTATATTTGGGGAGTAGGTTAGCTGCGCAGAGGATTTTGGAAAGAAATTCTTGGGGGAGGCGCAAGTATAAGGGGACATCGAGCATAGCACAGTGGCGAAAAGCAAATATTATTAAGGAGGCAGGCCAGGGATCAAAGGTTTTAAGCCAGCGATTATTCGGGTGTCAATCATTCGGTGTTTTCGTTCCTTTATTATCTTTGTTCTATATAATGATTGTTGAAATTTTATTTGGCTTTGTTTTTCTTTTCAAGATGATTTGTGGCTAAAACTTTTATAGCTACCTAGGCCAAGACAAATAACTATGTTTTGATTTGTTTTTATTTTCTATGGTTTTTTGGAACGTGTTTTGGATTTATGATTCAGTAAAGATTTTGATTTCTCTAGGTCTGGTGTATGTGCGTATCCATTATTTTTTAATTGTCACTTATTCACTCCACTTGCACTTTTGTGAATGTCTTTCATGTATGAGTGCTAGTTAGGTTGCAAACTTTGTGTAGCAACTAGTTTATGGTCAATAGTCGCGAATTTACCATAGGAGTGATATTTGGTGGTTAGAAGATTTTAGGTATTCTTCCAAGTTCAATAGCTGTGAGGTGAGGGCTTGTTGGTATGTCTAGGTTGTTAAATTGCTAGGTTAGAGGCTTTGTGAGAAGATCTGCCTAGTTGCCCTTTCAACTCTTGCATATCAACTTAGATCTAGGCTTCAATAATTACCCCTTACACCTAGTGTACTGAGGCTTTCGCGCTGTGAGGTAGATTGTCTAGCGGGTACTCGATCATAAGAGTTAGATAACCTGTGAGGGTTTGTACTCCAACCGGTAGTTTAACAGCACAAAAATATTCTAGGGTTTCCCCTTGAGAAGGGTCGAGGGTGTCTAGTTTATTCTTGATGTTTAGTATTTTAAGATCCCGGTTCCAATTCAGTTCCGTAACCATAGAAGCTTATCAGGCATAGTTAGGAGTCTGGTCTAGGTAGTGTCTTGTCATCATCTGAATTCGGTTCAGCTAAGTTCGTGTCTCTAGTTCAATTTAGTAAATTTTAGTTAACCTTTATTTTATTGCAATTTATTTTTCAGTAACCCCCCCCCCCCCTTTAAAATAATAAATTAATTTAATAGATATTTAGGATAAGTAATCGAGTCTAGTTTTCGTTTTCCATTAGAGTCTCGTGGGTTCGATATCCGGACTTACTTTAGCTATACTAGAGTCGATAGGTTCACTTGCCTGTTAGTAGTTTAGTTTTAGAGAGTCTAGAGTATTACTAGGTGTCTAGTTTTAGGTTTAATTTAGTTATTTTTATTAAACTACTTTTAGCACATCAGACACTTAGAATACGGACTCGACGACTAAGATTCGAACATATATAGACATTAGATGATTATCAAGAAAGGAAACATAGACAATATAAACCATACGCTCGAGCTCGTTCCCACACGTGACCACTACGTATGAAAAACAAAGACTAATAATATTAACAAAGTGTGTCGACATAGGGCCCAACCAGGAGAATGTCAGTATCCAATACTGAGCATCCCATTTTATAATTAAGCTATGCAACCAGGTGAGTTCCGTGTACCATTCCCTTTTTTTTTGTTTTACTGTTTTGGAGTGAACATATGCTTGTGTGTCTAAACTTTTGTGATGTGACAAGATACTAGCTGCCGGATAATACTGACACTCATTAACTCATAGGTGAGCCACTTAATATATGGGTAGTACTGCTTGGGGAAACCCCCACGCACAGTGGACCCGGGACTAGGGAACCGGGAAACCTTCCACTAAGGCATGCGGACCGTTGCGGCATATATTATGCCTTGAAGATCTATAATGGCAGTAGAAAGATCTAGTGTTAGGCTTGAGGGGTCGCTTGTACACCACGTGTGTTGAGCTGTTTTAAACTGTGTAACTTGCTTTTGAAATGATAAACTTGTTTTGGATCCACTTACTATTTATACGGATTCACCAGCGTAATTGCTGACCCAAACTCTTTTAAGCATGTGTTCAGGTACTGCGTTTGGATGATCGGGAAGACGAGGTATATGCTTGCTTGTGTGGATTAGAGATTATCATGTTAGAAGGTTCGAGCTTTAAGCATTGTGATTTAGAGCATCTAGAGATATGTACGGATAGAGATCGGATCGACTAGTGGATTACACTCCTCAACTGCTTCGATGACCGCCGCGTCTCGTCCCTGCATTAGACTTTAGTTACATTCTTATATTGTATTTGTATTATTTTGCGACCAAAGGTTGTACGAATATTAAATATTAGTTAATGTTGCTTCCGTTGTGCAAGTCTGTTACCAAACTGTTATTTCGTCCAGGCCCCACCTGGTCAGGTTGTTACAGTTGGTATCAGAGCAACGGTCGTAGCAAAATAGGATATCTTCAAATATATCCTATACCACACCGGGACAACTTAGAAAACTTAGCGTTTAAGACTCTAACATTACCTATCTAAAAATGCTTTGGAAGTATTTAATGACGGACCAGAGTAGCGTTGACAGGCACGAAAAAGATCTAAGAAATCCGAAGAGTCGTCAAGATCAGAAGTGTCAACCAGGATGACCATAGACATATGTGAGAAAATGGAATACGAGAGTCGTAAATAAATACATGACATGCTTACGTAACCGAAGCAAAGAATTTGGACTAATTAAACTTGGTATCAACTGCATCTCAACCGACACCTCCTGGGTCGGATTGTTACATTTGTATTAAAAGAAAATATTTTTTGATTGATTTTTTTACTTGTTCTCACGGTTCTCACGATATTAATTAGCGTTCTCAAGATAACCATCCCCTATATATATAGTATAAGTATCTAGAGAAAACTCTTCTTATAGTGAAAACCCTAGAAACCCCACTTGTGGCTATTATTGTGCCACATCACCCCATATAAAATTCAATTTAATATGATGATGGGGGTAGTGAGGTAATTTTACACCCAATCAAATCAAGTTGCCACCCCAACTTAAGTACAATATGTACCATCTCACACAATCCCCAATGTTTTCACGTTTTCCTATAATTGACAAGTTGCAACCTTCTTTTTACCAACCCACCTCATTCCCCCATATTAATGTAAACCACACATTCTCTTTCATTTTTTCTAATTTTGATCTCTGTATTCTTCATCTCTGTAACCAAATCACAATAATCTTGACTTTGATCAACAAATTCAACTCAAATTCCAACCCAACAAAACTGTTAATTTATTAAGGTATGTTTGCCACTTGGATCTTATCTTTCTTTGCTTTCCATCGGTTCAAATCTAAAAAATCTCACAATTTATGTTCTTATAGTTCTTGAATTGATTTTTTTTTCAAGAAACTCAGTTTTTTTATATAAAAAAGTAATTTTGAGTATGTGGGGTTTCAAAAAAAAAATCTATTTAGCTTTTTATGTTCATGTTCTTGAAATTGACGGTATACCCAAAAAAACTTAACAAAATATGTCTTTTTTTCAAGATTTATGAACATATGGTTAATAACAATTTTTGATTTCAACATACCCAACTCATTTTTAATTAAAAAAAAACAATCTTTATTATATGGGATTTGAAAACGATGAGATTTTCCAGCAATTTATGTGGTCTCTGTTTATTGTTGCATCTACTCACTTTTGTGAGGGGATAGTTTGTTCGTCATGTTAAACAGTTTTGGGGATAGTTTTGCTTGCATACCAAGTGTCTTGGATATATGAATGTCCATTTAAAGTTAATGGTGAACGTATAAAAGGTAATTATAATGTCTTTTGTGTATTGTATATATGCACTCCAAGTGTTTGATGAAATGCCTGACTGGGTTAACATGTGTTACTTCTGTTAGTTTGTTAGAAGTTAAGTTTTTTTTTGTATTCTTTACGTTTGAGTAGTGTTTTTTGTTTGACACGCATCTTTTCTGTTCTTGTAACTGAATTTTTTTTATATTAAAGAGTTTGTTTGGGGGATGTTTTTGTTTGACTTATATGGACCATAAACGTCTAAATCTAGTATGTTTTATTAGAATTTTGTTTCTTACACCCCAGTAAACAACAAACATATGCTTCAGTAAATTCTTTTGGGGTGTGTTTTATTACTTGCAGCTACTACATGATATTATTGGGTTTTTTGAATTAACATGTGTTAATTTTCCTGTATGGTTATCTTTTAGTATCACAGATGATGATTTGAGTAACGGTTGATACCACTAGATTTTTGAATTAACAAGTGTTAACACAGTTTTCTTAAGTCAGTATATTAGTATATTAGATGAAGGTTTGTTAACACATGTTAACATCTCACCTATTTTGTTTTAGTTGAATTCATTGGACGAATTCAACTTTATGTGAGTAACTTTCAAAGCTACATGTAATATTTTAAGTAAAGAAATTTTAGATGTATATAAATTTTTATAGTTAATCATGATGTTGTGTAATTTTTTAATTGAAGGTTATGTAAGACATATGTTATGGTCTAAATTTGGTTGGAAAATATTCGCAGTGGGGTAATTTTTTGGTATCACAAGTTATAGCAAGTGTTTGGAACTATCCTGCCGCAACGCGCTGGGGGTTTTACTAGTTATAATAATATCGTATAATTTAAATGGTTCGGTTTTCAGTTTAGCACATTATCGACTCAATTAATATTTATTTTAGTTAACTATTTATTATAAAATGGTACTAAAACGCGAAAAAATTTTAGGGGTCTGTGCCGGGTTGTTACATTTTTGTTAATGTAAACTTTGTAAAGTTTTATCCATTTTTCATCTTGACTTTGCTTCTAGGCATGTTGACTTAGGCAGACAACACATGTTACCCTCTTATGCAAAGGGTAACAAGTGTTACACATTTATCCCCAGTTAACATATGTTCACATTTGGGCCCCGACTAACATGTGTTACTCCTGTTTAGTATGTTAGATGATGAGTTGGTCACACCGGTTAATATCTCATCTATTGTTTTGCAGTTGATAATGAAGACCCCCCACTGGTTAACATATATTAACATACGAAGTCGAAGGAAGCCGAGAAAAATATGTAGAGAAACTTTTTAATAACGTTTTCTTTTTTGTACTCAATGTATAGAGTTACAAGATTTATTTTGTTAAAGTGGTCAATAGTTTGTAATGATACTTTGTAATAACGTGTGTTAATAGTTTGTGTACTTTTATTTCTCAGTAAACTTATGAAGTGAAAACTATAAGGGTAAGCAAGACAAAAAAAAAGGCTGACAAAATAAACATAAGTTTAACATATGTTACCAAATAACACATGTTAACCTCTTATGCAACATTCACACATGTTAACCTTCCATGCAGTTCATTTGAATGTCATGGGTAGGTTTTTGTGTGGTTCAATAGTTTGTAATGATACTTTGTAATAATGTGTATTAATTGTTTGTATATTTTATTTCTCAGTAAACTTATGAAGTAAAAACTATAGTGGTAACCAAGACAAAAAAAAAGGGCTGACATAAAATACAAGTTTAATAAATGTTACCAAATAACACATGTTAACCTCTCATGCAACATTAACACATGTTACCCTTTACATGCAGTTTATATGAATGTCTTGGGTAGGTTTATCTCTTGTTCAATAGTTTGTAATGATACTTTGTAATAACACGTGTTACCAAATAACATGTGTTAACACATTATGACAAGTCTTAATAATGTGTGTTAATAGTTTGTATGCTATGTTTACTTATTTCTTTTGTATACTTATGAATTGAAAACAGGAGTGGTAAGAAAGACAAAAAGGTTGACAAATGATACAGGTTTAACATATGTTACCACACCACTCATACTAACAAATGTTAGATCTTCTCATGGGTATATGGGGGCAACAAGTTTAACTTTATCATATTAGATAACACATTTAGCCCTTTATGACCAACTAACACATGTTAGCCCTTTATGACCAACTAACACATGTTACCCTCGTATGCAACATTAACACATTATTTGTACTTGCCCCATTATATTACTATTTTCTTAAACAAAAAGTAGGAGAGAGGGTGTGACATGACCCATTATAATAATATTTTTTAAACAAAAAGTAGGAGAGATGAGAGAGATGGTGTGACATGACCCATTATAATTATATTTTCTTAAATAAAAAGTAGGAGAGAGAGAGAGATGGTGATGTTGACTTTAAAAAGGTAGGAGAGATGGTGTGACATGACTTTGAAAAAGTAGGAGAGAGGTTGTGACATGACCCTAAAGTAACTTTACCAAACTACCCTTATTTGTACTTGACCCATTATAATATTATTTTCTTACACAAAAAGTCTCCACTTGTAATCCTAACCCTTGATCAAATACAATGGATGGCTAGGATAGGGTTTCCAAGGTTTACCATCTAACAATGGGTTTCCACATTATCCACACCCTATATATATATATATATATATATATATATATATATATATATATAATTGCCAACATCAATCCATCTCGATTCCCGAATAATTTTTATCCTGGAAGATCTTTGAACTTTTACGGAATCCTAAATCCCAACAACGGATTTAGCCGATTAGCTAGCCGCATAAGTTCGATCCAACACAAATAAAATTACACATGTGCATATACGTACCAGCCCCATTGCCATTGGAATCCCATAACCACAATCAAAAATTGTTTGCCAAGAATGTTGATATGTATACCCGTGTAAATACCACCAGTCATAGAGAACTGTTGTAGGTTTACCTTGGAGGCGATGACATTTGTAGGTCGTCGTCGGTTAGGGTTTTAAAATGATGGTTGGCCGCTGGTAGTTTCTTGTCACCGGGGGTTAGGATTAGTGGCCGGTGGAGGATTTGAAAACCGATAGTCACTAAAGCGTTTTTTTTTTAATTTAAAAGGGTAAATTTGTCATTTTATTAAAGAAGACGAAATATATAGTTAAAATTTTTGGTTGGGTAAATATGTAACTAAGGTTTTAAACAAGGGGATCTATGTAATAATCCTACTTTTTTAAGATCCATATATCAAACATAATTATGGTTACACATATAACTAAAACTTGTACGTGATTTAAGTTATTGGAATAGAAAGGGGTGGGCTAAACGTACCCCCCCTTGTTACTTGTCATACCCTCTCCCTGAAAAACCACTTTAAAATTTGTCAACTTTCCCCCTCTAATTTTTCAGATTTATCAAATCGTTTAGCCCACACATGAATATCAATTTAACGAACTTATCAACTCAAATCTTGTGTTCTCATAATCCATCAAAACAATTCTACAATTTTGTAATATATATAAATTTAGATTATATCTTTTGAAATTATGAAAAAGGATCTTGATAATCTTTATAAAATTATATATATATATATATATATATATATATATAGGGAAATTATAAACTGAAAACCCCCTTGAGTTAAGAAAACTAAGAAAACCCTTGTAAAAACCATTTAAAATTTTGTAATTTTTTTTGAAAAAAATACACAAGGTAACATACATGTTTTTAAGTGTTTTGGGCCAAAAAAATAAAAAAAGCGCCGAACGAATGTTTTTAAAAAAAATAAACAACGCAAACTTTGTAACAGCGATGTTAACATATGTTAAAAGGCAGAAAACATATGTTAACAGCGCTGTAACATATGTTAAAAAGCAGAAAACATATGTTAACAGCGCTGTTACAAAGTTTGCGTTGTTTATTTTTTTTAAAAATATTCGTTCGGCGCTTTTTTTTATTTTTTTGGCCCAAAACGCTTAAAAACATGTATGTTACCTTGTGTATTTTTTTCAAAAAAAATTACAAAATTTTAGATGGTTTTTACAAGGGTTTTCTTAGTTTTCTTAACTCGAGTGGGTTTTCAATTTATCCTCCCCCTATATATATATATATATATAAATTCAAAAGATTATGGAATAAAGTTTAGCAAAAAAGAAAGTAAAAGGTTAAATTTGTGTTATACAAAAACTTGAAGGGGGGAGTATATTTAGTAAAAATAATATAAAGGGGGGTACGTTTAGCAGCCCCCAATAGAAATTGTTAAAATATATATGGATACACACATAGGAAAAAACTAAATTTGCAATTTTTTAACATTAACAATCAATTACAACGATCTAAAAAAATTACAACATGGATGGCTACTCTTCAATGTTCAACCTTTAGTGTTAAATGGCAATTTTATAATGTGTGATTGATTAAAGAAAGCAAAATTAAATATGAAGAGTCTTAAAAGAGGTCAATCAATTCACAAGTAATAAATAATGAAGCATACATAAATATATCAAAAAGTCAATATTCAATCTTTAGCGTCCACCAGTTATTTTCTAAAATTAAAAATGAATAAACATTATCATGTTTAATCTAATCAAGTATATATAATACATCAGAAAATGTGACGGTTACATAACCATCTTGTGTTTGACATTCAAAGCTTCATGTACAAATGTATAATGCGGTTATGACAATTCTTAACATATTTCTTTGTTATAATTTGAACACTCCCGTATTTTTTTTATTATAGTTGCACACACGTACACACACCAAGGGCATGCAGTCCCATGATATCTAGGTGTTGAACAGGTACCCGGCCAAACGATAAGGGTTCAAGACTCATTGTAGGCAAATAGTGTAGGTTTAGGTTTATGTTCAATATACATAAAACATCATCGTATAAATGTTTTTTTTTTTAATTAAAGAAAAGAGAAACAAATAAACAAGAACCTCTTGTTATTGATCGACTCACTAGTATTATTGGTAATGTGTGAGTAATAGTTTTTTTTTTTTTTTTTGGAACGGCTAATTTCCTTCATATTTTTACACTCATTCTTACACCATTTTTATATCCCTTTTAAATACAACTTTTTACCATCACACCATAAAGGGTGGGGTATGTGTAAGTAATAGTTAATATTACTTATTAGAGGATTTCAAAAGTTGAGACCAAAATCTTAATCTTAATCTTAATGTCTAATATATAAAATATGTTATGAAAGTTCAAATATATTCTTGGAAATTAGGCATTGGCTGAGAAATATGTCTACGAGAGATGTATGAAGAAAGGAAGGAGACAGAGAAGAAAAATATCTTTGAAGATTTCGTTGCCTTACTCTTGCTGTTTGGTCCAAGTGAAAAGAGAGAAAACGTGTGCCATTTCTTGGTTCAGTTATGTGATAACTACAATAATAAATGTTACCAAATAATCAAGAACTTTCAATTTTATCCATCTTATCTACTCGCTCAAATTCGTTTTAAGAAGCATCTAACTACGCAGGCGGAATAATAAAAACGATTAAGGTTAACAATGGGCTAACAACGTGATTGAACTCATCAATTAGGAAAAAATACAATTGATTCGAATTCGGTGGTTGAAAAATATAATTTACTTACCTTTGAAAACTGCTGGTAATTTGTAGACTGTAATTACCAAAAGTTTGTTATTATAATGGAAGTAGTATTTAGGACTATGCGTTGTGGTGACACTGTTAAATCGAACAAAAAATGGATATAAAAAATTGAATCACGCACGTGCATTATAGCGTGTTAACTCATCAAATTAGATTGAAGCGTAAATATTATCAAAGAAAATAATAACTAAATAGAAACGGTATAAAAAACCATGTAAAAAAATAAATAAAAAGATCTAAAAAAACATTAATGATTTGTATGTCACCTATTCGTAGATAACTTGTACATTATCACGTGTAACCCGTTTAAAAAAAATCAACCCTATCAGGATGTCCGGGGTGGAGCGGGAAGGGGGGAGGGCTTCAAGCTCTAAACACCACCCCGTGGTGGCATGGAAGGGGGGAAGCCCCAAGGGCGTGAGGGATGGTTTGGACCACGTGGCATTTTATGATTGGCTGCTTTATTTTTTTTAAATCTAACACACAATTAATAATAATAATAATATTCCTTTCATCCCCCCCCCCCCCCCCCCCACTCCTCACAATTTCCACCCTTCACACATGGACCCTACAAGTATCACATGACGTTTCATCCCCATCTTTCCTCCTCCACTCCTTACAGTATGGGATGGGTTTGGTATTGGAAAAAAAATATTTCGTGGGTATGGGACGGGTATGGTATTAGGTGATACCCGACCCGATTACCCGAAACTAAATACCCGTCTACCTGAATATACACCCAAATACTTTTAAGTTTTATATATATCTTTTCTTAACTAGTTTTTAGTAATGTTTCATTCTAATAGATTCATTATTTGAAGAATAAACTTTTCGTATAAAATATATATTCTAATAACATTATTATTTATATTTATATGCTATGAAATATATAAATAGTTTTCAAAATTCGTACTATAATATATATTCAATATTAAGTATTAAATGTTTCAAATATTATTATGGTGATGATAATATATATGTTACTTATTACAATTTCATAATTTCTTAAAACATAAGACTATAAATGAAAATAATATATATATATATATATATATATATATATATATATATAGGGGATGGATATATAGGAAACCTCATCTTCATGAAAAACCCTTTAAACTCTATGGTGACCATTGATCAAACTTGATCAATGGTCCTTAATTATTTTCTATATAATATTCAAAAGCAAGTGGGCCACTTGCTTAAAAAAGGTAGATTAAGGGCATTAAGGTCATTTTAAATGATTTTTTTATAATTTAATTTTCTGAATCCTAGGTTTAAAAAGGTTGATTTGACACTTGTCAAGTCACCTCTCTCCTACTTTATGACACTTTCTCCAGCACGAAAAAATAACATACGTTAGTGTTGTGATGCAAAATTCTGACCTCGTGTGAGACATCGCTAACATGTGTTACCAAACATATACTAAAAGAACATAGTAAAAGAACACATAAAATGTGTATTTATTTAATAAATGATAAAAACGATCATACATACATAATTATTTGTGAAATGATAAAAAACTATCATAACATAAAAAAAATCTAGCTATGCTTCATTCTTGATACCCATCTTCATCTTTAACACGAAACATCTCTTCACCTACAAAAAAAGATAACACGTGTTAGTTAGACTCTCCGAAACATATAATGAGACATCACTAACATGTGTAGTGTAATTCTAAAACATATGTTTTACTGAATTAACGTATGTCATATGAACCCTAACACACGTTAGTTAGGCATATACTACGTATGTCATATGAACCCTAACATCTGTTAGGTATATACTAGCATGTGTTAGTATCACTAACATGTGTATAAACAACACCAACAGATATATACTGGAACAGATACACATGTTAGTTTTGGATACTCAAACACATAATGGAGCATCACTAACATGTGTTAGTATCACTAGCATGTGTTAGGTATATACTGGAACAGATACACATGTTAGTTTTGGATACTCAAACACATAATGGAGCATCACTAACATGTGTTAGTATCACTAGCATGTGTTAGGTATATACTGGAACAGATACACATGTTAGTTTTGGATACTCAAACACATAATGGAGCATCACTAACATGTGTTAGCATATACTAACATAAAAAAGACTACAAATTTATTCATCAATCACATGTGATCTATCAACTTCATGTCCCCAATCCAATAAAAATCTAACATAAACAAATTAATAATAATAAAAAATAAATAAAAAAGGTTAACATAAGTTTTTTTTTCATTCAAGCATTTGATCGAACACTTGGTATGCGACAAAAACTATCCCCAAATAATTGGAAATTTTCATTTAAAAAACTAACAATTCTAACTTGAAGACTTCCAGGAAAACAACTTTAACATCACAGATCACACATATTCTTCCATAAACCTCAAAAAAAAAAAAAAAAAAAAAACGAAAAGCAATAGAAAAAAAAAATACCTTAACAACCTTCTTCAAGCTCTATGAAGCACACATAAGCCCTCTGTTTTCGAGGCAAGCTTCTTCATTATGACCCAAGCTTATTTATATATAAAAAAAAAACAAGCAATCCACCAAAGCTTAACCAACTACAACTCCAGATCCAGATCCCAACTCCAATTCTAGATCCAGAAAAGAGAGGGAGAGAGGATATTGCTCTGTTTATCTAACGGATCTGTGGTCGATGGAGGTGGTGGTGTTGTGTTGTTTTCAGACGATAAATGATGGTGGTCGTGTTTATTGTTTAGGCGGTGATGGTGGTGGTAGACGGTGGTAGTTAGGGTGGTCAATGGTGGTGTATATGGTGGGAGGTGGTTCATTATCCTAGAGAGGGAGGATTGAGATTTGAATCTGAATTTGAAAATAAAGAATAAAGAGAGAGAAGAGGGAAAAACATATATATATATGGAGAGAGAGAGAAGGGGGATAGTGTAAATGTCCAATTTACCCTTCCTATTATAATAAGGTGAAATCTAGGATGAGATGATGTGGAAGCATATGGACCAAGCATTGGGTTTATTTGGGTTTTTCATCTAAAGTGGGTTTCTTGCATATACTTCCCCTATATATATATATATATATATATATATTTACATGCAAATACCAACGGGTATACCCGATACCCGCGGGTATGCTCTATACTCGACGGGAAATACCCAACAAAAACCCGACGGGTAATGGGACGGGTATGGTATGGGATTTTATAACCGGGTATGGGTATGGTATTAGCCAAACCCGACCCATACCCGGCCCGTTGCCATCCCTAAATCAAACCAAAGAAATTGGGAGGTCTTGGGATTGGTGGCATAGAGGATTTCAACATCGCCATGCTCTCAAAATGGTGGTGGTGATATAAGGAAAACCCCAATTTATTATGGGCGAGAGTTATTAGTGCCATTCACAATTCTCATAGAAATGATAAGATGGTGCCTGTTAAACAATTGATTACTGGGGTTTGGAAGGACATTGGCAATATGGATGTACTTCTTGGAAAATTGGGCATTGACATTAAAGATAAACTTAAAGTTGATCTTGGTGATGGAGGCAAGACAAGATTCTGGAAGGATGTTTGTTTGGTTGGATCAGTTTCGTTAAAGGAATTATATCCGAACATATACAGATTGGTAACTAGAAAAGATGCTTGGGTCAAGGACAACTATGTTGTGGGTGAAGATTGTATCAAATGGGAATGGGAGTGGAACAGTAACCCGGTTTCACCGGCCGATTTATCCGAGAATGGAAGCCTGTTTGGCGTTCTCCAGCAGATTTCGGTGGTTAACAGAGCAGATAAATGGGGCTGGGAGAATAATTCTGGAGAAACTTTTTCCACTAAGGAGTTGCGCAAAGATATTATTACGGCTGGTTTGGGTATGTTGGACAGCAATCCTGTGTTTTCTTGGAATGCGTGGGCTCCGCCTAAACAAAATATGTTGTTGTGGAGAGCTGTCATGGCCCGGGTGGCCTCTATTTAACTATCAAAATACCACCAAGTTCAAAATTATACATACATATGTTATACATACACTTATAATATATTATTAATAATAAAAGAATAAGGTGGTGTTTGTTTTTCTCCCAGAAGCACTTCTGATCTCTTTTGTCTGCGCCACGCAGACGCGGGCAGACATTTGGGGCGGGCAGACTGTTTTTCGGAAGACATTGCACTCCAAAAGCTCTTCCTGACCTCTTCTTGGTACAGACTTGGACCAAAGTCTTCTAAGGTCTTCAAAGGTCTTCTCCTCACCCACCACCACCACCACCCACTACCACCACCACCACCACCACCGTCACCCACCCACCACCACCACCTAGCATCGTCCACCACCACCGTTCACCACCACCACCACCGTCCATCACCACCACGGTCCACCACCACCACCCACCACCGTCCACCACCACTACCACTACCCACCACCATCACCCACCACCACCACGGTCTACCACCACCACCCACCACCGTCCACCACCACTACCACCACCACCCACCACCACCACCACGGTCCACCACCACCACCTACCACCGTCCACCCACCACCACTACCACCACCCACCACCGTCCACCACCACCCACCACCACCACCCACTACAACCACCACCACCACCGTCAGCCACCCACCACCACCACCTAGCATCGTCCACCACCACCGTTCACCACCACTACCACCACCATCACCCACCACCACCACGGTCCACCACCACCCACCACCACAACGGTCCACCACCACCACCACCCACTACCGTCCACCACCACCTAGCATCATCCACCACCACCGTTCACCACCACCACCGTCCACCACCACTACCACCACCACCTACCACCGTCCACCCACCACCACTACCACCACCACTACCACCACCCACCACCGTCCACCACCACCCACCACCACCACCCACCACCACCACCGTCCACCACCACCACCACCCACCACCACTACGGTCCACCCACCACCACCACCACCACCACCGTCTACCACCAGACTGCTGTAAAAACTCAGTTTATTTAAATTTAAGTTTATTTCAGCAGCCTGCAGACGTTAACAAACAAACAGTCTTCTTCTTGCAGACTGCAGACCTTTGGTCCACCTCTTCTCCTGCAGATGTCTGCAGATGTGGTCCGCAGACTGCAGACCTTTTTCTGCAGAAAAAACAAACAGCACCTAAGTAACCATAATTAAATATAAGAGATTAAAGAACATAAAATTGAACAAATTATTGAGCCAAAGGAAACTATAACTTTCCATCAATGAGACTATGGGGTGTGGAACCCTTCTACACTCCCTCCTCCTTGTCCACATCAGCATCACGTTATATTCCCATTCCCCCCCCTCCCCCCCCCCCCCCTCTAGGGGAAATGGTTCCCCCTCCTCCTTCCTTTTTTATTATTTTTCTTTTTTATTTATTTATATATTTTATATTTCATTAATTTTTTTCCATTAAAATTTAAAAAGAAATTCGATTAATACATATAAAAAAATTCGAATAATACATTAAATAAAAAAACCGATTTAAAAAAAATACAAACCTAAAAAACTTAAAAAATACCAACCTAAAAAAACTAAAAAAAATACAAACTATTCGTTGGCAACATCATCGACACGAAAATTGTTCCAAATATGGTCGATTAAAGGTTAGCGTTCACGGTACTATCCTCTAATGCTTACCTATTCGATTGTTGTTTGAAATTTGAGGTTTATATATATATATATATATATATATATATATATATATATGTGTGTGTGTGTGTGTGTGTGTGTTAAAAAACAATTTTTTTTTTCAAACGGTCAAAACCCCAACAGGTATATCCCCAACGTCCCTTTTTTCCTTGAAAAGCGAGCGGGTGAGGTCGGGGCATTTCCACCGAGCCCGCCGCTGTGGAATCGGGGGGGGGGGGGGGGTGTACACTGTCAGTGACCCCCTCCAGCTCACCTCCCCGATGCAACAAACTCTCCCACACCCATCAGTCTGACAATCCTAAGCTTCCGTCCTGAAACCATTTTTGACCAAAAAAAAATATAACATTTAACTTCTAAACATATCCTCTCGATGTTGGCCGGATTATAAAAATAAAAAACCAGTTATTACGAGCTTTCTTATGACAACAATAAGCCACCACTTTAATAGATTAGTTACACCTTTTTCTTAAACTGTCCGTTGTGAGTTGAGAGCGAGCTCCGGCGCGAGTAAGGTTTCAGTCCGGTGCTCACTTCTAACCACAAAAGCCGTGGCACGAGCACACATGAAGAGCCCCGGCGCGAGCACACGTGATGGTGCTCGCGTGCTTTAACAGGAGAAAGTGAGCACGGGTCGCGCCGATGCTCAACCCTAGCCACAACGGGGTCAAGTGAGCACTTGCGATGAGGTTACTTTTTAGTGAAGTCGGTGACTCGCATCTGCTCGCTCGCCGGCACAACGGATGGTCTTGTTAGTATACATGGAACCGAGATAGAGGTATCAATTTTATATAGGTCTTAATTATGATTGAATTTGTGGCATCCCATAACACGAGTGAATGACAAGATAGTTTGGGTGGCCGTATTTACAATGATGACGTGAGAAAGCTATGAATTGCGTATATAGGTTGGAGCTGACTGGTCGAAATGTGTGCACACACATCCTCCTCGAAGTCCAATTCATCACGTCAAAAAGGACCCATGGTTGGCTTATTTTATATAAAGATTCAGGCTCAGGCGGCTCATGGTCCTGGCTAGCCTAGCTTAGCCATAGGGCTGATTGGTCTATTGGACCCTCACCCAGCTGATCCCTTGCCCCATCTTTATTCATACATTACTCCATTTACCCTTTACGGCACAACATTTCAAGTACACCATTTTTTTTTTTTTTTTTTTTGAACGATCAACTAAAGTATTGCCGCGTATTCTGTACGCGGCCCCCAATAGCCGAAAGGGGCCCCAGACGGCCTCTAGTCCGTACGGACAAAGCCCTTCGGCCCACCCGTCTCCTGTTCCAGGGAAAACCAGGCCCACAAACCCGCCCGAAGGCACGGCGGTAGTGAACCGGTAAAACCTGGAGGGATCAGGAGTCGAACCCATGACCACAAGGGTCAAGGGTCTCTCCATCACTTCCCAACCACCTACCCCACCACAAGGGTGGGGGTATCCATCACATGCCTCCCGTGGGAATCGAACCCGGCTCCTCCAAAGAGAGAACCGGCCCTTTTACCACTAGACCACATGATCAGGATTCAAGTACACCATTTTTCTTTTGACATATGGAACACCCACCTTCTGAAGTGATATAGAGGGCTCAATAATAGATGACTTGATGTCCAATGGTAATAAGTTCGAGCCTTAAATAATACCCAGTTTTATTGATTATTCACTGTCGTGCCTTTGGGTTGGTGGGTGGTCAGGTTTTTCCTGAATTGGTGGATCTGGAGAACCGGGTGCCCGTGGGCATCTCAAATTCGTCATAAGGGATTCCTACGAGAGCTCGTGACGACTTTGTTGGTCTTTAAAAAAAAGAATTTTGACCCATCGTGCGTTACGACGGCGTCGAACGTAAAGTAATTCGAATTTATATCGTCAAATATCTTACTGAACTTGTTTCGAACAAAATTTTCGTTAAAACGTAGACAAAAAACGCAAGTGAAAATAAGTATGAAAACGTATTATATTTGACATGACTCATTACCGAGAAAAATTTAGTCAGAACATAAATCAACTTGAATTTATAACAAAACATACTTAAAAAATAAAATGTAAGAAATAGTGTTGTTTACTTTAAAGAATGGTACCCGCGTTGCGGGGTGTCGAAACGTAAAGTAACTCAAATTTATACCGCCTAGTGAAAACTTAATTTAACCCGACTCATTTCCAAACATATGTCAAAACATAAACTAACAAAAAAATGTACAAAAAAAAATATGCATAAAAACGTATAATATTTGGCTAATGATGTGCCGAGAATTGCACACATATTACACACAAATTTTCACCCATTGTCCACTTAAAATCGTGTTTTTATCTTAGTTTTATCATAATTTCTCTATCTTTGTTGATAATTGCAGGTTTTGAGGCCAAGGAGTGAAAAGAGGAGAAAAACGGCACAAAAGGCAAGGAATTGAAGACTTACCTTGAAGACTTAGAGGGCTGATTTAGATGCAGCACGACCATGCTCAGGCCGTACACCTGTTCCGAGTCAACAAGTCAACATTTCCAAGTCAGCAGGAAGTAAAAAAGTCAAGTGCACCAGCGTGCACAGGCGTGCCCACCATGGTGCACGGTCGTGCTCAAGTCAACGCGTATCCAGGAATGTTTCAGAACCGACCAAACTGACAAAACGGTTGCACGAACAGTTATGCACGGGCGTGATAGCCTTGGCGCAAACCAAGAATTGGTGAACCCGTGTTTGAAGAGAACGGTCTTTATTTTATTCCATTACTATATTGCCGCACAATTAGTAATAGGCCAATCACTTTTTGAAATTAATTCAAGTAAGGGATGAGCGTGAGCGGGATAGCCACGACTCCCCTATGATGTCAAGTGGTAGCTTGTTCGGCCATGCTCCGGCCGCTGGCAAGTTATTCATAAAAGAAACTAGTAGTTAAATGCCAATATCGCAACCTTGGGTGGTGGGTTTTCTAGGGTTGGGTGCACATAATCTTGGTTGATCCGCCCCTCACTATTGAGAGGTGAGCTTACCGGGGTAGGGAGACCCTCACAATAACATTTAGAACACGAATCGTTTTAATAGTTATGCGGTAATGCTCATCTTGAACACACCACTTAAATAAGAGTCTACTATTATTTCATAGCAGGCAACATTAGATCCCAAAGCAACACCTTTATTTTGCTATTGATTTCTCTTACAGTTTATATCTTTCCTATACTTTTCTTCTCTTGTTTTAAAAACTTTTTTAGTAATTTTTGAGAAGTTGGGTAGTAAAAATCGTGTCATTGGATTCGATACTCGGTACTTGCCCATTTCTTTACTACTCACGATAGGTACACTTGCCTATTGTGTGGGGGTTTAGAACGTTAAGCAAATATCGTTTTACACTATAAATTTAAAACTTCAAAGTGTCTCACACCACTGTTTTTGACTTAATTTCCTTTTTCACCCACTTTTGGCACGTCCACCGGGAACTCGTCATTTTTAAAGAAAAAAAGTTTAAGTCTTTTAAAACCCACACACATCAACTAATGTATATAACATTAACACGTAGAACTCGATGAGGTCAAAATAATATTTTACAAAGTTTTTAAAAGGGTGGTTATATTTAAACCCCCCACCTTCTATTTTAACCCCCTCCAAGTGCCTCGCTTAGGCCTAAGCGAGGCGCTTGGAGGGGGTAATTTATTTTGGTAGTTTTTTGATGTTTTGAGTTGTTTTTTTTTAATTTAATAATTATAAAAAGTTAAAAAAAATTAAAAAACAAAGTAATAACCCTCAACATTGTCAATGACTTAAACTTGACATCATCAACCACGTAAAGTCAATGAATGCGGTATGCGCGTTAAATTTCATTAAATGCGGCAACACAGGCAAGTCCTCGTCTGATAACAACTGAAAAGTAGCCGGTGCAAGTTATGTTGTAGCTTCCAAAACACGACGTCGTTGTTGCTCATATGTTATTATCTCTTCTCTTATTCTCTGTTTCTCTAGTTCTCGATGGATTATTGCTCTCATATCATGGATCAGAGAGATTCAAGCTAATTAAACTCATATCTCAAGCCGGTGCAAGTTATGTTGTAGCATCCTTGATCATCTTCTTGTTCAACACACACCAGCTTTTTCATCACAGTTTCCAACCACTAATACCAGATTGATGATACTCAATTTCGGTTGATATAGAGTATATCAGAGAAAGATTTAGTTGAAAGTGGATACAATGGATCAGAGAGATTTAAGCTAATTAAACTCATATCTCAAGCCGGTGCAAGTTATGAAATGACACATGCAGAATGTAATGTCATGCACAATGTGATTTGTATTAATGGCAAAGTGATTTGTAAGGGAAGAAGAAGAGAATGTTATATATGTTTACCTTCCCATGGAAACTCTGAAGACCTTAACGGAGGTTTGCCAGAGGGTCATTGGTCTTCAGAGTTTCCAACCCCTAATACATTCATCAAAGGATATTCATGTGAGAACGATTTCGTACAAGATTCCTATGCAAGCAAGTCAAATTCAGTTGTTAGACCAACTTGAGATATGAGTTTAATTAGGTTAAATCTCTCTGATCCATGATATGAGAGCAATAATCCATCGAGAACTTGAGAAAGAGAGAATAAGAGAAGAGATAATAACATATGAGCTACAACATAACTTGCACCGACTTGAGATATGAGTTTACAAGTAAAGAGATGAAAACCACTACTAGGGTTCTTTTCAGTGAAGGCTGCGAAAAGCATGCAGCGGATGATTGCCAGTGAGATTAATAACTGGACAGGTTAGCCAGGTGTTTGTCAAAAAGGTAGAGCACACCACTAGAGCAAAAAGTTGTGTGTATGAATAGTGACCCTCTGGCAAACCTGCCATTAATCGGTTTTATTTAGCGTAAAAAGTTCATTGTACATATACCTCCTTATCTAAAAACAAATCACATCATTGTAGAGGTTACTAGGTTACTCATTACCGTTGGACGTTGAAGGTAAACATGGACAGTGAGAAGTGAGATTGATAACTTCTCTATGGAAGTTGCTAAAATAGTTAAACAAAAGCTGAAATTGAACAGTTATTTGGAATGTTCCTGATCATTACAGTAATACTTGGATCCGGTTCGAGTCTAAAGCTTCGTGTGTCATCTTGGTCGAACCCATGTTGCAACATTCGTCTTTGTGTGGCAACATACTTGAAATCAATGGGAAGATAAACAATCCTCATCCACAATGTTCTTACCTATGAGTTTAATTAGCTTGAATCTCTATGATCCATGGTATCCACTTTCAGAATCTGAAGAGAAGCTATCATCTCAGAGAGATATCTGTCAAGTCCAAATATTGCAAGTCCAAATCATTGTACGATGTCTTTTTCAGAGGACCTCGACTCTTGAGATGTTGCAGGTGTTTGAAAAGTTTGAACTGAAATTGAACTTTTCATGCAAGCAAGTAAAATTCAGTTGTTTTACTAATTTCATAGTCTTGATACTTTTAACAATCGGATCGGCGCTAAACAATAGAAAGTAATTACAAATATTGCTAGAGGGTCATTATTCATATATAAAGAACATTAATCGGTTTCATCTTTGTTTTCTTGAGTTCAACTTTCCATGATCTACCTTTTTCATCTCAGAGAGATATCTGTCAACGATGGAAGGGAACCCGAAACAATAAAAAGTAATTACAAAGAAGATGATCAAAGATGCTACAACATAACTTGCACCGGCTTGAGATATGAGTTTAATTAGCTTGAATCTCTCTGATCCATGGTATCCACTTTCAGGTTGTCTTCATCGGTGACCGCTATCTCTCGGATAACAACTGAAAAGTTGTCTCATTAATTCCAATTCCAATTCCACCGGTGCAATCAGAATCTGAAGAGAAGCTATCATCTCAGAGAGATATCTGTCAACGATGATGGCGCAGAGGTTAGCGGTAACTTTAAATTTTGAATGATCGTCGGTTTGCTCTCTATATACCAATAAACAGTAGCGATCATTACAGTTATTTGGAATGTTTCTGATCATTGTCAGAGGGTCACTATTCATACATAAAGAGCATAATCAAACAAGGGTTGTTATCGGAGAGATATCGGTCAACGATGAAGGCAACCTGAAACGACATGAACATTTATAACCTTTCTGTACCTGTGGCCAAAAGAACCTGATAAAAGGCTGTACACGAGTATAATCAAACAAGGGTTGCCCGGAGTTTGATTAGCTTGAATCTCTCTGATCCATGGTATCCACTAACCGTAGCGATCATTACAGTTATTTGGACTGTTGCTAAATTAGTTAAACAAAAGCTTAAATTATACAGTTATTTGGAATATTCTTGATCATTACAGTGAGATTGATAACTTCTCTATGGAAGTAACAAATTCAAAACAGAGGTAGGTTTGCCAGAGGGTCACTATTCATACATAAAGAGTATAATCGTGATGTGATGGATTTTTATATTTGCAACGTAGTTCCTTTTTACCTGGTTGCAAAGGAACTTCAAGTCAGCCAGACGTTTGTCAAAAGCAAGTGTGAAGATCAAGATCAAGAAGACTGGATACCATGGATCAAAGAGATTCAAGCTAATCAAACTCATATCTCAAGTTGGTCTAACAACTGAATTTGACTTGCTTGCATAGGAATCTTGTACGAAATTATACAGTTATTTGGAATGTTCCTGATCATTACGGTCAACGATGAAGGTGTGTTGTATGTATAAAATTGTGAATAATTGTGAGAGTCGATATGAGAGCAATAATCCATCGAGAACTAGAGAAACAGAGAATAAGAGAAGAGATAATAACATATGAGCTACAACGACGTCGTATTTTGGAAGCTGAAGTTCGGAGAGAACTAAATATTCGGTTGTTGATTTTCTTCTCTATACAGAGTGACGATAGGCGTTTTCGATTTCCAAATGAATCAACGACTTAAACTTGACATCATCAACCACGTATAGTCAAATATTTATTCTCCATATCCATACCTTGTTTCAAGTATCTTGTAAAATTCATTTCGTCTTCAAGACTCCTATGAGTCAACAAAGGTTGACTTTTTTGAGCATTAACAATGACTATATTACATTATTATTATTATTATTTTATTATATTTGTAATTTAGTTCCTTTGTTTTATTATTATAATAATTTATTATTATCAAGAATCGGAAATTAGTAAAACGATTTATGAAAGTATCAAGAATCGGAAATTAGTAAAACGATTTAATAAATCATTGCTCAGACGTTAGGGTTTGATAAACACAAAACTTATTATTTATAAAGCAACAAAAACACAAATCGTACCGTGAAATAAAGAGAGGCCCATTAGGAGTGCCGTGGAGGAAGATCGTCGGTTTGCTGTAGTCGATGATTAGCTTGAAATCAATCTCTCTGATCCATGGTATCCACTATTAGGTTGTCTTCATCGTTGACCGCTATCTCTCGGATAACAACTAAAAAGTTGTCTTCAATGATTCTAAAAAACTTGAAAGTAATTACACCGGCTTTAGATATGAGTTTGATTATTATCGTATTTGCAACTTAGTTCCTTTTTCTCGAAAAATAATCCGATTGTTAAAAGTATCAAGACTATGAAATTAGTAAAACAACTGAATTTTACTTGCTTGCATGAAAAGTTATTTTTAAATGTTTGGACTACACTCATACAAACCACTTTGCGATTAATGCTCTAGTTTTTGTTGTTTTTGATGGACAAAATTACACGGATGGTGCCTGTGGTTTTCATGTAATAACGCCTTAAGGTACTAAGCAGCTTTTTTAACTTCTTTAGGGCCCATGGTTTAGTTTTTGTAACGAAACTGGGTATTAAGGTTTGTTTTTGTAACAATGTTGGGTACTAATACTAACTATCGTTAAATTTTCTGTTAACTTTAATTAAAGTGATTAAAATGCCTTTTTATAAAATAGAGGGGCCATTATGTATTAAACTTCATTTACAAAACCTTTAGTACCCAAACATGAAACTTTAGATAAACCATAGGGACTACCCATGTAATTAACTCATTATTTTATTAAATGTATTTATTTTTAAGATTTATAATTAAATAAGGAATATTTAATTAAAACATTGTTTTATTAAATAAATTTATCCCATTATTTATAAAAATAAATCCAAGTTATTAGATTAATAGTTGTAACCATAAAGAAAACATTTAACTTAATGTTGGATGGACGTATGTTATGGTTACAACTATTAATCTAATAACTTGGATTTAACTTATAAAAATGTTTTATTTATGTGATTGAATTAAATGTTATTTTTGGCCAAAAAGATGCAAACCCAATTCAAGAAAATTAAAAAAGATAGAAACAAACAGAAGTTGAATTTTTATAAATAAAAAAAGAAAGATTTTTTTTCATCTTCAAGAACTGGTGGGCTTGGTAGGTTTGGACCTACAAGGTAAAAATCATTTTTGAATTTCATTAAAATCCATAAGTAAATTAATAACATTTAGAACGTTTTATCTATCTTTGAAGTGTATTTATTTTTATAAATAATGGGATTAATATATTTAATGAAACAATATGTTTTAATTAAATATTCCTTATTTAATTATAAATCTTAAAAATAAATACATTTAATAAAATAATGAGTTAATTACAAGGTTAGTCCATATGGTTTCTCTAAAGTTTCATGTTTGGGTACTAAGGGTTTTGTAAATGAAGTTTATTACATAATAGCCCCTCTAGTTTATAAAAAGGCATTTTTATCACTTTAACTAAAGTTAACAGAAAATTTAACGATAGTTAGTATTAGTACCCAACATTGTTACAAAAACAAACTTTAATACCCATTTTCGTTACAAAATCTAAACCATGGGCCCTAAAGAAGTTAAAAAAGTTGCTTAGTACCTTAAGGCGTTATTACATGAAAACCACAGGCACCATCCGTGTAATTTTGTCTTTTTGATGTGGAAACGGTTTTTCTTTATCCATGGTATGTGCATCATCAAGGTACTTTAAAGGATCCATGTTTGAGGGAAAATGAAGAGTGGGATGTTAATGTGATTGGTTTATAGTGTATATATATGATTATTTAAAGGGTGGGAAATGTGCCTAGGGAGTTACGTGCATTATCTAGTATTGAAACTTGCGATTAAATAATATATTAATACATCAATGAACTACACTCACGGTATGTGCATCACGTATTTTCATTCTTTCCTTGATCTGCAATATTTGAAAATTATCATTTCTTGACATGCTTGGTAACACCTTGATCTGCAATATTTGAAAATTATCATTTCTTGACATGCTTGGTAACACCTTGATCTGTAATATCTGAAAATTATCATTTCTCGAAAAGTAATTAAAAACACTTAAAAATGAATTAAAAACAATTGTTGCGAGTTAGGTTTAGTCGGAGGACCACGTACAATGATTCATCAAAGTTGTACAAAGCTGGATGTTTGTACTGGAAAACCAAAACGAGCAATAAACGAAGCGAAACGGGGAGATATAATTTTCTTGGCTTGGAAACAACTTAAAAGAACCAAAAATGAATTAAAATTATTTTTTGGTGATTAACAAATAATTTTAAAGAATTAAAAGAAATTCAATTTTTTTTAGAAAAATGCCAAAACGCCTCGCTTTGGTCAAAGCGAGGCGCCTGGTTGCCTCGCTTTGGCCAAAGCTAGGCTGTTTGTGCCTAGCTTTGGCCAAAGCGAGGCAAGCAAACGCCTCGCTTTGACCAAAGCGAGGCGTTTTGGCATTTTTCTAAAAAAAATTGAATTTCTTTTAATTCTTTAAAATTATCTGTTAATCACCAAAAAATAATTTTAATTCATGTTTGGTTCTTTTAAGTTGTTTCCAAGCCAAGAAAATTATATCTTTCCGTTTCGCTTCGTTTATTGCTCGTTTTGGTTTTCCAGTAAAAACATCCAGCTTTTTACAACTTTGAGGAATCATTGTACGTGGTCCTCAAATACTTTCACATTATATATTAAATACTTTCACATTATATTATCAGTTTAACATTCGAAATACTTTAACCGAACATTAACTAACCATTATTACTCTTTGCCTAATATATTTAGCCCCTAATATTTTGAAACTACTAGAGTACTTTTAGGCATCGTTATAAATTTAGTTTTAAAGCCGTAAAAACCAGTTTTCCTTTGTAAAGCTGGAAAACTTTAATTCTCACTTTTTTTTTTTTTTTTTTTTTTTGAAAATTAGAGAAAATCATTTCAAAAGTTGATATGCATATGAAAAGTGAAAACTTTATTAAACCAAGATCACATAATTAGCTAAAATGTGAAAATTACAAAATTAGTCTAAAATAAATACAACAAAAGCTAAATATTCTCCATCTTCAACATTTGGAACATTTGGACAAGTTGCTACCTCTATGTCAAATTACAAAGTGATACAATGTTGTTAAGAAGTCCAAGCCTCTATCATAATCCACAACTCATGAAGATCAAATGACTAAATTAAATTTGTTTACTTTGGTTGGTGAGATTTAATAGAAGTGGAATCTAAATTTCATTGTGGTTGGTTGTAAAAATGAATTCAAACTACTTCATGTGAAATAATTCAAAATTCCTTTCAAATTTTGAAGAAATGCAACAAAAGAAATTGAAATCTTTGACCAGTCATCGTTATCGTATATGCCACCCTATCGTTGCCCCACCTTGCTACCATCAAACCATCATTGCCACCCACACCTCCATCACCACTACCGCTACTAGCCACCCCCACCAACATGGCGACCACCACCAACATCACAACATTCACTATCATCACTGAAACCATGTCGCCTCCACCATCCTTGGCTGCCCTTACTACCACACTGCTGCCACCACCACCAACATTGCCGATAGGGTAGTGCGGGTGCTAGGTGACGACAACCAGTAGGTGGTGGCGGCAACAATGACGCTTGGTAGGCTGGGGGTGGTGATAACAGAGCTGACCATTGGGAAGGGGGTAGATACATATATCGGCGATAGTAAGAAAATTTTATTGGATTGTCCAAATATGCTTAATAATCAACTCATAGATCATTTCTTTTCTAGCCGTTCATGAACTTCTCCTCTAGTTAATGAATCAACAATCATTTCATTTATGTTGATTGCATTTGGAAACAAATAATTCATAGACATATCCTTTGCATAGAAACCTCTAAAAGTTAAGTTGTATAAAAGTGTAGAACAAAATTCTTGATAAGTTTAATTTCACTATGTTACATACTAAAATAAACCTAAATAGGAATGTTTATATCATACTTTCTTAGAGGGTGTTTGGGATTGAGTTTCAAAACAACTTATTGACTTATTGCTTTTTAAAAAAGTCAATAAGTTGTTTGTGTAACCCAAAAGCACTTTCTGTTTTGACTTTTGGCTTTTGGCTTTTAAGGGTGGAAAAACTGTTTTTGAAAAGTTAGAAATCCTGACTTTTGACATTTGGAAAAAAATTACAAATTTACCACCCATACAACCAATATTCACAATAAGTTAAGCGAAACACTTAAAAAACAACAATTTATTGACTTTTTGACGTTTCTCATCCCAAAAGCTAATCCAAACACTTTTTTTAAAACTCGTTTTCAAAAAGTCATAAATCAATAAGCACTTTTAACCAAAAGTACTTTTGGGATTGAGTTTGAAAACAACTTATTGACTTATTGGTTTTCCAAAAAGCCAATAAGTCAATAAGCTGTTTGTGTAACCCAAAAACACTTTCTGGCTTTTGGCTTTTAAGGGTGGAAAAACTGTTTTTGAAAAGTTAGAAATCCTGACTTTTGACTTTTGGAAAAATAATTACACATTTACCACCCATACAACTAATGTTCACAATAAGTTAAGCGAAACATTTAAAAAACAACAATTTATTGACTTTTTGACGTTTCTCATCCGAAAAGCTAATTCAGACATTTTTTTAAAACTCGTTTTCAAAAAGTCATAAGCCAATAAAAACTGTTAAAAAAAAACACTTTTATATTTCCAAACTCAATCCAAAACACCCTCATGTCTAGGTGAGCTTCAAAGTTCAAACCACTTCATATTACTTACTTTTAAGTCAACTCATCTCCAATCCAACAAAATCAACAACAATGAAGATCAAAAAACTAGATCATCATCTCCTCAACCCGATAACCCGAATAATATTCATCACCATCTTAACCCTCCTATCCACCACCACCCCAACAACCTCTTTCCCAAACCCACCACCAATTCCAATTCTACCCCTACCCACATCCCACCAACTCCAATGGCAACAATCCGAAATGGCCCTTTTCCTCCACTTCGGACCCAACACATTCACCGACACCGAATGGGGCACGGGTCAAGCCGACCCATCAGTCTTCAACCCGGTTTCCCTAAACGCAACCCAATGGGTCACTGTTGCTAAAGAAAACGGGTTCTCTCGGGTTATTCTGACTGCTAAACACCATGATGGGTTTTGTTTATGGCCGTCTGATTATACGGATTATTGTGTGAGGTCGAGTGTGTGGAGGAATGGGAGTGGTGATGTGGTTGGAGAGCTGGCTATGGCTGCTGCTAGAGAAGGTGGGGTCCAGTTGGGGCTTTATCTTTCTCCTTGGGATAGACATGAAGGTTGTTATGGGAAGACTTTGGAGTATAATGAGTATTATATGGCTCAAATGACTGAGTTGCTTACTAGGTAATGTATGTTTTAGTTTTCATGCTGTTGATGCCAATTTTAGGATATTAGTTATGGTTTATTGAAATTATGTCTATGTGATTAGGAGATATGATCTAAGCAGTTTATGCTGTAAAATATCGGATATCGGTGAAGGACCGATATTTGAGATATAGGTTATCGCTGTGACATATCGGTGGGATATCGGCAATTTTTATATCATGCAAAATCCATACATGTAGCAATTTAACACTAACAATTCAACATACTCTCCTACCATTAACAAATTCACCTTTTACAACTTGCAAAACACTAACAATTGTAGCAAGTGGGAACTTGTTAAGACTCAAAACACTAATATTTAACACTAACTATTAACAATTAAGACTTAAAACAGTAATAAAAAAATAATAACTATAAGAAGTAAGAAAAATGGAATAACTAAGAAGAAAAACACCAATATCGGAAATATCGGTGATATATCGGTCAAATATCGGTCAAATATCAGCCAATATCGCCGATAATATCGGTACAAAATATCGGTCAAAATATCGATACCAGTATATCGGTTGAGGACCGATAACCGAGATATCGGTGATATATCACCGATATATCGACCCAGTTAACTACTTAGGATATGATTTGATTATGGGGGTGTGATCGGGTTTCGGGTGGTTATTAAGGTTATTTTGTGTATGATATTGTATGGGATGATTGATTATTTGGGTAGTTATGGTTTGAGCATTATTGTTATTTTAAAAATATTTGGTTTACATATTGCACTTTGGGTCCGAAAGATTCAAAATCTTCGTAGCATTCATTTCACGGAATGGAATGGAATTTGAATGGAATTGGAATATATATTACATTTCTCTTGTTGTTCGTTTCAACAACATATGGAATATAAGCTACATTCCGGTTGCATCCAGATTTCATTCCATTCCGTGAAACAAACACGCTTAAATTCCAAATCAATTTATGGTTGTCGCGCAAATTCCAGTTTCAATTCCATTACAATCCATGAAAAGAACTCTACCTTATTTTGTTTGGAAAGTTAATATAGTTAAAGACAAGAACATAATCCTCGTACTATATGAAAGGTTAGTGTGTAATCACGAATTCTTGATAACAAGCCAAAAGTTGAACCGATGTAGTTCTGGTTAATAGGGTTCGAGTTAATTGGTTCGGGTTATTTTGGTTTTTTATGTTTAAATATGTAACAAATACCCGACCTCAAAGTTTAAAAGAACGGAAACGAGCCTCGAGGCGTTTTCCCTTCGCCTCACGAGGCGTAAGCCTCGAGGCGAACCGAGGCGGAATTAAAAAATTAAATAAATAATTATATATCTTTCAAAAAATAAAATGCTAACTAATTTCATCATCAAATTCATCAAAAACATCAAAAACACACATAAAAATGACATAAAATGTCACAAAAAGTCTAAAACATCAAAAATATACCTGAAAACCCCCTGAGGCGCAACTTTTCATAGCGCTTCAGTCCTGTGAGGCGCATACCACTGTTCAAACACCTGAGGCGCCGCCTCAGAAGCGTTTTCAGACCGAATCGCCTTGAGGCGCGCCTCGAGGCGCACGCCTCAAGCGTTTTTTTAAACCATACCCGACCTTAACAACAATCTGTTTCGGGTATTTGGGTATTCGAGTAATGGGTTTTTAAGGTCGGGTTAATCGGTTACAGGTAGAATCGGCAGGCCTAGTTAAATTACCTTCCCTTTTTAGTTATGGACACTTATAAATAGTTGACAAATCAATAATACACAATACCTCAATGGGTTTTCGGTTTTCATTATTATGTAAAAAAAAGGCGAAAACCTTAAGGCTCTTGTATCATACATAATAATGAAAACGCCGTGAGGTATTGTGTACTATTGATCAATCTACAAAAGAAATCTAATCATAAAATATAATTTTGGTATAACATTACTGATTTTGATTATTCACATAACTGGTTAGTAATTGAATGTAACAGATATGGGAATGTAAATGAAGTATGGCTAGATGGTGCTAAAGGGGAAGGAGAGAAAGATATGGAGTATTTCTTTGACAACTGGTTCAGCCTGATCCACCAGCTGCAACCCGGTGCGGTCATATTCTCAGATGCAGGTCCAGATGTCAGATGGGTCGGTGACGAGGGTGGGTACGCAAGCACCACTAGTTGGTCCCTTTTTAATTGTAGCAATGCCGCCATTGGCGGCACTGATACAAAATACTCGCAAGGCGGAGATCAGCTAGGACACGACTGGGTGCCGCCTGAATGTGATGTGTCCATCAGACCTGGCTGGTTTTGGCATCCGTCTGAGTCTCCTAAATCCGCTACCGAACTCCTTGAGTTGTACTACAATTCGGTAGGGCGAAATTGTCTTTTACTACTAAACGTGCCACCGAATTCTTCGGGTCTTATATCTGAAGAAGATGTTAAAGTTCTTAGAGAGTTTACTGACCTAAGAAAATCGATTTTTTCTTATAATCTAGCGAAAACCGCCATGGTTTCCGCTAGCAGTACACGCGGTGGTTATAATGATACACGGTTCGCCTCTCGCTTGATCTTAGACGAAGGTATTTTAACTTACTGGGCGCCTAATAAGAGCGAGTCTCCCTGGGAAATATATCTTGATTTTCAACAGCCTGTGAGTTTCAATGTTATACAAATACAAGAACCGATTCAAATGGGGCAGCGGATCGCTAAGTTTCATGTAGACGTTGTCAACGAAGACGGTGTATGGTCTGAAGCTGTCGGTGGGACCACGGTTGGATACCGGAGGCTGTTACGGTTCCAGATGGTCAAAACACAGGGCCTACGTCTTGTTATCGACCAGTCTCGATTAGACCCGTTGGTTGCTTATTTGGGAGTTCATGTTGATACAGTTTCTATAACTCGAACCATGAAGAGTAACACGAGCTCGTTTTCTAACTTTAATCGCAGTCAAGTTCTGCATCAAGTTGTTTATAACGACACTCGTGTTGATTCGATATAGTCTCTTTCGTTGTAATTGTCGATAGATATCAGCGAGTTAAGTTATATCCTGATGTGTCGATTGTAACTTGATGTACATCTATGCAGTAAAAAGACTCTTGAATCTTGATTATGAAACAACATTTAAACATGTAAACATAAAATTAATATACTTTTATAGGCACTATTTTCACTTCAGAAATGCTTTTTCCATGGTTGAATCGTTTTCAATAAATAAATGTACAGCTAGCATATTTAAAAAAAAGCTTGCGGTGAACGTGGATCGAACACGTGACCTTCAGATCTTCAGTCTGACGCTCTCCCAACTGAGCTATCCCCGCTTCATGTTTTACTGCTTTGATAAAACTTTATAAAGATCTATTTCAGCCAAGTTGATGTCAACAGCCTTAGGAATCGACCGATCGAGCGTCACAGTTCAGCTTTCGCCATATGAGCAACAATATAGTATGTTGGTAATTTTAGTGTTATCGATGATTTTAGGATATTGGATTAACTTGTTGATCGAGGAAATAACATTAGAGATTAAACGAGTTAGGTGACGCGGGAGTGCTGGCTCGATTTAATTCTAATGTTATTTGGGTTTTATATAAATAATTTACATGGGCTCATTACAAATAAGATTTTGGGCTTTCTAGTTAATTTTGGTTTTGGGCTCATTATAATATTTATTGGATAACCATTTTGAAATTTATAAAAATAAGGTTTTGACTTTGTAGGATTTTGATCAGATTATATGTTCACAAAAACGGTTACAAACAAAAAGGATAAGAGATAAAAACAATTTTTTTGACTTGGTGGATGGCACTCGATCATTTTTTATTTACACAGAACCTTGTGGTTACAAGTTATACCATCAAATTATACACAGGAAAATAATAAAATCCAAATTCCATCAAGAGTGATCTCTGTCTAATCCGATAAATCATTGCGTGAAACCCGCAAATAGGTTTGATTCAGAGATTAATCCAAGTTTCACTCATTTTATTTGAAGATCCATTCGGTTTCCAGGTTTGTTTTATGTTTGAATTCAATGTTCTAGACCAATAATAACCAACATAGTAAAGAAATGAAAACACTTCAGAGTCTTTGATATCTTTCTTTCTTACTATTCGTTAACGAAAATGGCATAATGAATTGCTTTCTTAGATTCCCTAAATACAAAAACCGATTCAAATGGGCTAAGTTTCATGTAGACATGTCAATGAAGACGGTGTATGGTCAGAAGTTCTTAGTGGGACCATGGTTGGACACCGGAGGCTTCTATGGTTCCAGATGGTATAAAACACTGGACCTACGGCTTCTTATTGACCAGTCTCGAATCAGACCGACTGGTAGCTTATTTGGAGTTCATGTTGATAAAGTTTCTATAATTCGTCACCACACTCGTGTTTCTTCTATATAGTCTCTTTCAACGTAATTGTCAACACACATTAGGGAATTAAGTTATCTTGAAGCCTAGCTAGCAGCCATGGATCCGTATCTTCATCTTCGGTTATAACTTTGGTGGGATCAAGATTCGTGATTCCTTCAAAGTAATGATTAAAGCTGTGTGCTTGGGTGCTGCTGATACTTGAATCTTGATTATGAAAAAACATTTAAACATGTAAAATTAGGGAGGAAGGGGCACAAGCCTAAAGTGCACCAATCACACACTGTCACGTCATTTAAACATAGCTTTTTTTTTTCCTGATGGCTGAATCATTTGTTCATGAACATTAGTTGTACGAGTTTCAAACAATTAAGTGACAAATTGTTAAATGTATTCCAAAATTGTTGTTTTTGGTCCTCGTAATGCAAGCGTTGTCTGCAATAGTGGTTCCAAGAGATGCTTAGCATGGACGTTGCGGCATAAACATAGAAAGTGGATTATTATCACTTATCTCAGATTAAAAGACTAAAGTAATATATTTGACACAAATTGTTTATGAGAAAAATAAGTGTTTCAGGTTATGAGCCAGTCGGTGTAGAATGTACATAACAATTAGTATAAGTATCTACATTAGTGAAAGTAAAAAAGATCAAATAACTGTAATGTGAATAATGTAAAAAATGTATGCGGTGAACGTGGATCGAACACGTGACCTTCAGATCTTCAGTCTGACGCTCTCCCAACTGAGCTATCCCCGCTTCACATTCCAATACTTTCAATTAAACTTTATAATCCATTTGATACTCAGCCAAATATATGTAACAACAGCCATAGAAACTGATCTATCAAGACTCATAGTTCACCATATCAACGACAATATACATTACTAATGAAATGCACCTACTTGTCAAAGTTTCTTTTCGTATAAAACTTTAAACGAAAATCACTCAACAAATTGATGTCTAATTACAAGTAAATCTTTGTCTCATAAAAATTGCAAATACTTCAAACAATTAAAAGTAAAAAATCCTTTTAAGTATCCTATTTTTACTTGGTAAGTTTTCCAGTAGTCCAAAGTTGTAGCATCTGTAACGCAGCAGCCGGTTGATCCATTGGAACCATATGTCCGGCATTATGAACCTTAAGAAACGTAAGCGGTCCATAATTCTTCATAACTCCAGCTTCTTTCCCTCCAACTACAAATGGAACATTTGACGCCGCAACAAAATTTTTCTGACCAGACCATACCATCGCATCAACCCATCTCGAATTTCCTACAATTTTCTCAATATTTGTTAACACATATGACATAATTAACCGTATCTTTAAAAACTATTATGGATGAGTCTTAGATCAAGTAGTTACCAAGCCAATTGCAAATTAGATCATACTCTCCTGCATATACAAGCAACTCAATTCCTTGGTCCAAAAGCGCAGGAATACCAACTTCTAGATCTCTCATCCAGTCATTTAACATTGCACTGTGCACTGCGTCGCTACATGAAACAAAATCTATGCCATTTGGTACACCTAGCGCTGTTTTCACCGACGATTGACTAAGAAAAGTTTCCATGTTTGAGAAATCATAGCATAAACTCCCCTCACATTGCTTCCTGATATCATAATACTACAAATAGAGAATAAGAAAACATTTATGTAACATTTAATTATTATTTTCTTCGGTAATTAGCATTATTTGTTCTTACGTTTATATTTCCCGCAATGTCTAATATATCCTCGAAAATTTTCTGACAATCATTCAACGCTTGTATACATGTGGTTGTACCCGTCGTACCTACAAACACGATGGCATAAATGATCACTATAGTTAGACCATGTGTAGTGGAGGGGGTTAAATATAACGCCCCTGATTCTGATCGGTCAACGTGGCAGCTGAGTCAGCATGGTGCTTGAAGTGAAAAATGGGGTGTAGTGGGGGGAAGAAAAAAGGGGCGCTATTAAAAAAAAAAAAAAAAAAAAAAAAAAAAAAAAAAAACCTTGATAAAACACAAACAATTCATATTTAACACGTGGCAACAATTGATTGGTAACAAGATATAGTGCACAACGTTATTTTTAAAACGCCCACCCCCCCCTGTAACGGTGTGGGGGCGCTATTTTTGTGTCTCACACCCTTTAGCGCTTCCACTACAGGGGGTCTTACTATTTGTTTTCTTTGGTAACCAATAGGATCAAGTAAATCGCAGCTTACGCTGGCCAGGTGGCTTTCAAGACGTTATAGCAAGAGGGGAATCGGGTTTTTCCCATTAACCGCCCTCTGAATGCTACTATTAGTAATCTTTTCCAATTGTGGTACTGAAAAGAAAGCGAAAATAGCTAAACATATGCGTTTACCGCATTCTTTAGTTGACACTTCACACTCTGGGATTTGCTGGTTTATTCGTGTGTAATCTGACCGCGAAATCAACTTATTAGCCAAAGCGTAATCAGTGTAAGATTTATACTGGATTTCAGGATCTGTAATCCCATTTCCAATTCCAAAGCCCTTCAAGTTTATATGAATCCCTTCTTTGTTCTTGTTTCCTTCATTAACTCGAGCAGCAAAAGCTGGAATGTAATGCCCGGCGTATGATTCTCCGGTTATGTAAAAATCATTGTTAACATAATCCGGATGCGCCTTAAAGAATGCCTAAATTCATGCAAAAATTTTCAAGATTAATCCATATGATCAACACATAATATAAGGGCAAACATGGTGCACGAGGCTAGCGCATGCAGCGCGTCAAGGGATGTCTAGCCAATTTTCGCCTGACGAAGAGATATATTAATAAATAATAGTTAAGCTAACCACAAACCTGTAAGAAGAAGTAAAGATCATTGCTAACACCAGTTTCATCGTGGCGAATGTCTTCATCGCTAGAACTATAACTAAAACCGGTTCCTGTTGGTTGATCAACGAATATCAAGTTAGAAACCTGTCATGAAAACTAGTTGGTGAGTGTCACTAATATACACTTGAAGGTTTATGGTTCGGAATGTTATTAGAGTTTTGGTTTGGTTAAATGAACCTTATCCCAGCCATAGTCATTCCATATAAGAGACAAGTTGTTGGTGAGTTTAAAGGGGCCATTTTCATAGAAAAGAGCGAGTTCACTACTGCATCCTGGTCCTCCGGTTAGCCATATGACCACTGGGTCAGCTTTGGACTTTCTTGATTCAAAGAAGAAATAGAACATCCTGCATATATAATCAAGTCCATATTCAACAAATGTTAGTTTAGTTATATTCAACAAAATAGAACACTACGCGGCCGGTGGATTTGCTCGTTTTTTGTTGGGCTGGAGGGAAACACGCTTGTGTTGACCTCACAAGGGTATCCCGTCTAGTTGGTTTGAGGGATAATGGGTTTGTAGCTGGGCAAGCAATCAGGAGGGTGGAAATGAAGAAAGTGGAAAAACATGTCAATGCTTGTAAAGAGAACATCCCTCTGGCTTTTGATATTTTTGGCTCCTTGGCACCGGAAGCTATCTGTTTCCTATCTAAGGTCCAACGGGTTATCCATGACAATATTTCGACTCTAGGGGTCAGGGGTTTGTATTAAGTAGATTAGGTGTCGCCATACAGAAAATGGTGACGGCGCAACTTGTTGCGCACCTGCGTGCTATTTTGATGTAATTTGACAAGTATGGAATGAATAACTTTTGTATTTTGAAAAAAAGAAATGAAATTATGGAAGCTTTTTTATGATGAGTTTAGTGAGAAAATGGGAAGCACTAGTTTAACATCTTACATAAAAATATATAAAAAAAATTATTTTAAAATAGAATAAAAATAGTTTTAAAAAAAATCAAGAGTTTTGTATATAAACACATGTAGAAGCCGTTTTAATTAAAAGAAATAAAAAATTAGCCTAAAAAACCAGTAAAAACCTACAATTTTTTTTATATTTAAATTGCTTCTATATGTGTTTATATGCAAAAACAAACTTAAAAAATATATGCAAAAATAAGTTTTTTCCGATTTAAATATGATTTATTATTATTTTTTTTTGATAAATTTTTTACATGTAAAATTAGTGGTTCTCAGGTTTTTCACCATTTTTAGTTCCCCGCTAAACGTCACACCATAGGGAATGGTTATTTTGAAAACTCATTCTAGATGTGAAAACCTATGTTATTTTGTTTTTTTTATTTTATTTTATTTATTAAAAAATATTGTATGTTATATACACATTTCTAAGCGTTTTTAGCAAACAAAAAATCAAATAAGCTCTTAAAGGATTTTGTTTAAAAAAAATAAATAAAAGCAGATAATAAAAAAACATATGTAACAGATTTGTAATACTAAACAACATAGATGTTACATATTTTGTTTTTAAAAAAAATCTATCAACGCTTTTTTATTTTTTTCTATTAATATCTTTTTCATGTGGTTTTCACAACTTAAGTGAGTTTTCACGAGTTTTATTTATAGGGTTTTCTAGAATGAAAATTCATTTAAGTTGTGAAAACCTTGGCCAAAAAAACGCCCGCTAGCCTGTGTGTTACACTATCTATAACGTTTTTTTTAATAAAAAAATTAGTATGTCTAACTCATACAATGACATGTATGCCCTATGAGTTTTTAGTGTCAAAATATTTTGTTTTTAGTGTCAAAAAATATGTGGCATTCAATTTCTCGTTATTTTATTACCAATGATCTGTTGGTCAAGTGGTTTAAGAGGGAAGTGGGAAGCTTTACCCACTTATATAGGGTTCGTGCCCCAGATGTCTCAGGTTTGATCCCCGTACCATGCAAAAATATATTGTAAGGCCTTATGGCTAAGGGTTGCAATGCCCGCATGGTGCCTGGGATTCGAACTTAGAATGGAGTGTATGTAAACCTAACGTACTTACTAGGTAATCTAGCCGTCCAAAAAAAATTCTAGTTATTTTATTATTTTCCAGTGTAAGCACTAAAAAAAATGTATATGTATTTGTAAATCTACTATAATATATAAATAAAAGCTATTGTGGGACACTTGGCACATGTTGAGGGCTTCTTGGACTCTTTTTCCCGCTCATTTATTTTGGGTCAAAATGTGGTGCTCCATTTTTGTTATAACCCGTCTTTCTTTTGAATACCCTTAACAAACTTCCTTTACACTCTACTTTCCTCCTCATTTTTCTAACAAACCCTAATCAAATAACAGATCTTCTCTCTCAATCGATGCTCTATTCCCCTCACTTTCATTTTCCAGCCCACTACCTGTTGACCCTAATAAGATAACACACGGGTCCTCTTTAATCAGAAACACAATTCTTCCCCATCTCCTCTCTGCCTGCGTCTATTGGATTTTCTGACCTTCTGCTCGACATATGCTGCTTCGATCTCATCGAAGAAGGTAGCCCTCTTTTTCTTATAAATCAAAAGATTTTGTATTTTTTTTTATTTGCAATATTTTATTTGTAATCTTAATGGATGTTTTTTTTGTTTTTATTTAGGGTTAAATATGCTGAAGTTGAGACAGAGTTTGAATAACAGTAAGAGTGGTCTAAGCAATCGGGTTAAAATTGACGAAACCCCATCTCAACCAAATAGTCGCTTAGCATCTCACTAGGTTTTTTTAGGTAATTATCTCTACTGGCCAAAGTTTGTGGTGCTAGAAATTTTTTCTTCAATTAATATTATTGTAATATTAGTCGGTATCTTTTTTTTTCCTTTAAAAAGTTCAATAGTGTTAATATTTTTAAGTACAGTAACATCATCTTAGTTTGAATTACTTTTAATTGGTTCTTTTGCTTAACAGTTAACAATGTGCATAGACGAAGATATATACATTATTTAATGAATCATATCCTTGATGAGCTAAAAGGTTGTAACAGTTTTATAAGGTAACATTTTGCTTTTATTTATTTTTTTGTTTATTCTATGAAGTTATATTTTAGTTACAATTAGGTGATATGTTCATAATTAAAGATTGTTTTTAATTTTTATTTATTAGCCATGGAATGGAGAAGGAATCTAATCTATGTGATTAATATAGCTAATCTTATGTTAAATAAATTTTTTTAGTTTTTTTTACCCGATTAAGCAATTCTTTTTCATAAAGTGTTAACTAATTTCTAATGTATTTTTGACTTTGAGGTTTGGATTAAAGATGGAAAAACTCATTTAGGTGCTTAGTTTTTATTGCAGACAATGGGGATACCTATCATGAATTGCATCTTGATGATATTGTGAATCCAAGGGAAGAAATTTAGAATTTTAGTATTTAGGTTGGTATCAAACATTTCTTTTTGTTATATTTAGTAATTATTATATTCATTTTTTCAATCTTTTGTAGAATATTTTTTTGATCACCAACACCCCAACAAATGCTTAAGAAGGGGCACATGTGAAAGTTTTTTTATTAATAGAGTACCACTTCTTAGATGGTGTATATCAGGATTCTTATTTGTATTTCTTTGTGTTGATGATGTATATGGGTAGATAACGTGGTTATGGAAACTGGATTAACACTCCACGATTTAAACAGTATAACTAACTAAATGTGTCAACGCACGTGGTGAATAGATAATTTAAATAGTAGAATCCTAATTCATTAGATTGTATCCCATGGAAGCAGAATAACAACTTAGTTGTTATAGTTAAGTGATAATGTTTTGCTTTTTAATATATCCAATATGCGTTTTTTTATATCGAGTAAACAATCATAGGGATTAACTAAACTGTATGTTTTCTTTTATTGATTGGCATTATTTGCAAAATTTGATAATCACTATGCTAATATTTTTATACGTATTTGCCCAAACAATTCTCTAAATTATCGATGAAGCCTGCCAGTGACTATGGTCTCCCAACGTCATCTGTTTCAGATTTGAATTTGACTCAAAATTAAAAAAAGAGCCACCATGGTCTGGGGTATGTGATAGATGATGGTATTTCTTTAAGAAAATGTTTTTCAAGCCTAGGCAACTTAAGTGGCTTCACTTTCAAAGAACTTTAGTATACAAGCAATAGTTTCAGTTCAAGAAAACATAGGAAAGCTAGGAGACAAGATGATGTCCGCAGTCATGTTAGAAAGACGATAATGGGTCGGATGGAGAATCACATTTGCGGACAGAATTTAAGCTCAACAGCCTAGCGGTTCATCAAATTTGTTTTGGTTGATTGGTTACTGTGTAACTCAAACGTATATGCTCTTGGTTTATCCTTTCATGACTAATGACCATGGGAGACTCTTAGGGTAGGATAGTTAGCAGAGGAGATGCATGCATACATGTCACGGAAAAAAATTCATGTGGTTTTAGCGATTCGGTTTGGTCAAATGAAGTTATACCAAGGTTTTGAATATAATTTACTTTTAGATATGTTAATACATTCAAAAAAATTGACATCTACTGTCTATATATTTGACTTCTATTGATGTACAAATGTGATTTTACTGCAGGGAAACAAAACGTTTCTTACTCATTTGATGCAACCAAGTTTGTTATTGATAGTTTTGTCATTTAGGAAACAACATGCATTATCTTTTGTTTTATTGTCACACACACATATATATATATTTGTACTGGATATTATATCTAATTATATTTTACAATTTTTCTATTATTATATTCCTAAAAATCATTAACTGCAACATCATTGAATCATTAAGAGTGCATGATCACATATATTGAAGATTAATTTCTTAACAATATTGAGTTTTCCCATTGCTCATGTTACTACTGGTATAAAAGAGATGTTTAGTTAATTCATAGTTGTGGTTATATAATACATTTACATTTATGTCTTATATTATGAGGGTGTTTGGGATTGCGTTTTGAATCTGATTTTTAGATTATTGCGTTTTGAAAACACAGATAATTAGTTTTTATTGTTTGGATTGCGTTTCGACAACGCAGATAATCAGTTTTTTAGGCTACCAAAACGCAATAATCTATAAGCAGCTCAACCCCTGCTTTTCCAAAACGCATAATCTGTTTTGAATAATCAATCCCAAACACCCCTTATATAACAAGGAGAAACTGGTGGTGATTGTGGGTACCGTTAAGGGTATTTTAACCGACAAGCCATGGTATTATCATGGCTGCAACAAATGTAAGCGCAAAGTAAAGTCAAACTCAATTACTTAATAAATGTAGTGTACAAGGCAGATATTTTGAAAATTATGATTATGTAATATGCAATTTTTTTGATTATTTATTTGTGTTATATTTTTATTTCTTATACGAATCAAATTGTTCAACCCGTGTATAACACGGGATATAACCTAGTATATCTATATATCATCAAGTCAAACACATTATGAATCATAACTGACTAAGAGATTTAAGCCGAATAAGAAGGGCAAGTTAATTGATTGAAATTACGACCTACAAGTATGAATATTTAGACTTTTCAAAGATACCATGCATCAATCCAATATATACTCCAATCATTAACTAATATTTTAAAAGATTATGAAGAAAAGAAAAGCTACCAACAGATGAGAATAAAGCTCTTTTCCCACCCAATATTCCTAACTTTTTCTTAATCATCAAGATATTTTCAAAGGGCAGGTTTTATTCCAAAAGTTGGAATCTTTAGTTCTTTAAATAATACTCATAAACTAAAAGTTATTAGTGTCAATCTTTGTTGACCTAAAACACAATTAAGTTGCATAAATATTTTATTTATAACATAAAATTTTCCCTTAAGTCCACTTAGTCAATATCTTTATATATTTTTAAACTAAATGTTATCACTAAAATAAAGGAATACATACGTACCGGGCATCAACTGTATGTTGAATGCGATAATATCCAGCATGTTGAGCAAGATCATGAACGGTGGCACCCGAGTCACCAATAACCGATAGAGATAACCGTTTTTCGACGATATCGGATTGTGTAACTTTGAGTTCTTGATCAAGATATGAAGAATGGTTGTAGGACTTAAGGATATTAACATCAAGATTTGGATGCAAGTTGAGATCTTTGATGAGTTGGTGGCCTGTTTTTCTCAAAGAGTTGTTTGAATGATGAAACGAAGAAGGAATGGTTCTTGCAGATGATAATGAAATGATAACAAGAATAATAAGAGGAATGAGATAGAGAGTATTATGAGGATCCATGATTTTGTAGATGGAAGAAATTGAGATTTGAGAGTCGTGTTTGGGTGGTGTGTGGGGGCGTGATGTATGCATATATATAGGTATTTGATTTGATTGTGTTAAAGGTGTGATTGTGTGAATGATTTTTTTTTCTTGTTTCACACATGTGAGTGTGTGTGAGAGAGAGAATTTTAAATTAGAGATGATGTTAGTTATTTCCATTGTGTTGTGACTTAGGGGTTGTTTGGTAGCCTCTTAATCAGCTTTTTAACCAATCAGACCTGAGTCATTCAGTATTCAGACTGTATGTTTCAGCATCTGAATGGAATGATTAAATGCCGAACCATTAAGCTAATAATGGATGCTGAATGATTCAGCTCTTAACCATTCAGAGCCTCTTAACCATTCAGACCATCTTAGTGATTCAACACTTAATCAACCAAACAACCCCTTAGTAATTGAATATTGAATAGCTTTCAACATTAGTATCATCTTTCCCAAATATTTCACTCTAATACATTGTTTTTCCATTAAAATTGTCACGTTAACAACTATTTAAATTTTGCATAAGATATCCATTTATAATCTACTAGTAGCGTGCCCGCACGATGCGCAGCGGGTAACAAAAAACATTTATAAGGGTGTGTATGGTTCGGTTCAGTTCGATTATAAGTCTCAACCGAAACTAAAACCAAAGTCATCAATTAATCGATCTTATTAAATAATCGATTATTTGGTTTGATTTATACGGTAGATTATCGGTTTTTAGTCTGGTTTAGTTAATTTTTGTAATAACAAAAACCAAATTTGGCCAAAATTTTTTTCTATATTTATAACTTTTATACATTCATTTCATGTACTTCTAAGCAAAAAATTTTACAAAAGTTTGGTTTTGGTTATTAACCAAAATTAGCTAAAATGAACTAAAAACAACAATCTAACCAAATTGACTGAACCTATTAATTGGTCGATTAATAAGATCGATTATAGAGGACATTAATTTAATATATTCTAATACAACAGTAATTTTAAATCGTTAATAAATTTTAAAATATTGCTTTTTATATTTCCTAATTAAGATAATAATATTGTTTATATCTTTTTGATTTGAAAATTTTAAATTCCAGTGACAATAGATTATTAATTTAATTTTTATCACTTATTTCATGTAGTTTTTTCATATTTGAAACTAGCTGATTATCCCGGGGTTGAAAAATCTAATTTTACGTGATAATCTATTGCAAATGGCTTAAGTTAACTAACCACAAAATCTCTCAATCATTGCATTTTCATAGTATTTTAAATGATAACATGGCGATTGGGCTGATTTTCAACATCGTAGATAAGAACCTGGTTTAAAAGAAAAAACATGATTAATGAATAACATGAACACTTTGTGTGTTTTTTTCCTGTATAAACGAAACCCCACAAAAATAGTCGATTTTTTCTCCGTTTTTTATATAGCACTATAGTACTCGTTGGAAAGATAATAAAACAATCGTTAATTTGGTGTAATTTTTTTCTTTAAAAAATCTTATATATAAAAGATATAAACGTTTAAAAATTATGGGAAAAAACATGAGAGAGAAAATTTTAAATTTATTTTTAAATTCTTTTTTCCTAAAATAACTCAATTTAATTTTGGTAATTGAGAATTTAGGGTTTTATGTTTATCTTTTTTTAATTTAAAAAGGAAATAATTCAAAAACACTAAAATCTTTCAATTATGATGCCACGTGGCACTCTCAAGGGGAGGTTGGGGCCTCCATTGCACGCCACGTCAGCATATACGTTTCTTTTATATATATAGACTAGATTATACCCCGGGAGCGTCCCGAGTTAAGAAATTTAATATGGTACATCAATTTTACATATGAAATAGGCTGATGTATAACTCTAATATTAATATCTAACCTAAAACAAATTAACAATGTACAACTCCAATGCTAACACCTAACTTAAAAGAATGTTGAACTTTAATGTAACTCTAATATTAACACCTATCCTAAAGACAAAACAAATGTACAACTATAACACACTAATAGTAATATCTAACTTAAAACAACGTATAACTCTATTAACCTATTCGGCTCTGGTTGAGAAAAAATTCATATTTACTGATCTAAACATAATTAGTGATTTGTCTATACATAATTAATGATTTACCTGAACACTTTGTGTTTTTTTTCCTGTATGAACAAAACCCCACAAAAAAATTTCTTCGTTTTTTATATAGCACTATGGTACTCGTTGGAAAGATAATAAAACGCTCGTTAATTTGGTGTAATATTTTTCTTTAAAAAATCTCGTATATTAAAGATATTAACGTTTAAAAATTATGGGAGGAAACATGAGGGTGAAAAATCCAATTTTGTTTTTAAATTATTTTTTTCTTAAAATATCTCAATGTCACATGGGTTGACACATGGCACACTCAAGGAAGAGAATGCCTCTTTAAGTGTCATATCATTAAAATAGCTTTGGTTTATTATATGTATAGATAGATATTAAATTTATTTATTTTTTAAATTAAAAAATGTATCTTTATAAGTTATTAAATAAAAAAGGTAATTACAATAATAATCATATTTAGGTTTTTTTATTTTTGTCATATTTAATACCTTCTTAAACTTAAAAATTAGATTAATTCTTACCTAAATAAGATTAAGTTCTTTATTCATAATTATTATTTTATAACTTATTATTTTGAAATTCTTTTAATAACTTATTTGATTTAGAGGGTGTTGGGGATTGATTTTTGAAAACAGCTTATGCGTTTTGAAAAAGCATGGTGGAGCTGCTTTTAGATTATTGCGTTTCGGTAGCTTAAAAATTCATTTCAAAACTCAACCCCAAATACTAAAAACTGATTATTTGCGTTTTCAAAACCCAATAATCTAAAAATTCATTTCAAAACGCAACCACAAACACCCCCTTAGTTATTTAATTCAAACTGTATTTAATATATTTCTCTTTTGTTAAAAAAATACAAAAAAAACATTAAATTCATTTCCCACAACATACATATTGACTTTCAAGTATGTACAAACCATCCATGATCTAATATATATATATATATATATATATCTTTATAAGTTATTAAATAAAAAAGGTAATTACAATAATAATCATATTTAGGTTCTTTTATTTTTGTCATATTTAATACCTTCTTAAACTTAAAAATTAGATTAATTATTACCTAAATAAGATTAAGTTCTTTATTCATATTTATTATTTTATAACTTATTATTTTGAAATTATTTTAATAACTTATTTGATTTAGAGGGTGTTGGGGATTGATTTTTGAAAACAGCTTATGCGTTTTGAAAAAGCATGGTGGAGCTCCTCTTAGATTATTGCATTTCGGTAGCTTAAAAATTCATTTCAAAACTCAACCCAAACACTAAAAACTGATTATTTTCGTTTTCAAAACCCAATAATCTAAAAATTCATTTCAAAACGCAACCACAAACACCCCTTTAGTTATTTAATTCAAACTGTATTTAATATATTTCTCTTTTGTTAAAAAAATACAAAAAAAACATTAAATTCATTTCCCACAACATACATATTGACTTTCGAGTATGTACAAACCATCCATGATCTAACATATATATATATATATATATATATATATATATATATATATATATATATATATATATATATATATATAGGGGCAGGATCAAATACAAAAATATAAAATCGTGCGAAGCGTGCGAAGGATCACTTTGTACATGATAATTACGTAATGATAATTACGTAATGCACAAATGCATGATAATTACGTAATGATAATTACGTAATGCCTTCATGAACATAAAAAACATTACGTAATTATCATTACGTAATTATCATGTACAAATGCATGATAATTACGTAATGATAATTACGTAATGATAATTACGTAATGCTTTCATGAACATAAAAAACATTACGTAATTATCATTACGTAATTATCATGTATAAATATCCTTCGCATCCTTCGCACGTTTCTTTATTTTTGTAGAATAACCGCCCCCTATATATATATATTAACGTGTAGCTAAATATCACCTGAACTGTCAGTGGGTTAACGTTAGCAATTGATTTTCAAATATATACATAACATCCATATTTTAATTAATTATTGTTATTAATAACACTAACAAAAACTTTTCTTTTTTTCCCTTATCTACACTAATATCAGATAGAAACAAAACTTACAAATAAATAAATTATATATAATGAAAGATTTAGAAATTTATAAATTATTTATAGCTACTTTTTTAAATATAATTGTAATCTGTTTCCTTTATAATGTAATATTATTGTAAATAGGCTTCTTTTTTACCCGAATATGAAGCCTTCCTAACCCGAGTAAACCGAACCCAACCAACCTGAACCCTTAATTAAATGGGTTAGTCATTGGGTCACTTTTCCCCCAACAAATTAAAATGTTGAACAACCCAACCAAAAATGTAACATTACGCATTCAAACTTGTACGTTACACGACTATATTTAATAAAAACGTCAAGTTTTATCATTAGTATTCTCAATTAATTATTTTTTTCGCATTATTGGAACCCTAATACCTTATATATATTATATTATATATGTGTTGTGTAATAATTATATCAAAAAAAATAATTTTGCTCGAGCCGGGGTTCGAACCCGCGCCAAAGCCCAAGCCAACACAACACTTAACCAACTGGGCTAGCCATCTACTTGGAATAAACCTGGACGCGCTTTAATCTTATACACACTTGAACCCTTAACAGTTGACTTGAGAAAGTCAACTGCCTTGACGCGTGATGAAGAATCAATCACAATAACTTGTGATTGATCTATAATTGGAACCTTTACATGTTTACCGGCCCTGTGTGACTCGATTACACGCTAATTACAATCAATCGTTGACCAAATTTAAATCCCATACGCGTTTGACAATTAATCTTAGGTCAACTTTCCAATTAACCAATCCATCGATCCCCAGTATAAATTGATGTGCTACGATCCTTCACAACTCGCTCATACTCTCTTCTCAACCTTTAATTCTCTTCCAATCACTCTGTTATTAGCATTCTGTTCATTATTTGACGTTTGGATTTGACCGGGCAAACGAACACGATTCATCACTGTAAGTCCAATTGTTTTTGTGGGTTTTGTTAGTCGGCAACCATACAACAAAAACCCTAACAATAATCGGGTTCAAAATGTGTGGTTTGCCTAATTGAAAAATCTAGGGTTCGTGCATTTGAATTGGGGATAAAATCTGTTCGACATAATGTATATAATTAATTTTAATCAGGGATCATCACAACCACTGGCCTAGGCCAAGTGGTTGTGACCATGGTCTATAACCCAAGGCTCCCGGGTTCGAGTCCCGGCTACGGCCACTTTTCTTTGTTTCTTTTTATTTTTATAAACAACAAACTAATAATATATATATTATACATTTAAAACTTATAAATTCATTTTTAAATATTAAAACTATTTTATAAATTCTAAAAAAATTATATTTATTAAATCTGAGTCAAAAGTTTTATTCACAATTTTTATTTTTCTAAAATTCATTTATTTAGTATTTATAATAATTAAATCAATTTTATACTATTATATTTATAAAAATCTATTAAAATATCAAAACAATTTTATTAAATTCTACAAAAATTATCCTGAGTTTGTATAAAGTTAAACTTTACTGAAATGATTTTTAATTCTGAAAAAAATCATTTATTTTATATTTTTAATCAATTTTTGTTAGATTTAATCATAATTAAATCATAATAAATTCAATTTTCATTATTTTTGCACCAAAATTTTATACAATTTATTTTAAAATATTTAGAACAGAAATATGATTTTTAAAATAGAAATTCTTTAATTTTAGTATTTTTGAATATTAAAGTTAAATATTGGCAATTTGTAATAAATAGATTTAAAAATCTATTTTAAATGAAATAATTTTATAAAAATTATTTTTATACTTCAAACACTTTATTGTGTACATTCTAAATTCAAATTGTATAAAAGACTTTCTTTTATTTAATTATCAAATTTCCCTTTTATTTAATTAACATTTTATTTTTAAATTCAACAATTGGATATCCCCAAATCGAAACCCTAGGATACACTTACAAACTAATTAGACTTAGACTTATTATTTATTACCTTATTATAGGGTGATATTTGGCATTATTTTGGGCAACACTATTATTTCATCTTTTCAAGAAGTTTAACATTTGCTAAGGTGAGTTTTACATAGCCGCTTTTCTATTTTATCACCATTTTTGGGGTGAAACATGTTACAACATCATTTATGCAATTCAATCATCAATGTGTCTATGTGTTTTTCTATGTTGCATTATGTCTTGAACATGACTAGGGTAAGCACAATTCTAGCATAATCATTAACTTCGTACAAGCCGACGGTATACATTGATAGATCTATTGGACTGACAATCCCACTCGGATACGTGCCTCCTACAAAGGTAGCGTGGGTGTTTGTTACTGCAATATAAACGAGTGAACCATGAGCGTATGGGATGTACCACAATACAACAGTCACAAGGGTTGATTATGCACTCGATTTACTTCTAGTATGTTTTCACATATGGACTAGATTGCCATGACACATGAATTGCACAACATTTTTATTCATTTTATTATCAAAAACCTATGTAATTCTCACCAACTTTTGTTGACCCAAAATACTTTCAAAATTAACATGTTTCAGGTAACAATGAAGCTAAGGCTTGAGTTAGCATGAGGATTTAACATGAAGTTTTATTTGAAGTTATTGAAGTTTTGTTATTTGATATCATGTATTGAATTCCTAGACATCATTTTATATATGGATATTATGTTTGAATAAATTATTTAAAATTTATATTATACCATGTGCTACTGAAACAATCATCAATACGTGGCACCCCGATGTTTCCGCCATCGGTTGGGGTGTTACAAAAAAATACCTAAAAAAACCTTGAATATTGATTTGTGACTTGGTTTGAAGTATTTGGCATTTGGAACATTAAGTTTTGGGATTATAGTTTGATTTAACACTTTTGACCATTATCATATCATACTAGCAAATAATGTGTGAATTTTGATAATATGTTTTTAGTAGCATGATGAATTTTGTAAATTATATTTTTCCAGATTTAACGCAACATTTCATTTCATTTACAAATATTATTTACAGATTTACAAATTGAATATTTGACATTGTGTAACCCATGTGTATACAGGTACTTAAAGTCTTAAACTAGTTTTTAACATGTAAATAAAAACTTATGTTTAATACAAAAGAATTAACCCCTATTATATTATTTTTATTATTATTATTATTATTATTATTATTATTATTATAATAATACACTTACATTTAATACAAAATAATTAACTCCTATATAATTTATCATTTTTTTTCTCTCAGGAAACTATTATTTCTTTTTCCTTTTACTTTCAACCCTTTTAGCTTTCATCTTTTACATTTCAATCACTTTAGTTTTCATTTTTCAACCCATTTAGTTTTCATCTTTAAGTTTCCAACCCTTTTAGTTTTTAGTTTTCAAACCGCAACACTTTTCCACTGTCAGTTTTAGTCCTCTATACTTTTCATCGTTTACAAATTTGTCGTTTTACGTTTCGGTCTAAAACTTGTGAGTAAACACGTAGCAACACGTGTGTGGTTAAACGTTTACGTTGTTTTTTTGGCGATTTAAGGTCCTCGTCACAAATTGCCGACTTAGTTATTCTGTTATATGTTTTATGTTTTGGTTTAATTTTTGTAAGTTAACCAGACAAATTGCCCACAGTATATATCAAAGCATGGGATCCTAATCTTCTCTTTTCTTAAATATAATAATATGTAGTAAACTCCTCCACAATCTCCATCCTCCTATGTATATGAACCACGGTTGCGCCATCGCCGTGTTATGCACCGTTCGTCCGTTCGCCCATTACGCATCCCAAACCCCCTGCGCCACGACAGGGGAAACTGCGGTTTGAGGACACGCGACGGTTTGGTTCTAACTGTAAAGTCTGTGGGAGCGGTTACGGTAACGGTGGTGGTAACGTTGTGTGATAAATCGTTAAGTTGCTATTTGTATTATTATAGAATACATCACGTGCCTGATTTAATATTTTTACGTTTATTTTTTGTTTAGTTTAACGGTTAATCATGACTTCGGGTGATAAAACGGGTTGGATTTGTAGTTTAAAGGTAGAATTGGGGGTGTCTTTTATTGGTCTACAAGAGACTATGTCATCTAATGTCAGTGCGGGTCTGGCTTCTAAGTTTTGGGGTGGGTATGGTGTTGATTTTGATAAGGTGGATTCGGTTGGTAATTCGGGGGGTTTACTTAGCATTTGGGACCCCAAATTTTTATCGAAAGATTTAGTTAAGAAGGATAATAATTTTCTGCTAGTTTCTGGTTTGTTGGCGGATGGGTTGAATTGTAACACCCCAACCGATGGCGGAAACATCGGGATGTCACGTATTGATGATTGTTCAGTAGCTCATGGTAAATAATAAGTTTCAATAAATGATTTAAATAAATTACATACAATTGTTCTAAGAATTTGTACATCAAAATAACAAATACTAGCTACGCATCTTCAAGTATTGACTCTAAACTCCAAGCAAGCTATAACCTGAAACATGTTAAGTTTGAAAATATTTTGGGTCAACAAAAGTTGGTGAGAATTACATAGGTTTTGATAATCGAATAAAAATGTTGTGCAATTCATGTGTCATGGCAAATCTAGTCCATATGTGAAAACATACTAGAAGTAAATCGAGTGCATAATCAACCCTTGTGACTGTTATAATGTGGTACATCCCATACGCTCATGGTTCACTCGAATATGTTATGCGATAACAAACACCCACGCTACCTTTGTAGGAGGCACGTATCCGGGTGGGATTGTCAGCCCAATAGATCTATCAATGTATACCGTCGGCTGATCAATGTTAATGATTATGCTAGAATTGTGCTTACCCTAGTCATGTTCAAGACATAATGCAACATAGAAAAACACATAGACACATTGATGATTGAATTGCATAAATGATGTTGTAACATGTTTCACCCCAAAAATGGTGATAAATAGAAAATGGGCTATGTAAAACTCACCTGAAATTCACTGTGTAAATACTAGCAAGTAGCAACAAGTCTGAACTTGGATTAATTGAACCCTTGTTTCCTATTACAAATAAATAATGCCTTAAATTCTAACGCAAATAAGCTTGTTTCGTTTCTCGATTGTATAGATAGTTTATTCAACTACCTAGACTCGCATTGAACAAATGCGCGTCTTAAAGTGTGTATGACTTAACGAACCGATTTGTACTTGGTTTAGTTGTTCGAATGTATGCGTGTGTATATAGTTATTGAAAATAATTACCATAATATGGTATGCGAAGTCACATCTAGAAATTATTGTTAAAACAATATTTTTAGCTAAAGAAAACATTATTAGTGTAACTCGAGTAGAGTTCTAGTTTGTTTTCAAAGACCGGTTAATATTTGTATTATTATGTTTATATATATACAAAAAAATATATATAGTTTTATGTATATATTATTTTAAATAAACTTTGTAGAAAATAGCTGGGCGTTACAGTCTCCCCTACTTTTGGGAACTTCGTCCCGAAGTTATTAAAAAAAACACAGGGTTGAGTGATTGGGTAGAATTTAAGACAACTGTGGTTTGGAAAAAATTTGGGTTAAGGCACAACATGAATTTATAAGTAATATGTTTCGAATAATTTGGGTAAGAGTTTTGATATGTGTGAGTTGATTGACTATGGAAAGACTAAATGAATTACTAGGTAACTAGCGTTTATAATTGATTAGCTACCGAAAAACCTTGATAGAATTTCACACCCCCTTAACGTACCTGTAAATTCATGATTACGTTCCGGACCGCAATCACCAATTTACCTTACATTAGGGTTTTGTGTCCTTCTATGATATGTAAGTAATGCAAAATAACCTTGTGATTGAATCTTTGTATCAATGAGTCCAATAAATCTTTGTATCAATTTACATGTATAATGTATCCAAAGATGAGTCCAACTGTTGAGCAGGAAAAGACTTCTACCAGTCAGTGAGTAGGAACCTCTACTGATTGTTGAGCAGGTGCGATAGCCTCTACCAGTCGTTGAGCAGGTTATTAGAACCTCTACCGACTGTTGAGCAAGCATGATGACCTCTACCAATCGTTGAGCAAGTTATTAGAACCTCTACCGACTGTTGAGCAGGCATGATGACCTCTACCAATCGTTGAGCAGGTTATTAGGTACTCTACTAACTGTTGAGCAAGTACTTCATCCTCTACCAGTTGTTTAATTAAGTGTAACAATTGTTTTTGGCTTAGCACATGAGTTGCAAATTGATAATACATACATGTAAGCAAGTTGGTAAATGCATCAAGTATCAAGTATAGCATGCGAGCTGCAATAGAGTTGCCCTAGGCAAGGTTAATGACTTTAGATGTGTTTATAGCAAATAGTTTATTTTCCATGCTTCCAAATATCATGAATAATCAAATGTTCAGGTAGATAATCAAATCCTCATGGATACCTAAGAATCAAGTTTGATGCAACGAATAATCAAGTTTTCAATAGTTTGGTTATCATAGAGATCAAGTTCAGGTTCAAGAAGGTAAAGAGTATGAATTTAGTTCTTGAGAGGATGATGAAGAACTCAAGGTATCATCAAAGTTATGAAAGATAATGCGCGTGAAAATTGTTAATAAAGGGTTTGTTTATGGGTTTTCCAAAGAGGCACAAATAGTAAGGAGATTATTTAGCAGTATGAATCGTGGGGTTTGAATCAAATATTAGAATCAAGGGTATGAGGGAACATGATTTTGGTATTTGCCAAAAATTTGTAATGGTTCGATCAAGTTTAAAGTAAGTAGGTGTCAATGGAAAAATGTAGAGTAAATTTTGTTCCTGTGGATGGAAAGATTTTATTTTCAAAATTTGGTTTTGTATGTAAAGCAAAAATCATTAAATAGTACGACTAAATTGATCTAGGTCAAAATATTTCGATGAGTCATAGGTTTTAAACATGATGTCGGATTTCAAAAATCAAGAATTTGTTCAGACGTTTTGTATAATAAGCTTCGAGTAATACATAAAAGAAGTCATTCTTAATAGATTAAAACATTTTTATCGTAAATCATTTGTTACGCCAATAAATTGTTCAATAAAAATTTGAAATTTAGCAAATAAATTTGTGGAAATAAAAGACTCTTAAAAAAAATATATATATATGTATTTATTTGTTATAGTTTGTGAAATTCCCAAGTGATGAAAGTTTGACAAAATTCAGTATTCTTTAGCTTTGGTGCTACAGTATCTCCTATACACAGATTATAAGGTTACAGTTTAAACAAGGATTTTAAAATCTCGAATGTGATGAAATTTTATGGTTGATGGTATCTTCAAAATATACATATATATATATACACATAAATAAAGATGTAGGGGGGAAGTTTAAAATAAAATTGGCCAGAAACATCAGAGATGATAGATTTATGTATGATGTAAAGGGAAACATATGATTTGAGTTAGATGTTAAAAATAATTAGATTTACGGGTAATATTATAAGTTTGTAAAATGAATTAGGATTGTGAAACCCAGAAATGATTCATGAAGTTTAAGCTAATGAGAGAATTATATAAGAAGAAAATATATTTGAATTGTAAAAATTTTGAGATTCAAAACTTAGATTTTATTCAGGAGTGAGGGGGTATAAATGAAAGTGAACACAAAGATTGTAAATATCTAACCCCGAATAAACGAAAATGTTGGCTTATCAAAACAGATCAGGTCTAAGCCCAACGAATTTGCCTCAATAATCTAGAAGTACGTTAGGATTGTAGCAAGTAAGTGAAAGAGAGTAGGCAAGACCCAGTTAGGCTAAGAATAAGGATGAGGATAGAGATAGAGATAAGGATAAGGTAGAGCTACAAGTAATTGAAGCAAGTACTGGTTAAAGTCCTAAGGTTATAGACTAGATTATTTTTCAAATAACCTAATTCCCTATAACCATGGCTCTGATACCAATCTGTAACACCCCAACCGATGGCGGAAACATCGGGATGTCACGTATTGATGATTGTTCAGTAGCTCATGGTAAATAATAAGTTTCAATAAATGATTTAAATAAATTACATACAATTGTTCTAAGAATTTGTACATCAAAATAACAAATACTAGCTACGCATCTTCAAGTATTGACTCTAAACTCCAAGCAAGCTATAACCTGAAACATGTTAAGTTTGAAAATATTTTGGGTCAACAAAAGTTGGTGAGAATTACATAGGTTTTGATAATCGAATAAAAATGTTGTGCAATTCATGTGTCATGGCAAATCTAGTCCATATGTGAAAACATACTAGAAGTAAATCGAGTGCATAATCAACCCTTGTGACTGTTATAATGTGGTACATCCCATACGCTCATGGTTCACTCGAATATGTTATGCGATAACAAACACCCACGCTACCTTTGTAGGAGGCACGTATCCGGGTGGGATTGTCAGCCCAATAGATCTATCAATGTATACCGTCGGCTGATCAATGTTAATGATTATGCTAGAATTGTGCTTACCCTAGTCATGTTCAAGACATAATGCAACATAGAAAAACACATAGACACATTGATGATTGAATTGCATAAATGATGTTGTAACATGTTTCACCCCAAAAATGGTGATAAATAGAAAAGGGGCTATGTAAAACTCACCTGAAATTCACCGTGTAAATACTAGCAAGTAGCAACAAGTCTGAACTTGGATTAATTGAACCCTTGTTTCCTATTACAAATAAATAATGCCTTAAATTCTAACGCAAATAAGCTTGTTTCGTTTCTCGATTGTATAGATAGTTTATTCAACTACCTAGACTCGCATTGAACAAATGCGCGTCTTAAAGTGTGTATGACTTAACGAACCGATTTGTACTTGGTTTAGTTGTTCGAATGTATGCGTGTGTATATAGTTATTGAAAATAATTACCATAATATGGTATGCGAAGTCACATCTAGAAATTATTGTTAAAACAATATTTTTGGCTAAAGAAAACATTATTAGTGTAACTCGAGTAGAGTTCTAGTTTGTTTTCAAAGACCGGTTAATATTTGTATTATTATGTTTATATATATACAAAAAAATATATATAGTTTTATGTATATATTATTTTAAATAAACTTTGTAGAAAATAGCTGGGCGTTACATGAATCGTCTGAATGTGTTAAATGTATATGCGCCGCAAAACAGTGGGGCTAAATGGGATTTATGGGAAATAATTTCTCAAGTGTTAAATTCGAGTCATGGATGATGGATCATTTTTGGGGACTTTAACGCAGTTAGAGATCCGTCTGAAAGAAAAAATTCGTGCTTTGACCTGGTTTGCGCTAGAGATATTAATGATTTTTTAAATGATAACTGTCTTCGAGAGTATAACTTGAAAGTTATGAAGTTTACATACTTGGTGAATACAAGAGGTGATTGCAAGATGAGATGTATTGACAGGGTATTCGTTTGTGATGGTAGTTTCAATAAATGGCCTACAGGTTGTGTTCGGGCACTTAATAGATGTCATTCTGATCATGCACCGTTATGTTTGTCTTTGATTGATAATAATTTTGGTCCAAAGCCTTTTCGATGATTTGACTCTTGGATGGACAGGCCCGGGTATTCAGAAGTGGTTAATTCGGTTTTATTAGGGTGGATTAATGAGGGTTCGGCTGATGTTAACTTGATGAAAAAATTGGCAGCCATTCGAGACAAGTTAACCGTATGGAGTAAAGAGTGCAGGAAAAAAGAATCTGAGGATGAGAAGCGAATGAAAGATGAATTAGAAGAAATGGAATGTCTTATGAAACAGAAAGATTTGGATGAGGCAGAATTATGGGTTTGGGCGGAATGTAAGAAAAGTCTTCAAGAGATTGAGCTCTATAGATCCTGTGACATGAGACAAAAATCACGGGTGAAATGGGCTTCTCTTGGAGATGAGAATACTAGCTTTTTTCATAGTATCGTTAACGGAAGGAAGGCGAGAAATGTGATTCCTGGATCGGAAATTAAAGGCGAGTGGGTATCTAAACCGATTCTAATTAAAAAGGAAGTTCATCGTTTTTTCCGATCTCATTTTAAAGAAAGCACCCCAATTCGGCCGGATATTGTTTGTGACGGGTTGAGGAGGATTGATGAGTTAGACGGTAGTGTTTTGACTACTATGTTTTCTTTACAGGAGATCAAAGATGCAGTTTTTGATTGTGGTTCGAACAAGGCCCTAGGTCCTGATGGTTTAACTTCCGATTTGTTAAGAGGTTTCAGGATGAGCTTAAGGATGATTTGGTTCGGATCTTGACAGATTTTCACGAGACATGTATTATTAATCCGGGTTGTAGCTCAGCTTTTATTACTTTGATCCCTAAGGTTAAATCGCCTTTGGGGCTCAAAGATTACAGACCTATTACTCTGATTGGGATAATTAGCAAGATCATTTCCAAAGTTTTGGCTAACCGTCTTAAGAAAGTGTTGGGTAAGTTAATCTCGGAGACTCAATATGCTTTCTTGTCTGGTCGTTTTATTCTTGATGCCCCCCTCGTGGTTAATGAAGTTATTGAATTGTTAAAACGAAAGAAGATTAAGGCATTCCTCCTGAAGATCGATTTTGAGAAAGCATATGACAATGTCAATTGGCGTTTCTTATTGGCCATTTTGTCTCAAATGGGGTTCCCTACGATTTGGTGTACATGGATAAAGGGTATTCTTGAGTCGGCGTGGGCTTCGGTGCTTGTTAACGGGTCTCCAACATTCCAATTTAAGTGAAAAAGGTCTTCGACAAGGTGATCCAATCTCCCCCTTTTTATTTCTTATTGTTATGGAATGTCTTTCGAGGTTATTGGAGAAAGCGAGAAGTATTGGTATTCTTAAAGGTATTAATTTGTCGGTTGCTAATACGGATATTAATCATCTTTTCTTTGCGGATGATGCTTTGATTATGGGTGAATTGTCCCATGAGAATCTTCAAGTCACGGCTCGTATCCTTAGAATTTTTTACTTGTGTTCGGGTCTTCGTATTAACATTCACAAGTCGAATCTTTTCAGGGTGGGTACGGAAGACGGGGAGGTTGATAGTATGATGGAAGTGTTGGGATGTAGGCGTGGTTTTTTCCCATTGGATTATTTAGGGATTCGAGTGGGAGCCAAAATGTCTAGAATTAATAATTGGAATGTGGTTATTGATATCATTAAGAATCGGCTTGTCGGATGGAAAGCCAAACACTTATCTATTGGCGGCCGGTTGATCCTTATTAAACCGGTCCTCGAAAACTTGCCTATCTATTATTTTTCCCTATACAAAGCTCCTAAGGCGGTCATAGAAAGTATAGAGGCTATAATGAGACGTTTTTTATGGGCGGGTTGTAGTTTGGAAAAAAGATTAATTGGGTCGCTTGGGATATTGTTACGAAGCCAAAATCAGGAGGAGGTTTAGGAGTTTCTAGGTGGGAAGATGTTAATGATGCGCTTCTCTTATAATCGGTTGTCACGGTTCTAGTCGAACATGGTCTTTTCTTCCTTGTACACCTTCGGCTAGCTGTTGTTGGAGGCAAATAGTGAAGATAGGGGGAAAAGATTTGGAATGGTAACACCCTTGATAGTTACTTTGAGTGTGTTGTTGGTGATGGCTCGTCCATAGGGTTCTGGACAGATTCTTGGATTTGTGAGGTTCCCCTTCGATTAATTTACCCTCATTTATTCAGAATTGAACAAAAGAAATGGGTGTCTATTGCCGACAGGTTGCGGGTCACAAATGGCATGAAATCGTTGCATTGGGAATGGCATTCAGAACCGGCTTCTGTGGAAGAGGTTGCTGAATACTTTGAGCTTATAGCGGATATATATGACTATGATTGGAAGGGGGAGAGGATGTTTGGAGATGGAAAGCTGACAGCTCAGGTGAGTTTTCGATCAAAAAGCAAAGCAATTGTTTTCGAGCTACCCGCAAGCCACGGCTGTGATTCATATATATGAATTGGAAAGTTTGGGTCCCTTTGAAATGCAAGGTGTTAGTGTGGCGTGTGGCGCTTAACCGCATCCCGACTAAAGTTGAGTTATGTAAACGCGGTGTCAACCTTCCGAGTCAGTTGTGTGATCTGTGTGATGCTGAAGGGGAGACTTCCACGCATTTATTCACAGGTTGTTTTTATGCGGTCGAGATTTGGAGCCGGGTTGAGTCTTGGTACAGACTTAGTCCGTTTCTTATTTTTGATGTTGGAAACTTGCTAAAGATTGATTACATGCAGCTGATTTCTAAGCAAGCCAAAAGAATCTTACAAACCATTATTTTTACCACTATATGGGTCATTTGGATTGAACACAATGATCGCATCTTCAAAGGCAAACGTCGTAGGGCCGTTGAGGTGGTTGAAAGCATCAAGATGACGTCATATTTTTGGTATAAACATAGAAGTAGAATGCAAGTTTTAGATTGGAATGTTTGGTATAAATACCCGTTGAACTTGATGTAATTTCGGTTGTTATCTCGGGAGTCCTTGCGGACCGCTCGTGGTTGTTTTTGAATGAAGTTAACCTTAAAATAAAAGGGGGTTAATCATGAGTCCTAAATAGGAGTTAAGTTTAATCGTAAGGATTAAAGTACAAAAAACATGCATTTATCATTTTTGTCAAAACATCAATCATTTCACATGCGTTGTTTTCTTGAATATTTGTTTATTTAAAGAAAACCCCGGAAATTGAAAGTTGTATATCTTTATGAGTCTTTAATTAAATCTTAGTGGATATTTTGCCGATCCTCTTGTGATGGAGTGACATCCACCTTGCTTTTTTTTATAGGAGGTGGGGAGTTCAAGTCCTACCGACAGCAAAATACTGTTGGTGGGTCAGGTTTTACCAATTCTTCATTGTCGTGTCTTCGGGCAGGTGGGGGTTGGGTTTTCCCCGATTTCGAATACTACATGAGCGGGCCTTGACTACCCAGCTGCTCTAGGGACGCTGGGGTCATGGAGTCCTGTCCATAGTGTGAGGGCTCCCTTAAATAGTCAGACAGAAGTGTTACTTGGCATTAAAAAAAATCTTAGTGGATATTTATTTTTCATTTCAGTTTTTCTTAAACAATTCACACTCGATAATGATGCTACTAAAGTGTAAACTATACATTTTGTTCATCATAAAACTTAAACTAAGACTAATTATTATCCAACACATTATTTCATTTCAACAACAATATTTTCTATTTATCTTGAAGTTAAAAAATAATGTTATAAATTTAATTATATTGTTGTTAAAGAGATGAGTAGATGACATAAATCTTTTATTTATGCGTGTTGAACTAACGTTCCTTGGTATTCATCGATTAAAAAGTTGAATACTTTATGAAATGAGATTAAGATATACTATTTTAAATTATCATCCCGTGTTACAGGGATTTTCTTCATGAACAAATACACACATATAATTGTTATAGTTATATGACTATATCTAGTTTATTTCTATTTTTGTGTTCTTTTATGGTTATATGTTATGCTAATAACAGTTAGATGTCCCTTGTTTATTGAATTTACATTATAGTGAATAATAATGAATTAGATTTTGATTTAACATGATATTTTCTATATGCTATTTCAAAATTGTTATGTTACTACATTCTATCTTTTTTTTTTTTTAAGGCAAATTTCATTAAACACCACAAAAAGATGGGATCTCCAAGACGGAGACCCCTACAACCAAACAAATGTTACATTACATCAAAATCAAAAGATTGTCAATCCTTCCAACCCATTACACCATTTTTACTTCTACTAGAAAACCAGATATAACCAATAGCTTTAATATCGGCAACCAATTTGACCACGTTCCAATTCGTATCTTGGAAAATCTTCTCATTTCTAGCCTTCCAAATTCGCCAACACGTAATGATCATCATCCCGTAAATAACAATCTTCTTTCGCGCCGGCCACGTGTTATCTTGAAGAATATCGAACCTCGAGAAAAAGAAGAAGATAGGCAGTTTCATCCATGACGCTATACCTTGCCAGACTACATTCTATCATACTATTACATAAATTAATTACCAAACTTTTTGTGTATTGATGTGTTTGCGTTTTGTATATATTTTTATCATCACCCATCTTTGATGGCAATAAGATTGTCTATTTGTCTTTCTTTTACTTTCATTATTTACCCTTATACTTTACTAGATTATACCCCGGGAGTATCCCGAGTTGAGAAATTTAATATGATACATCAATTTTACATATGAAATAGACTGATGTATAACTCTAATATTAATATCCAACCTAAAACAAATTAACAATGTACAACTCCAATGCTAACACCTAACCTAAAAGAATGTAGAACTTTAATGTAACTCTAATATTAACACATATCCTAAAGACTAAACAAATGTACAACTCTAACATACTAATATTGATAACTAACTTAAAACAACGTATAACTCTATTAACCTATTCGGCTCTGGTTGAAAAAAAATTCATATTTACTGATTTAACCATAATTAGTGACTTGTCTATACATGATTAATGATTTACCTGAACACTTTGTGTTTTTTTCCTGTATGAACAAAACCCCATAAAAAAATTTCTCCGTTTTTTATATAGCACTATGGTACTCGTTGGAAAGATAATAAAACGCTCGTTAATTTGGTGTAATTTTTTTCTTTAAAAAATATCGTATATTAAAGATATTAACATTTAAAAATTATAGGAGGAAACATGAGGGTGAAAAATCCAATTTTGTTTTTAAATTATTTTTTTCCCTAAAATATCTCAATGTCACATGAGATGACACATGACACATTCAAGGAAGAGAATGCTTCTTTGAGTGCCATGTCATTAAAATGACTTTGGTTTATTATATTTATATATATGTATGGGTGGCAAAATGGGTAGGTTGGGTGGGTTTGGTTGTTGGGTCAGGATGGGTTTGGGTTAGGATGGGTATGGGTCAAGATGGGTAGATTAAAAAAATGGGTTAGGATTGGCTGGGTCAGGATGGGTTTGGGTACGGATGGGTTTGGGTATGGATGTTTGGATTAAGATAGATTCACATTAAAATAAATTAAAATTTTAAAAAAAAAACTAAAATAGCAATAAAAAATTTAAAAAGTAAATAAAAAAATTAAAAAAAACAAAAATAAACTTAAATATAAAATTTTAGGGGATTTGAAGTATTTCATTTTGAACCGGACCGGTTCGACCCTATCGGGCTGGAAAATAACCCGGATCGTTACGACCCGGCCAGGCCGGGGTAGCGACCAGAACTGTTTCGATCTGACCCGGCCCGGTAGCGACCCGAACCGTTTCAACCCGGTCGGGCTCGGTAAAGAACCAGACCGTTTCGACCCGACAAGACCGGTAGCGACCCAGACCGTTTCGACCCGACCGGGCCCGGGTAACGACCCAGACCGTTTCGACCTGACCCGTCCCGTAGCGACCCGGATTGTTTCGACCGGGCCGGGCCCGGTAGCGACCCGGACCGTTTCGACCCGGCCGGGCCCGGTAGCGACCCGGGCCATTTCGATCCGGCAGGGCCCGGTAGCGACCCGGACCGTTTCGACCCGACGGGACCGGTAGCGACCCGAACCGTTTCGACCCGACCAGGCCCGGTAACGACCCAGACCGTTTCGACCTGACCCGTCCCGTAGCGACCCGGATTGTTTCGACCGGGCCGGGCCCGGTAGCGACCCGAACCGTTTCGACCCGGCCGGGCCCGGTGGCGACCCGGCCGGGCCCGGTAGCGACCCGGACCGTTTCGACCCGACCAGGCCCGGTAACGACCCAGACTGTTTCGACCTGACCCGTCCCGTAGCGACCCGGATTGTTTCGACCGGGCCGGGCCGGGTAACAACCCGGACCGTTTCGACTGGCCCGGGCCCGGTAGCGACCCGGACCTTTTCGACCCTGCCGGGCCCGGTAGTGACCCGGACCGTTTCGACCCGACGGGACTGGTAGCGAACCGGACCGTTTCGACCCGACGGGACCGGCAGCGACCCGGACCGTTTCTACCCGACCGGGCCCGGTAACGACCCGGACCGTTTCGACCCGACCGGGCCAGGTAACGACCCTGACCGTTTCAACTAGGGATGAGCTCGGGACGGGATCGGTACCGAACCGATACCGATACCGATCCCGACAATACCGATACCGAAAAGTCCAAAAACCCAATACCGATCTCGATACCGAACACATACGGTACGGTACGGTATCGGTTCGGTATCGGTACGGTACCGGTATGGTATCGGTATTTTGCCTTAAAATACCGATCCCGTACCGATACCGATAATACCGAAACCGAAAATCCATAAATATGGATACCGATACCGATCCCGAAACCCCTCGGTTCGGTATCGGTTCGGTACGGTATCGGGATCGGGACGGGACGGGATCGGTATTCGGGCTTGAATGCTCATCCCTAGTTTCAACCTGACCCATCCCGTAGCGACCCGGATTGTTTCGACCCGGCCGGGCCCGGCAGCGACCCGGACCGTTTCGACCTGGTCGGGCCCTGTAACGACCCGGGCCGTTTTGACCCGACGGGACCGGTAGCGGCCCGGACCGTTTCAACCCGACTAGGCCCGGTAACGACCCGGACCGTTTCGACCCGACCGGGGCCGGTAACAACCCAGACCGTTTCAACCTGACCCGTCCCGTATCGACCCGGACAGTTTCGACCCGGCCGGGCCCGGTAGCGACCCAGACCGTTTTGACCCGCCGATCCCGTTTGCAACCTGGACCGTTTCGACCCGACCGGGCCTGTCAACGACCAGACCATTTCGAACTGAATGGGCCGGTCAACAACCCAGACCGTTTGGACTCGATTAAGTCTGCTAACGACTCGAACCGTTTCGATGAGGTTGGTCTCGTTAACGATTCGTGTTGTTTCGACATGGTCGTCCGTTAACAACCCGGTCGGGCTCGGTAAAGAACCAGACCGTTTCGACCCGACAAGACCGGTAGCGACCCAGACCGTTTCGACCCGACCGGGCCCGGTAACGACCCAGACCGTTTCGACCTGACCCGTCCCGTAGCGACCCGGATTGTTTCGACCGGGCCGGGCCCGGTAGCGACCCGAACCGTTTCGACCCGGCCGGGCCCGGTGGCGACCCGGCCGGGCCCGGTAGCGACCCGGACCGTTTCGACCCGACCAGGCCCGGTAACGACCCAGACCGTTTCGACCTGACCCGTCCCGTAGCGACCCGGATTGTTTCGACCGGGCCGGGCCGGGTAACAACCCGGACCGTTTCGACTGGCCCGGGCCCGGTAGCGACCCGGACCTTTTCGACCCTGCCGGGCCCGGTAGTGACCCGGACCGTTTCGACCCGACGGGACTGGTAGCGAACCGGACCGTTTCGACCCGACGGGACCGGCAGCGACCCGGACCGTTTCTACCCGACCGGGCCCGGTAACGACCCGGACCGTTTCGACCCGACCGGGCCAGGTAACGACCCTGACCGTTTCAACTAGGGATGAGCTCGGGACGGGATCGGTACCGAACCGATACCGATACCGATCCCGACAATACCGATACCGAAAAGTCCAAAAACCCAATACCGATCTCGATACCGAACACATACGGTACGGTACGGTATCGGTTCGGTATCGGTACGGTACCGGTATGGTATCGGTATTTTGCCTTAAAATACCGATCCCGTACCGATACCGATAATACCGAAACCGAAAATCCATAAATATGGATACCGATACCGATCCCGAAACCCCTCGGTTCGGTATCGGTTCGGTACGGTATCGGGATCGGGACGGGACGGGATCGGTATTCGGGCTTGAATGCTCATCCCTAGTTTCAACCTGACCCATCCCGTAGCGACCCGGATTGTTTCGACCCGGCCGGGCCCGGCAGCGACCCGGACCGTTTCGACCTGGTCGGGCCCTGTAACGACCCGGGCCGTTTTGACCCGACGGGACCGGTAGCGGCCCGGACTGTTTCAACCCGACTAGGCCCGGTAACGACCCGGACCGTTTCGACCCGACCGGGGCCGGTAACAACCCAGACCGTTTCAACCTGACCCGTCCCGTATCGACCCGGACAGTTTCGACCCGGCCGGGCCCGGTAGCGACCCAGACCGTTTTGACCCGCCGATCCCGTTTGCAACCTGGACCGTTTCGACCCGACCGGGCCTGTCAACGACCAGACCATTTCGAACTGAATGGGCCGGTCAACAACCCAGACCGTTTGGACTCGATTAAGTCTGCTAACGACTCGAACCGTTTCGATGAGGTTGGTCTCGTTAACGATTCGTGTTGTTTCGACATGGTCGTCCGTTAACGACCCGAACGATTTCAAACCGACTGGGTTATCAACAAATTCAAAAGATATAATTTTTTGTTTTTAGTGGCATTGATTTCTATGAGGCACCAACACTTTTGGTGTTGGGTGAGTTTTAATTCAAATTTGTATATGATTATCTAAAAATACCCATCCTGACCCATTTATTTTTTTTGACATACCCATCCTGACCCACTTACTTATTTCCTAGAATTAAAATTACCCATCCTAACCCCCTTGAAATTTATACTAAACCCATTTTAACCCACAAGGTCAAATTTTAAACCCAAAACAACCCAAACTCAACTAGATGGGTTGAAATTGCCAGGTCTAATTATATGTATAGATTATAATTACTATCTAGACTCTCACGGCTAGGATACACTTATTCAAATGATAGTTGTAAAAGCATGTAACATAATTATACATCATTTATATTAGCAAACTAATTATTTAACCCTCACAACTTGTTTGATACGTTCATTAAGTGTGTTTGTTGGGTAGGTTTTGAAACGATAATATGTGATTGATTGTGATATATCTCTACTACCTTATTAAGGAGGAGAGATGGGTAAGAAGGTAATTTCACCATCATTTTAAGATGGCATACAAAAGGTCTCATGCATAAATCTCTAATTTTTACCATTTTCTTCCATCTATGCCCTTATGTACAAGTCACTAATACAAATCAATTGCACCATTCAATACATTTAATTTATTAATTAACTTTTTGTTACCTAGAACCATTACCAAGTAATAGATTAATTCATGTAACTTTTTTTTAATGGATTAACTTTTTGTTACCAATGGAATTTGAATTATCACCACAAGAAAAGACTAAGCCTTATTTAACACTTTGTAACCAGTAGGCTAAAGGCTCTTTGGTTCATGTGTGTAACTAAATGTTGCAAATAAAAATAAGCACGGATCGGATTGGATAAATGACAGTATGGTGCATAAAGTTTTGGCAATTTAAAATGTGTATAAAAATACATACCCGCGGCAACGCGCGGGCATTCCACTATATGAATAAATAACCTAACAAAAATATATACAATATAATGAGAGGATTGATAAACTAGCACAAACAAGTATCGTGTTGCAAATTGTCGCCCCTAGCATTGCGCGAGCACTCTACTAGATCCGCCTTTGTGAATCGATATATTACTTATCTAAACAATTTGGTATTAAAATTAAATTACGTAAACCCAGCCACACTACATGTTCAACAAAAAAAAAAAAAAAAAAAAAAAAACCAAGTACATGCGGGGAATACCCACTATGTTGTATAATGGAACTGTGCTTTAGTGTAGATGGCAATAATATATTGCGTATATCCTTGCAAGGAATGTGCAGATCATTCAAAGAAGTTTTAAGGTAGCGCCTTTGCAATATTTTACCACAAATGCCATACACACACAACCCCCGTCGACAACTACGAGGCAACAAAACAAACGTACCCGCAGCAACGCGCGGGCATGTCCACTAGTGATATTTAATATTGAATGACATGGGCTCTACAAAACCATGAGACAAATGGGTTTTGTCAAATATCAAAGACTCATTGACTCACGCTTCTCTCTTCCGTGTATACAGGGAAAATCAAATACAAAAATTGTATTTTTTTTTTTTTCATCTCTAAAAAGTATAGAAACAATCTTCAGTTTTGATAAAATTAATCTACTAGACTATATGTAGTGGATAGTGGTGCAAACGAGCCACGTTACTCGCGGGCTATTTGAGCTCGGCTCGAAACGAGCCATGCTTAACGAGCTTGAGTACACGCTTAAAAACAAGCTCGCATAGGAAACTAGCCCAAGGCCGAGCTTTGCTTATCGAGCTCTAACCGGTTCGCGAGTCTAAACGAGCACATTGTTTATATATCTAAATAATAGTGATTAATATTTATAAAATTATGAAAAATAACTAAATTATATAAACTAATAATTATAATTAATAAATTAATCAATAAATAATAAACGAGCCGAGCTCAAGCTAGGAAAAATTAACTACGAGCCGAGCTTGAGCTTTAGGAACAAAGCTTGAATCGAGAGCTAAACTCGAGCTTTCGTAAGTTAGATGAGTTCAACCTCGAGCCTGGTCGAGCTCGGACTTGGCTTGTTTGCACCCCTAGATAGTTCACACCCAAGAAGACGCCTTTTCCGCCACGTCATAGCCAACTCGACATCACTTCTTTAGGCCAAAAACATCCGTAATGGTTGTTTCAAACCACGAATGACCATTTCACATGCCCCGTTACACATGTTTTGATAAAACCAACATAATGTAATACATCTCAAGGATAATACCGAAGGCCAAGGAAGAGCCCCAAATTAAGCCCATCTCAAGGATATACCGAAGGCCTAGCAAGAGCCCCAAATTAAGCACGAGACGGATTGGCTAATGACCAAGTTGTTGGCAATGGTGAAGTCGTGACGAATCGCAATCAGAAACAAGAGATTAACGAAAAGGCCATAGGTTCACTGACCAAGCAAGTTGGACAATTAGCTGAAGATGTCGCTACTCGAGAGCACGGCAAACTACCAAGTGATATACTAAACTCAATCCACAACATCAAGAAACAAGATCTCAATCTTCATGCAATGTGCATGTCAATGAGGCAAGTATCCTTCATTATATCACAAGGTTAATTCTCAACCACATCACATTGAGGGTATAGTTAAGGATGATATTTATATACCGAAAATGAGGTGAAACCACCTTTAAACAAGAAGCAATCACTAGATGCCATACATCAAGTTACATCTTATGCAAAGTATTTGTACTAAAATCGGCAACACGAGCAAACAAAAAGCTTGTTAAACAACTCGCACAATTTTCATCTCGTCAAGTTCTCTCCGAACCAAGCTCAAAGATCCGGGAACGCGCTTCATTGCAATTCAAGTGAGTGCCTTCAAAATTTAACTGGGCATATCTAGTTCTTCGATCAAGTATTAATATACTCCCCCAAAGTTTACTTCACCAACATGGCAACATGTCAATTTAGTGAATTGGTTAACGACTTAATGTAAGAGGGTGTTTGGGATTGCGTTTTGAATCTGATTTTTAGATTATTGTGTTTTGAGAACATAGATAATCAGTTTTTAGTGTTTGGATTTGCATTTTGAAAACGCAGATAATCAGTTTTTTAGGCTAACAAAACGCAATAATCTATAAGCAGCTCCACCCCTGCTTTTCCAAAACGCATAATCTGTTTTGAATAATCAATCCCAACCACCCCCTAACTAGGGTTTCAAATAACAAACTGTACTTCCTCAGATAACTTTTAGAACATTTTTTTATATATTATCACAAATAAGCATACCAAAGTAACCAGAGGGATGAACATAACAAGATATTACATTAATAGCAAGCAAGAAACTCCTGTTTACATGAAGATGGTATTCATATGGCTACAAATACTTTTTATGAATAATACTTTTAAGGTTGCAGCCATCTTAATTCTTCGATATAGTATATACATCAACTCATAAGTTAATGCAGAAGATGAAGTCATGGAAAGTTGGATCATGACCTTACTTTGGCGAGTCGAGCCCTTATTTCTTCCATTTCTTCCTCATCGTCAACACCCTCATCCTACAATATCACATCAACAATTGATTCTCTATACGAAACGTTGATATTAGAACAGCAATATATAACTATAAAAGGAACGGCAAAGGTACCTCTGCATCTTCAGTTGCCTGAGCAGGTTGTTTTAACCGTTCTTTCCTAACAGCTTCCGGAAGCTGTGCAGCAGTCTCGCCAGCTATCGCAGTTAACACCTTATCAACCTCTTCATCAATCTCATCTTCTATGTCATCTGAATCCAGTGCTGAGTCAAGTGCATCATTCACAATCTCTTCAATAACACCCGCCTGCAAAAATATATTGTCATGAAGTTCAATTTACCGAATCGCAAAAAGGAAACGACTTGGTCTAATACTAGTTCATTCTATATATTATAGAAGGCAGTTTTAAGATTTTGACCCATGCACCTATAAGTGGGAAGTTTTTATTCAAACTAGATTAATGCACCATCACCGAGTTTCATCCTCGACAAAGATGCAAACCTTACTCTGCTTCTCTCTATCCCGACCAATGACCATTGCCAATCAGTGTTGCAGAAAGGGGCCTATGCGATAAATTAGGCGAAATGGGGATTAGGCGGAGTCTGGGCGGGCCTAGGCGGTGGTTTTTTTTATTTTTTTAAAATTTTTTGATTAAATTTATAAGTATTTCTTAGTATTATGTGTATATATCTAAGTATTATGTGTATATATCTTAACATAATTTCAAAAAACACCTAAATTTGTGTATATATATATAAAATACGTATAAAATACCAAAACGCCTAATTCCGCCTAATTTTCGCCTAGTCCCGACTAGTCCCTAGGCTGGACCTCACCGCCTGCCTAGCGCCTAGTGACTTCTGCAACCTTGTTCCTAATAATGTTACCCTATTAACTACTATTGTAACGCCCCGCCTCCCAATCTCCCATAGTCCCATGACAACAATATTATATGTTTTACCCTTGCTGCATGAGTTTGGCTTTTGGCAACGAAGAAGATACTTCCTAAAGGAGTAAAGGGTCATCCATCCTATGACTACACTCATCCAAGAAGGCTTAAACATGGAGTTTTGAAGGGTCTGCAGTGCTTATGGACCAAAAAAGTGTTTTGTCTAGTAAGGCCAAGGCTTATGTATAAACCCAACTCCCTTGTTTGCCAAAGATGTGCGGAGTTCTCTATATAATGCAACCATGTTTATCACCCCTTATTCCCTCAATATGACTTAATGTCCTTCACAAGCCCAGCAATCCCCAAAGGTTGCTCTAATACCACTTGTAAACACAATACTGAGAACGGAAAATATGAGGTTTGTGACCTCTAGCCCATCACCAAAATGCTGGACTTAAGTATAAAAGTTTGATTCTACCTTTATTGAACTAGCCTAATTTGATTGACTCTTTAACCCTTCTGTGACTTTTAATATACTACACCTTGAATTTTAAAAAGCGTGCCTAGGGCGCCTTAGGGCTTTGCGCCTACCCATTTTCCCAAAGGCACAGAAAAAGCGCATTTTTTGGCCTTTTTCCAGTCGCTTTTGGCCCTGAGGCGCGCGCCTCTTGTACACCATGTATTTTTATGCATAAAAATGTTGTACCTTGATGTTTTTGGCTTGTACATATACGTAAAATTATATAAAAACCTTATTTATAGCTATATTTTGGGTAAATGAAGCTAAAAACCTATGAGATATATATATGGGATATATAAAAAAAATTATATAATTAGTGCGCGCTTCGGGTACAAAAATCCCAAGCTTTATGCGCGATGCGCTTAGACCTCGTCGCTTTTGTGCGCCTAGCGCTTTTTAAAACCAAGACTACACCATTTTAGTACCAATTTAACATTTAAATTGGTACAATCAATAACATTACTCATGATTGGGTCGTTTTTGTTCAAAATCGGATTAATATAGTAGGCATTATTCTTTGTAATTATACGTAACACAAAAATTACCTGTAACCTTTTTGTAGTTAGAGTGTTAGACAAAGTACCTTGGTCATTTCTTTATTAAATTCTTGCATTGTAACAGCCATTTCTGGAGCCTTCATCAGATTATTAACAATCTTCATGACTTCAGCACTCTTAGATAGATGCCCAACCGTACGCGCAATAGCTGCAAAACCTCAGATTCAGTAAACTTAAAAGTGAACTCAAACCAACACGGTAATAATCAAAAACCTTTTAGAGATGACAAATCTAAGTAACTTAAAAATGTTGCAAAATCAACTTCTCAAGTATCATATAAACGCATAAAAAATACCCAACATTTGATATCGAATGTGATGAACATACCAACGCTTTCGCCTAGATGCATTGATATTGAATTCAACTGAGCTTTATTTTCATAGAGGCGGTTCACAGTTCTTCTAGAGCTCACAATTTCTTTAGCAAGTGACTGCGGTCATTCACATGAAAAAAAAAAACTAAAATTAGCAAGCACCATATACAAACGTAATCTATGAGCCCTAGATGTAGGGCTGATAATAGGTAACATGTATAAGACACGATTAGCTATGTTTATTGAAAAAGTACACGGTGATTTTTTTTTTGCTTTTTTTAAATAATTAAAATTCGAAGACTATGATCCATCATTTCTCCTTCTTGATGCTTAAAACATATGACTATGTTATAAACACGGGACATAAATTAGCTCAACAAATTGTGTTCATGTTTAGAACTTGTATTGTTCGCGTCGTTAGAGATATGGTAAACCCGCCCAACAAGTAGACCCGAATAACTAGCCGATTTGCCAATCCTACCTAGATGCAACCTACGTTGTCAAGGCTCACCCAGGCACGCACCTAGGCCCACTTCCTAGCCCCGCGCAGCCTTCTCGCTTCGCTTCTAAATCCCCCCCCCCCCCCCCCCCCCTCCTTCAGGCCCTCAAGTGCATTTTCTCATGCCACATTCCGACGAAATTCCAGCCAAAATCGTTCGAACATGATTTAAAAGGTCTAAAACAATTATCCCACATCTAAACAAGCCTGGAATCAATATAAAACAACCTAGACTAGCCGTAAACTCCTAAAGAATCCTAAAACATGTCTAAACTCTAACGCCCGTTAACGTTGTATTTTTCTACTATACATCTGCCTAACAAAGCCTTCACTTTTTATGCGCGCCGAGGCCCAAGACTCACCCTTTGCGCCTTGCACCTCAGACAACCATGGATGTGACATCAAATAAAGCCTGCTAATAAGTTTAGAGATAATTCCTATATAAAATTATACAATTCCAATTTAAAAAATTATAAACTAATTTCAGAACTTTAACTGCAATGTCATACAATCAATCAATAATAACCCTATTTTTGTATACCTTAGCAGAACCCATATCATTCCTCTTGGCAGCCTCTCGGATAGCTTTCTGAACATTTTTCTCTTCCTTCTGTATTTCTAATTAATACCCACAGAATAATAATAATAAAGTTATTAAATCAGTTTATAGATCACAATATTCAACAATAATAATAATAATAATAATAATAATAAAAGAAGTTGTGGATAGGATACCGCGAATCTGGCGATCGATGTTGCGACACTCTTGGCGAAGGCGACGTTGCCAGTCGCGTAAGAGCTGTTGCGGATTGGGTTTTGGTTTTATTATGTTCATCACTTTCTCCATCTTCTACGCTGAATAATAATAATAATAATCAGGTTAAGATTTTTTTAAGGAACTGAATACTCTTTAGATCTGCTTGTTCTCTAAACTTAATAATAATCAGGTTAAGATTTGGGGAAGAACAAGATTCTTCGACGCGCTTTTGTTTTAATCCTGGTGTAGTGCGTAAACCTAATCCTCAATAATGTTTGGGATTTTCTAATCTTTCTTGGTTGTCCTCCTTAGGGGGACGGGACGCTTACCGATTTGGTCACGGGTACTCCACTACCAGCACGGTAACATCGCCACCACCAGTTCTGGTAGGGGTCCCGTGGACCAAATTCTGGTTCTATTTAACGCACGGTAAGCAAACACAGGTAGTTGTTTTGTTTGTGGTGTAAACACAGGTAGTTGTTTTGTTTGTGGGGTTTTTTGTTTTTTATGGGTTGGGTAGTTCAGGGTAGTGTTGCCTTCAAAAAAGTGTTTCAGTGAAATGAATCAGTAAAGTGATGTGGCAGTGTAGGATTGGTGTAAATCAGTGAAGTTGAAAATGATTCAGTGGAGCACCCTGTCCTCCCTTAGTGGGGCTCGGGTAACACATGTCAGTTGTTGAATACCAGGTTATCCTTAAATACAGGCTCATGATTCTCATGTTTTCAGTTGATGAGTCATGTCCGGTTTGTAAAAAAACATGTTTAGACAAGTTTGGGGAACATGCCTAGGGATGGCAATGGGTCGGGTTTGGGACGGGTTTAGGAAATCTCAACCACATACCCGATTAGGTATGCTTGTTCTAAACCCGACCCAAAACCCATCGGGTTTGTGTTGGGTAATTACCCATTGGGTATGAAGTATACCCGCGGGTTTTGGGTAAACCCATTAATTTTTAAAACTTACCCATTTAGTATATCCGACAAAAAAACCCGACATGTATCTATTAGGTAACTATTAACCAATTACATTTAACATTATTAAATATATATGTAAATGATTACAATGTATAAATATAAAATACTTAAATTATATAAAAACACTCAAGGACATAGATAGCAAATAATATACACTAATTTTTGGTAATTTTTAGCTCAAGATAACAATCTAGATGGACAATTAGATATATTATGCATACATATTTAAAAATATATATTAGAAATTATATTGGGTATCTAATCGGGTAAGCGGTTATACTTTATCGGGTAATCGGGTCGGGTAAACGGGTATATCAACAAATCCCAAACCCGCGAAAAAAATAAAAACTAATTCCATACCCAGACTGTCACACCCTCAAAATCCACTTGCGGAGTTTTACCGCGAGGCGCATGACAAACCAGGATCCAAACCAACGATCACAATAAACAAGTCCAAATGAATATAATGCAATTTCAAAACATAGTTTAAAATCCCCGTTTACAGCGGAAGCTTATTCAAAACAGTATCTCAAAAGTAAACCAAATGTTCAACATATGAAAATCATGCGACTCTAACTAGACGCCGTGCAGACGCGTGCGCCCTAGTCCAGTAGTGCTACCTTAGCGACCTGAGAAAACATGTAAAAGTTTACGTCAGCACAAAAATGCTGGTGAGTTTACAGGTTTTGTAATCCAAGTACCAAGTCAACCTGTCCATACTATAACAAATCGAAAACCAGTGTACGCTAGCTAGGCGTATGTTTTGTTACTACCACGATTGGAAAACCATTACTAACTCGTAAACCAAATGTATGCCCGATGCAGTAACCCTGTTGTTCCTGTTGTTCCTGTTTGAGACAATATGCACCCGCCGACCCTCCAAGTCGACGAGCGGGGTTGGTCACTCCTAATAGCGCTATTCACATTTCCCCGTTGTGCAAACCCGCACATTCATGGTTCCCCCCGGGACTTCCAAAGATCGTGTAGTATACAATAGAAACCCATAGTATGACAGTAGTTACCAAATAATCGTTTTAACACATGTTTTCTCCCCCGAGAATATGAAACCAGTTTAAAAGAGGGGCCGTAAACTCACCTTAAGTTGCGTTACTTTCGTAATATGAATAACCCAGCTGCTATGCTAGTCCCGTAAGCGGCGACCTAACATATGATAGTTACAAGTACTTAGACTAATAACCCGCAGGTTAATTAGTCCCTAGATGTCCAGACCATAACCAAGTTCGTTTGAAAACACCGTGACTGTTTAACTGACCCAAAGTACAAGACTCGACATCCCATTGGTGACCCGAGACTCCCCGTGTTATGTTTACGCTCTCAAACATGAAATCATGCAATCACACTTAACATACGTTAACGCACAACAAGTTATAGCACATAGCTCACGTATCACCGATTTACATCCAAACATATGTTACCAAGTTATTAGATATGTTACGGGGTTCCTAGCATGTTCCTACATGTCAAATCGGGTCTCGAAATGCTAATTTACACTTACAGCAGCAGTACACGCGATTAGGAAAAGTCAACTAGCATTTAGGTTGGTCAACTAGCATTTAGGAAAGCTAATCGCATGTAACTACTAGCATTTAGGGCTAATCGCGTGTAACTACTAGCATTTAGGGCTATACCACATGTAACTACTAGCATTTAGGCTATACCATATCTAACTACTAGCATTTAGGGCTATACCACATGTATCAACTAGCAATTAGGGCTAATCGCCTATAAGTACTAGCATTTAGCCCCCAATCGCATGAATCATGGGCGATTGGTCTCCTAATCGCCTCTAACATAGGCGATTAGGGTTGCTAATCGCCTGTAACCTTGCTGTTCCAGTTTTTCGCGCGTTTAACGCTCCAAATCAGATCTAGAACGTGTGTAACCACCCAATATCATCCCAACAACTATTCTAAACATGTTTAAACTAAAATCCTTCGTTTTGCCTCGTATTATCAGTCCTGCATGCAATCACGTATTCCAAACACCATTCACATAGCATGCAACATCACACTAACATGCGTAACTATCACCCTAATAATCAGTTACTCAGATTTTATCATCATAATATCATTATTATTCTGATCTAACATAATAACACGTCATTCATTCATCTTGAATCATAAAAACCCTAGCTTTCTAATCATAAACACACATAACACATGCATACTAGTTAGAATCCGATTATCAACACTTATTAACGATTTTCAGAAAGCTTTTCCGTTCTATAACAGGTCTGGACTATTAGGGATTGAATAAAAATGTTTATAAAGATTCATGGATGGAAACCAAACCTTAGATTTGTGAAAGAATGATGGATTAAGCTTGAACCCTTGTGTTTTGATCAAAAATCGCGTTCCAGAGGCTGTGTGTGTGTTGGGGCGGGTTATGGGACGACTAGGGTTTGTATAATGAAGTTTAGGAGGTCAAGTATGGTATTTATAGTCGTTTTTAGTCGTCCAGCCCGTAACACGCGATTATGCAGCCTTTACACGCGATTAGGAAGCCTAATCGCATGTAAGTTCATGCAATTGGGGCCTAATCGCATGAACAGTCATGCAATTGGTCCCCTACTCGCCCCTAAAGGGCCTACTCACCCCCCTTATGGGCGATTAGGCTTCCCTAATCGCCTATAGGGGCTGGTTTCGTGTGTTTTGCGCGTTAAACCCCGTTTTAACATATGTTAACACATATTCACATACCGACAAGTCACATAATGATTGTAAACACATAACACATGTAAATACACATATTCACACTCGTTCACCAATTCCCGGGACTCGAGACTCGTATGTTCCGTATGCCCTGACGATCCTACAAATCGTCACCGTTTGTACACTTGGTTAAGGACCGACATCTAATGAACCTCTAGACCAACATCCAATGATCTTCTAGACTAAACCGATAGTTCCCGAACCATAACCCGACTTAACTAACCCAGTTAAGTGCAATATACGCGTGACTCGCTAAGGTAGACTTTCATCTAGACAACGTTGTTAACCAGAATTTGTCGGGTGTCACACAGACCCATACCCGATTATCCGACCCCAAACCCGTCCAAATGTGTCGGGTTTCGGGTTTGATTGCCATCTCTAAACAAGCCCTTCATTGTAAGGAGCTGCCCGGATTTAAATACAGACATGATCTGGTCAGTGATGTTTATGGGACGTCTTACGAAGGGTAGTGATTTCAGCTAGGAAAAAAGACCCGGTTAACTTTTTGACGGACCCCCTAGAAGGGCGGTCTACCCTAAGACCAGCAGATGTCCTCGTGTTCGGGTGGGCACAAGGCAAACATGCGTGCGTTGATCTCACAGGGGTGTCTTCGTTGGTGGGACTTTGAGATTCGGGGTTTGTGGCAAGGTAAGCAGCCTTGAGAGCAGAATCCCAGAAAGTTGTCAAACATGAAGCTGCTTGTCTGGAGAACCTACACTTCTTTGTGCCATTTGCTTTTGACACATTTGGAGGTCTAGCCCCCAAAGCAATCCGGTTCTTAAAAAGAGTTCAAAAGGTAGTGTAAAGTAACTCCCCAACGATGAAGGACCTAAGTTTTATTTTTAATAGAGTAGGTTTTTCTATTCAAAAGATAGTAGCGGAGCAACTTATAGCCCGTTTACCCGCCTCCCACTTGTAAAAGTTGTTGTTGGTTTTAACGACTGGTGGTCCTATTTGTTAAAAAAAATCCTTTTAATTTAAAGATTTTTTTTATTATTACTATGAGATAGATTTTTTTAACACATATGTATTCGGGATTAGTGGTATGTCTTTTAGAACCGGGTCACTCCCTTATGGAGAGAGACAGAATGTCGTTAGACCAGAAGACATTTGGCTTTGAGATAGATTGTACTTTTAAAACTTATTAAAAAAAACACTCTTATGTTTTGATGGTCGCTTGTTTTCTAAGGGAAGGAGGGGCGTCACCAGCAGAGGATCCGTGGAGCACCTTCACGTCATCAATTGCAGCCCGTCACCTGAACTACCACCCGTGAACCCCTCCCACCAGCAGCACCACCCGTGGGTTTTTCTGATTCTGCTCTCTCATCTGCATCTCTCTCTCTCTCTCTCCTCTGCACCCATGACCACTTCTGTTAACTAGAACATGTGATTGCTTCACGAGACCACTTCCGTTAACTAGAACATAAGATAGCTTTACGAGACCACTTTCGTTAACTAGAACATGAGATAGCTTCACGATACCACTTTCGTATTTTTGTGTACGTTATTATAGTCAATTACTAGCGCAACCTCCTCCTCTTCGGACCAATGCACCATTGTTGAAACAAAATTAGTTTTGAGAGTTGATAATGGTTGAATATAGAGTTGAAAATGGTAGGAAAGGAGAGTTGAAAATTGTAAAATTGTGAATGGAGTAAAAATTTGGTAGGATATTGTAACACCCCAACCGATGGCGGAAACATCGGGATGTCACGTATTGATGATTGTTCAGTAGCTCATGGTGAATAATAAATTTCATTAAATGATTTAAATAAATTACATACAATTGTTCTACAAGAATTCGTACATCAAAATGAATAATACTATGCACACATCTTCAAGCATTAACTCAATCTTCAAGCAAGTATAACCTGAAACATGTTAAGTTTGAAAATATTTTGGGTCAACAAAAGTTGGTGAGAATTACATAGGTTTTTGGAATATGATAGATAATAATAGTTTGTACAACAATCACAGTTGTATGATGATAGAGTATGAGTCCGACATGTAACAATGCGTCTTTGTACAATCAAACCTTGTGTCGACTGAGACCTAACTCGCAAGTTAGTTAAATGTTGTTACTGTTTTTTGATCACCCCTGAATTTATGCGGGGGGATGGGTTTGTCAGACCTATAGCACTATAATCTAAACAGGCGGCTTGATCAATGTTAATGATTGTACTGTGTCTTTTTGTTACAGTCAAATGATAGAATGAGTAAATGATAATGTAATTGAATCACAAGTTTCAACAATGTAAGAATGAGTAAATGATAGTGTATAAAATGTTTAAACATGTTTCACCCCAAAATGTAAAACAGAAAAATGGGCTATGTAAATTCACCTTCACTAAGTTGTATAAATCTCTAAGCGTCGTGAATGTATGTGAGACGAATCCCGAAGACTCAACCTAGAGTTTCAAGTATCCAAATTAAATTTCTACACTTAAAAGAGTCTTAAGTTTCTTAGGTTTAGGCATTAGGGTTTGTAGACTAAATTGGGAACTTGAGTTTTTGGTATGACATTGATTGAATAGATTCTGAGCATTTCATAAAACATGTAGATATAAATTGGTGTATGATGATAATTGGTATTTCATGTATCCATAATTTATACCATCAAACGTTTAAGAATAATAATTTAGTTAATAGTTTCTTTTGAAATCATAATTTTATAAAATATTTTCTACTCTTATTTCAATTAAAACATATTTATTTTCCAGAATAACTTGATTAAAATACCAAATAATGTTAAACATACTATTTTCCTTAATTTAAAAATTTTATAGAGTCATATGATGATAAAAGAATTTATATAAAAATTTTGGGCTTTTGAATCATTCAAATCAGATTTATAATAAATTTGTTATGAATTAAACAAAAACAAAATATTAAATATATAAAATAATGAAATTTAAAAAAAAATATATATAGATAATAAGATTTGGGAGTCAGATAAGCTCTGGTAAAATTTAGAGAACTTTTGGGTAATTAAAAGCATTTTAGATAATTAATTGAATGATTAAATGAATAATTATATAAATCAAATATAAAAACTAAAACAAAAATAAAAACCTGCTGATGGTAACTGAGCTGAACATCAAAATGCTGTGGATTATAAACGATGATATGGGGTTTTTGTTAATCATCAGAAATCGTTCAAGAAACTAAGATTTAATTAAACTTACATATTGGTTTCGAGATGAGGGAACGGGATGGAGAAACCGAGCATAAATCGCTCCAAATATGATCATAGAGGCGTCGTGCACCAAAATTCATTTAATATTTTACTTAATCGGCGGTTTATAGATCTTAGTGTGAATGGAATTTGACTGAAAACGTGTTTTATGTATTGATTGATTTTTAGCCCGATTGTGGTTTTATAAACGATTCAGAAAACAGCTAATTGGCGTGATTTTCGAAATATTATTGTGTGATACAGATTTGGAAGGGTAGAGGAGATTGGGACGAGTAAATTTCGGAGTTTAATTTAAGGTTGGACGCGTTTAAAGGCTACAAATTGGCGCATCTTGGCTTGGATCGGATCTGGGTTAACCCGGATCGTGGTGGCTGATCTGATTGAAGGAGATGAGAGGAAAGGGTTGTGTGGGCTTGGTATTGGGCTGAATATTATTGGGTTAAGGTTGTTGGGTTTGGATATTTGGTCTTGGGTTAAGGATGGTTAATGGGTAAAGATTAGATAATTAGATGGAGAGTTATAGTTACTAGCTAGAGTTTAAAAAAAAATCCATTTTTTTATATTTTATTTAATTAATTTTTTTTATATAAATTTGAAAAACATTTATATTATAATTATAATTATTATTATTATTATTATTATTATTATTATTATTATAAAATAAAAGAGCTTAAATATGTATAGATTATTGAGAGAAAAAGTAAAACGTAGTATGTATAAAAAAAATATCATAAACTTTGACGTGTCTAGAATTTTTAGGAACGATGGGTAATAAATATATGGTCATAAAAATACATGAGAATGTGACATAACGGGTAATAATGGAAATTTTGATTTTAAAATTTAGAGAAATTTACGTAACATATGTTTATATATCTATAATACATTATAAAGGAGGAGTGATGGCTATAAAAGTAATTTTGTCGGGTGTACAAGTTTTAAAGCAATATGTACAAAGGATTACAACACAATTTAAAAGGGTAGATTGGTCAAGACAAGGACAATTAAGACGCCTAATGGGGTAATTCAGACAATTGATTCTTCTTTACGTGAGTAAACCCTAGATACATTCCATCCTTGCCCTTGTCTCTTCACATCCCCTCCTGGAAACCTAAACGATTATAAGCTGCTATTTCTTCAAATCGACATTCAATGGAATGCCAGTTTCAAATCCCATATGTTTATAATCGGCAATATTGGTTCCATGGACCTAAACGCTTCACTAATTCAGGTTAGATTCTGCCCACTATTTTATCTATCTGTTGGCTCGATTTGTTTTGTTAAATGTTGGTTTTGTTTCTTTAGATTTTGATTTTCTTCTTTGACTGTTTCGCTCTGCGGAATCCGTACATAATCAGTTAGATAAAGATCATTGGTTGGATAAATAAAAATAAGCAAATTGGTTAATAACTCAAACTATAATCCATCTAATGAATAAGACAACAGGGTCATGCGAGGATTTGAACACAATTATGTGCTTTAATTAACAATTTTCTTGCTTTATTTTTTAGGACACGGAAATTGTTCGCCATAATGTCAAATCTTTATTTGTAGACTTTGCAGCTTAAAGGTTTCTGTTGATGATAAGGTTAGTTTCTGTTTTTGACTTTTTGTTTCTTATTTGGTGTGTTAATGTGTTTTGGATTGATTAAATAGTAACTACCTCAATAAGGTTATAAATCTAGGTGAAGCTATTGCGAGACACCAGGACAGTACCTAATTAAGATTCATAATGGGGTTATAGTGTTTGCTTCATGAGAAAAACACTTACTGTTACTTTTCTGCAACACACAAATGCATACTGAAACACATATACATGTACTTTGAAATGCGTAAAGTGTTATATTCTTTAAACAATGGAATAAATGGGTAAAGTAAGAAGCTTGGCGGCAAATGGAACTTGTCGGATGGGCCAAATGAGCTGAAAAAATGCATCTAAATGATTATAAAAGTTAGATTGGTTTTCATAATCATATATGTAATGTTATCTATCAATCAATTAAAAAACATAAGTAAAAAAATGTTGGCAGGTCCACCATCCTTGTCGTGACCCATGTTGAAAACTACCTATTTTAAGTTGTTAGTCCATTTGACCGTCCCATTTTGTCATCTATTAACACACACGTATGTAGCATTTATATATGGTATATATATACATATCACTTATACTTATCACTATGTGCACACTACATATGTGTAGCTTGTGTGTTTACACATATTTTATAACTGAGTAAAAAGGTTTCTGAAAACAGAAAGTTCCAATGGATAGCAGGTATCGCTATAAAACGGCAAGAAAACAATGGAACCATGGTTTAAAAAAACGTTTGAGGCATGCGCTTCAAGGCGAGGCTCCAAAAAAACGAGTTTGAGGCACGACTCATGGGGTCCAGTCTGTACATACGCCTCTAAGTGCTGAAGCGTTGAGAAAATTTGCGCCTCAGGGGGTTTAGGGTGTTTTTATGTGTGTTTCTTTATGTTTTTAGACTTTTTTGGTCAATTATTTTATTTTTGATGTATGTTTTTGATGTTTTAGACTTATCTGGGTCAATTATTTTATGTTTTATAAGATATATAGTTTTATATTTATTTTTTGATTACGCCTCAAGCTTACGCCTCGGTTCGCCTCGAGGCTTACGCCTCATGAGGCGAAGGGAAAACGCCTCGAGGCTTGTTTCCGTTCTTTTAAACTTTGAGCATGGAACTTCCTTGGCATTTATCGGTTGGTGGTTTCCACTTCCCATTTCCAAAAAAACAACACTTTGCTTTTGTCTAAAAAACTGAAAGACGGGCAGGATACAAATCACATTCAACTTACCTTATTATTAAACTACTTGTGTTTCATCCATACCATTTTTTCTCAGCAACACCTCTTGTATTTTAATGCAGTCACAATTTTTTTACATTAAATTGATAAATATCTTAAGTTATGGTTGGATTCTGGTGGAAACTTTTGTGTCAATGCATAATTTTCTTAAGTGCGAGATGCCTCAAGTGTTGGTTGGATTCTGGTGGGAACATTTGTGTTGATGCACAAGTTTTCAACATGTTTGATGCACAAATTTTTTTATTACGGTGAATTGCGTAATGTTCTCATGAAAAGAATATTCCTGGCTTTGCATTTTCGCATTAACTCAACATATAAGGTGATGTATTTCTCAAGCATTTTGATTTGTTTTTTGTTACGATCCAACTCTCGGAAACTGTTATAACTATAAAAACCATTACTAGAAAATAAAAATAGTTTTGAAAAGGACAGTGGTTTAGTAACTATTTTTTTAGTTTAGTGATCAACTTAGAAATGAGACGAGCGTATGTTGTTCATTTCAATTTGCCCTTTTCATTAGTACAAACTACATTCACCATTTTTCGAAGATTATTTTGAAAAACATCGTTTATTTGATTTATTAACGTGTAACATGGATTTTAGACCGTACATTGGTACTTTGAATCACATACATTTTTTCACATGGATTCATTTTTGTTGTTTTTTATATCAAGTTTTTATTTTAACTTCAAATGCTGAATTTTATGTCCCCTACTAATTTTCATTTTTATAGGTTATGCCTCCAGTTTGGTGTAGGTTGGATAGATTATGGTTTGCACATCCTGGAGTTATCACAGGATCAATGACAAGCAACTGTTCATATGTCCTTTGGATCATCTATTGAGGTACCATAGTTTGTATTAGTTTTTGGTGTTCACAGCATTTTTGTTGAAGTTATACGAATTTAATATATGATGAGTTTATTTAATAGAAACTGATGCTGCTTTGTAGGTGCATACTATGTTAAAGGCATTGCCCATTGAGGAATTTGGGCCAGGAATCAATATAAGAGAGTATTCCTTCTTTGAGAATCCGTTGATGCCTGCACAGGTTTAATAATCATTGTCTTCATTTTGGGTCATTATGGTACGTTTATAGTTAGATTTTAACTGACAGTATCTTAAATTTTTTGATTTTAGGTTAAGGATTCATGGCTTAATGTGCAATTATGTCAAGGAGCGTCGGAAAATTGCGAATCAAACATTACAAACACAACTGGAGTACTCAGATTTCCAAAGAATAGCAATGCAGAAACGGTATGCAAGATGAATGAAATATGATAATAATATAACAAAGATTGGTGATTTTTAACCCAAATTATTCTATGTTGATGGATTGTTTTCTAAAATATACTAGTACTAATTTTCTGATCATGGTTATTTACCTGCTTTAAATCTTAGCCTCATTGTGACCACTTTTGTTAATATTTCAATAGCTGAAAAAGGTATTCTCCCCATTGAAGGATGTCAAAGTCATCCAATTTTCATCAATGCAAGATGCCTTCCTAGGATTCACTAACAAGGCAAGCAATCTTTTCTCTTTTTTATTCTAGATATCTCATGCCGATTACAAAAAGAAAAAAAGAAAAAAAGAAAAAAAAAAAGAAAAGAGAAAAAAAGAGTATCTAGAAATGATTTGGTATCTGTCATTAATCATTATCATCGTATAGAAGAGAATTATCTTTTTTTTTTGTGTGTGTGTGGAATCAGGGGTAGCCTCGTTGGCTAACGGGTCAAAATGTATTAAATCTTGCGAATTTTCTAACTCAATTGTTGTCTTAAATGAATTAAGGGTAAAGTTGGCATTGTGTTAATTAAATTATGCATAAATTGTACAATCTTAAAGCTTGTTTCTTTTTAAGGAGCAATTCTTTTAGATCATATGCATGTTTTCTAATGAAACAATTGATCATAGCACTGAAATTCATAAAAAAAAAATTATGACAGACAAGGGAAGAGAAATTCAAGGAGCGTGAAGCGGTATGTTGGAATATGGTGTTGTGTCGAGGGCCACGATCCAGGTCACATATATTATGACATGTATCAGGATGAAAAACCTGATTGGAACCCTCACCCTCCACAAACCCCAGCACAGATTATGAGTTGTATTTTGTTGTGGCCTGAAAATGGACCCTTTATAGACAAAAAAAATCATCTTAGTTTGATCCATTTTCTTGTAATTGGCTTACCATTTACTTCATTGATCCCATGAATTGTAATATTGTAATATTATAGATAAATCTTGTGGACCTAAATGCTGATTATGATTTTATTAGCCCATTATGCCAATTCATGTTATTAATCATTTTCGCACATTAGAGCATTCACTTCCCAACTTTTATACTTATCCATATTAGAAATGAATAAGCTCGGAACGGTATTGGTACCAACCGATACCGATACCGAAAACACTGATCTTGAAAACTCCCAAAACTCAATACCGATACCGAAAAAAATACGATACGGTATCGGTACGGGATCGGTATAGTATTGATATTTTAAGGTAAAATACCGATACCATACCGGTACCGAACCGATACCGAAAACACCGAAACCGAAAACCTCTAAATATGAGTACCGATACCGAACACTCTCGGTTAAAATTACTAAAGGCTTACTTGGTCCCTTTAATTTATGGTTATCATGTGTCCCGCAGCAACGCGCGGGCAACCCCACTATAAGGTAATTATATGTAAAAGGTGAAATGACCGTTGCCAAACGGCTATGTGTGACTGTTGTGGGTGTGATGTATATTGCTTTCGCGGGCATCACGGGTGGTCTATCGCGGACCACCCGTGTGGCCTGATGGTGCAGTTTTTTAGCCTGGTTGTGTTTGTGCAATGGCTAGGGAGTTGTTTTGGAGGGTAGATCGAATTGATTCGAGCTCGATAAAGATGGTTTGAAACAAGAATTCTTGTCTGGCCAAGGATTCATTCACCCTTTGACTAAACTCGGTTTTACATAGAGTTTGAGCAAGCCATTTTAGTTTGTTTCGTTCTAGTCTTACCCATTTTGACTTGACAAGTTATAGCCTTGACTCATTTTTTTGTCTTTACAAAATATTATAGATCTGCCACGAATAGACATTGATCGTTGCACAGTTAGCAATATGTCAAATGGGATTTACTTTAGTTTCATGTTAATGTTCCTCTAAAAATTATATGTAACAAAATTCAAATTAAAAGTTGCACATTTTCCCCCTCAATTTAGAATACATGTAGGAGTTCAATGGAACTTGACATTTTCACAATGCATAACAAATTTTCTTATCTTTACCTTAAAGCCCAACTAGACCAATTATAATTCAATAATAGAGCCCAATAACTAACTACTTCATCTTTTGCACAAAAGATTGTCCATTGGGCCCTTAACATTTTTGCAATGAAGTATAGAACTTGATGAAGCAATTCGTTATCGTGCTACACGACTTTGTTTACATAGTTTCCCTTGGGACTAAATTCTATGGGGGTAGAGGTAGGAGTGTAAAAACGGTTTTAGTCCCAAAGCTAATTGGGTTTTGTTTTTCTAGGCCCAACTCGGTTTGATGAAAAAATGGTTTGGGTTACCAATCCATTTTGATTATATTGTGGTAAAGTTAAAAAAAAAAATCTGACCAATCAAAACCCTCCACCTCTTTTCAAGCCCCCCCCTCCCCGCCGGTGAGATCTTCCCCGCCAAAGGGGCAACGCCCTCTTCCCCCCCCCCCCCCCCACCTTGGCGGCGGTGTTCCCGCCCAAAACCCACCTCCACGCCACTATCCCCGCCCCCACTCCGTCTAGTCTTAGGGTCAGATTCTAAACCGGATATTTTACATCCCCCAAACCGGTTCTTTTTATGGTTTAAGGGATTTGAGTTCAAAATGTATGGTATTTATCTGTTTGAAACAATTTAGCTTTTGATTTTTTGAGTTTTGATGACGCGATGGTTGTGGTAGTGGCAAAGCTGGTGGTTTACGATGGTGATTGGTGGTCAAGGGTGGCCGTCGAATCGATTTTTGACATCTCCTGAACCCGTTTTATAGCAGGACCAAAGCAATTCGGCCCAAGCGCCTTTTTTTAACACCCACAGGTAGAGATTCACAAATGGGATTTTGGGCCCAAGCCGATCCAAGTCGAAGTTGGGTCAAGTTCAATAAAAGAGAGTCAACCCGTTCGAGTTGACACCACTTGTATGGGGGAAAGGATTGGGTTTGAAAGCTTTGTAACCGGGATTTAATTGGTTCGGTTCATGTTTGACCGGTTTGAGTATAAATAGTAACAAACCGATTTCAACCATACGGTTCGGTTCAAACCGTGTTCAACCAAGTCGGGTTCAGTTCCCAACCTAGTTTTTTATACACCTCTACTAAAGGTATATTTGTAGAACAAAATATTATTGTATCTTAGCATACAAACTAAGGAACAGAAGCAAGTATTAAGTAATTTCATATAATATTCGACAGTTTTGGAGCCAGGATTTGTAGTGGGTTTTTTTATTTATTTTTTACAATGCGATAGTAGCAGGGTCATACTCATGTTTTTAAAATAAAAAATAACCTCAAATTTCGTCCAAAAAAATCAATTAATTTGTTTACAAATGTTTGTTTAATGTTCATCCATGTGTATGATAAATATAGATAAAATTATTTTTTGATATATTTGAAGAAAAATGTGTCAAGAAAAAATGATATATTTCAAAAGGTGACGTTTTTAAAATTGAATATTACAGGACATATTGCTAGCATTTTGTCAAACATTAAATGCTCAATATAAAAAAAAAAAAAAAAAAAAAAAAAAAAAAAAAAAAAAAACTGAATAAACTACCAACTACTCAATTCTTTATTTATTTGCATCTAAACTATTTAATTAAAATTTCAAAAAATGCGACTTGTGCAAATGGAAAACATGTGTCTTTTTACATGTGAATGTTCCAATTAATCCAATATTGTTTGGGCAATCAATGTGTACGAATCTAAAACATGCGAAAAACTAGATAGCAGTTCGATCAAATAAAGGATGTTACGGACGAAATAGCAAAATTCATTTTGTCCTTTAATAAGGGATGCGTATTTCATTTTGTTTTTGGAGTGATATAGATGATCATTTAAGTATGCACAAGGCCTAGTGGTCTAATAGCTTACCACAAAAATTGTGTGAGTATATATCCTTGTATGTGCAGATCGATAAAAAATTGAAATACATGTACAAAAACTGTGTTGAGTGTATATCCCTGTATCAAGAAATGTTGTTTAAATAACCAATATATTTAAGTTATAATTATAATCTTTGGTATCCGTATACACATCCTGTTAAGAATATTATGTTATTTAATATGTTTTTTTTTTACCGAAACTTAAATATATATTGAAATGGTTTGTATAATACTTGTAAAACTTTGAACGCATAAAACAAGACTGAAGTGTTTAAAAAATTCAGAGGTGTTTATATCATTTAGAACTCCTACAGGCTACAACTTATCAATTACTTTTATATTTTGTAATTATATTATATATTAGATTAGAAACTATGTATTACATAGGTTAAAATAAAATAAATATTAAATAGTTAGCATTGAAATACAGTTGGAAATATTAAGTTATTTAAGTTTTTAGAATACGAAGTGGTAAAATAATAGAAGAAAAAAAAAACTATATATTGGGATCACATAATTATGATACGTGGCATAAACAGTTACATATTTATTGGGTACTAGTCGGTTGGTTCGCGTGATGCGGCCTATGTCACCGAGCCTCTTTCGAGGAGCAGAATATAGTCCAACATGTCTTAAACATTGATTACATTTTGGTATTATTATTATAACCATATAAATGATTAGTAATTATATACTTAGTATTTAAATAATATTTTATTATAAACTTATAGATAGTAAATGTAGCTCTTTTAGAGAGAGTAAGCTAACCTGACATGTCTTATGAACTAATAATATTTGGGTAGTATTATTATAACGATGTAAATATTTTTGTAATTGTATACTTAAGTATTCAAATAAGATAATACTTAATTTAAATCACATTTAGTTATACATATATAAATAGTAAATATAAGAATCCAACAAATATAAATTTTATGTATAAATTAATATTTAATATTTGTTAATTAGTTGAATTTAATATTTTAATTTTAAATTTCTTTTAATAATACATTTGGTATTTAGCAATACGTATTGGTCGAGTCAGGTTGGACAACATGTCGTGTCAGAACATATCACATAAAAAATGATTATTTTAGTTCAAGTCAAAATAGTGTTTAAAGCAATTCGGGTTAGATTACACTCTTTAAACGAGCTACATTTACAATTTATAATTTTATAACTAAATACTATATAAGTTATATCTTTAGGGTAGACTTGTAATTTAACATAAATTTTAAGACACTTAAGAAAATTTGTAATATATTTGATACAAGTCTTCATACATAAGAACCTATCTTTACCATTTTGTCACTCTTGTTAGTTTAATTAAATATTCTATGAGGTTAACGTTAAGTGTCATATGAGGTTTAACTTAACTAATATAGTTTTGATATTGAGTTAAACCTTGTCAAACTTAACACTAACCTCAGTGAATATACAAATGTCGACAATTAAGAAGCTTATATGTTTCGAAAATTACAAAGCTATACGTACAATAACAATAACAAGTATTTAATAAATCAAGAATAGTAAAAGTCTATGTTTTCGTAGATCAAAAGCCAACAAAATACTTAACTTAGGGGCTGTTTGGTAAGCCTCTTAATAAGGCTCTGAATCATTCAGCGCTGAATGGTTCATCATTCAGCGCGTTTGTTTCAGCTTCTGAATGGAATGGTTAAGGCTGAATGATTAAGACTTGAGATGTTGCTGAACTATTAAGCACTAAACCATTAAGCAGTGAACTATGTTGAACTTTAATGGGGCTCTCCTACCAATGTGGGACAAAAATACTACCCATTAAGAGATCCAACTTAGTGATTCAGCACTTAACTATTCAGACATCTTAACCATTCAGACTTCTTAATGATTTAACACTTAATCAACCAAACAGCCTCTTAGTCTGGCTTCAATAATCGAATTTAAAAAATAGCATGATTTGAAAGTTGTTTTAGTGTTTTAACACAAGTTGAAATGAGACATTGTTTACATAATTACTATTTTATGTATTACTAAATCATAATTATTGAAATTTTGGTGACCCGGCCCAGTAAGAAAAGAAATATTGAACATCCGAAAATAAAACATGATGATACCAATAAAAAGTTTTTGGATCAACCACGTATCGAAAGCATGTTCCATCGTAGAGACGGCCTGAAAATTCTTGATTTTGTCGGTATAAGAGATCAACCAACCGGCCATAACAATCATAATCGGATAATAGCATTTAAGAGTAGGCCCAAGTTAAACCAAACAATATATTTCGTCTACCTTTGGTCTATAATAGAGGCTTATAAACCAAGTTGTTTTTAGAATAGTTGGGCAAAAAAATATTTGTGCTTTAAATGATAATATGAATCCGTACATCAAGCATTAATTGAACGACTTGACTTTAATAGAACATGTAGATTAAATGGGTTAAATAAATCAATATGACAACGACTACGATATCAAGGAATAGATAAAAACAAATCATATTCCAATAAGTCAATCATCTCTTAAGGTGGGTTTTCTTTAAGGGTTCTCATTTTGGGGTAGGTTACATGTTCGATCTATGTTCACCACAAAAAAATTTCCCGTGACGGTTTGAGCTTAGGCAATGAGGACACCGGTGTGTGGGTAATGATTCGAACTTGGGACCGCTAGGTTAGGGCTGTACAAGGATTTCCACTGAACTAAGTCTTTCAAAAAAAATATTTCAATAAGTACTGTCATATTATCACTTAAGTGACAAGATCATTATTGTGGCGATGTGGTGTATTTGGAAAGCAAGGAACGAGATTATTTTTAATGGTAAGAGAGCAAGTACAGGGGAAATTGTTGCGAGTGTAAAGTCCCTCTCATATTTGTGGTTAAAGTCTAAATCTAGATTTAAGACGATTGTTTGGAAAGATTGGTGTAAGTCCCCTTTGTATATGTTGTGAGGTTGGGTGGCTTCGGTTCTTATTTTGAAGACCGTTTTGACGTTTTTAACTCATAATGAACATTGATGTAGGTTTAATAGTTAGTTTAAAGGGTGTTTGATGTAGGTTTAAATGGTGTTTGGCTTAGCCGTTTAAAAAAGAATTGCAATATGTTGCCAGAAACTTATGCATGGAGTTGAAAGCAAAAAATATTTATAAAACACACATCGCTTGTAATTTTTTTTTTTTTTTGAAATAAATTTCACTTTCTCATTAAAACAGAATACGGAAGTTACATCATAATAGCAGGTAGACGGGCATCGCTTGTAATTAGAAATGTTATAACTAGCGAATTGAATCATTCCGAGCCAAAATTAGTTTAGACTCTAGTTTTTAACTGCTATTGCATGAAACATGAAACCAGTGGCGCAGCATAGTAGGGGCGGGGAGAGGCGGCCGACCCCCCGGATTTTCGCGCAGAAGTTCCGATTATATAGTATTCGTATAGAAAATTTTGAAAATATAGGGTTTCGACCCCCCGAAACTGGTTTTCGACCCCCCGAAACTAGTGACTTCCGACCCCCCGAACCTTCGGGTCAAGCTTCGCCACTGCATGAAACCTTATTCAACATAACTACTTTTAACCCAAACTTAGCTCAGAAATTTATAGGCAAATCAGCTTTAGTTAAGTTTTAACGAGCTAGTTACAAGGTAGTCGTAAACGCGCGAATTACGGGTAACTTGACGGTTACCTGTCCAACTCTATTCGTAGAACACAGTGAGACAAGAACCTGAATGGGTATATATGCATGACTTCACACATCAATGAAGAATTGTGCACCCTCCATATAATTTGTGTAGACTGGTCATAACTTTGACAATGGCAATATCTTTCGCGCACATAATATTTGTCAAAATAGGAGCAATGCCGGTGTCCCCTTGACGGTTGACACAGTGGACATGTGGAAATTATCTTTGAATATATATATAAACTAGACTAGTTTTTATCTCGGGGGCGTCCCGGGTTGAAATATCTAATATAACATAATAAAATATATTATTATTATTATTATTTTAAACAAATCTCTGCCATAAGTTATCATATTCAAATATAAAAAAACGAATCTCTGCGCCGAGGTATAAATCTAGTGCCATTACAAATGAATTCGGAAGTTTGTAATCGATCATTCTAAAAAGAACTAATATAAAATAAGAAAAAAAAGTTAATTATTGAAATATCGAACGCATTAGTCTAAGGGTTATGTGATGCGTTAAAAAATTCATGGGTATATGATCGGGTATGTAGTTCGGGTATTTGGGTATGTTGTTTCGGGTAATCGGGTCGGGTATCACCTAATCTCAGACCCGACCCAAACCCACAATTTTTTTAAACTAATCTCAAACCCGACACAATACCTGTCGGGTTACAAAAACACTACTAGAAAAATGGGCTATTGTCACCAAAAGTTGCTACCTAGAAAAATGGTAGCAAATTTAGCAACCGATTTTACACCAAAATATGTATTATAAGATAAGGTAGCTAATCGGTTGCAAATTTTGACACTGTTTATTTTTTGTGGTAAATTCGTGAGAAAAATAATAAGAAAGACGTAAAAAATAATAATTTAAAAAAAAAGAACAAACTTATTGAATTGTGACCACCTTAGCGGTAGCAAATTTAGGGACCCATTTTGAGAATAAATTGCTACCATATTAGCCACGATAAATCATGGCTACTGTCACCAAAATATGCTACCTAGAAAAATGGTAGCAAATTTAGCAACCGATTTTATACCAAAATATGTATTATAAGATAAGGTAACTAATCGGTTGCAAATTTTGACACCATTTATTTTTGGTGGTAAATTCGTGAGAAAAATAATAAGAAAGACTTAAAAAATAATAATTTATATATAAAAAAACAAATGAAAGAAACAAAAACACATCTTGTGGATTTTTTTATTCATGTAACCAAAAACACATCTTTTGGAAACCTTTAGCCACACTTTACGAAAAAAAAAATGTGTCATTTAGAAGCCACACTTAATGAAAGAAAAAAAAATCTAATAACTATAAATATTTTATCGTCAATTAGATCTAATGATGGTCAGTTAGGCCCAAAGACGGTCAGTTAGATTCGATCAGTGTCAGTTAGACCCAATGAAGGTCATTTAGACCCAATAATGGTCAATTAGTTCCGATGTTGGTCAATTAGGCCCGTTGATGGTCAATTAGAACCAACGATCGTCAATTAGATCCAATGATGGTAAATTAGATCCAATGACGGTTCATTACACCAATGATGGTTAATTACACCACTGATGGTCATTTGGATCCAGTAATGGTTAGTTAGGCCCAATGATGGTCAGTTAGATCCAATGATGGTCAGTTAGATCCAATGATGGTCAGTTACACCCAATGACGACTAATTAGATCCAATGATGGTCGGTTAGGCCCAATGATGGTCAGGTAGATCCAATCATTGTCACTTAGACCCAATGATGGTCATTTAGACCCGATGATGGTCAATTAGGCCCAATGATTGTCAATTAGAACCAATGATCGTCAATTAGATCCAATGATGGTCAATTAGATTTAATAATGGTTAATTAGAACCAATGATCGTCAATTAGATCCAATGATAGTTAATTAGATCCAATGATGGTTAATTAAACCAATGACCGTCAATTGGATCCAATGATGGTCAGTTAGGCCCAATGATGGTCAGTTAGATCCAATCATTGTCACTTAGACCCAATGATGGTGAATTAGACCCGATGATGGTCAATAGGCACAACGATGGTTAATTAGAACCAATGATCATCAATTAGATCCAATGATGGTCAATTAGATCCAATGATGGTTAATTAAACTAATAATGGTCCGTTAGATCCAATGATGGTCAGTAAGCTCAATGATGGTTAGTTACATCCAACGATGGTCAGTTAGGCCCAATGATGATTAGGTAGACCCAATAATTGTCACTCAGACCTAATAATGGTCAATTAGGCCCAATGATAGCATGGATACCTATGTATTATGTTAAAAAATCTTTATTTTAATTTTGAAAATGATGTGGCAAAATAAATACCTACACATGTCTAAAAAATATACAACATGTGTAAATATTAGATACTTTTAACTTAGGTAAACAAATATTTAATTTGTTTTTTGAAAATGATGTGGCAAAATAAATACTAACCCGCTAACGTTCTGTTTTAACACCTTTAAATTAATACTATGGATGTAAACGAGCCGAGCCCGAGTCAGACTAGGCTCGAGCTCGGCTCGTTTCGAGCATAATACTTTGAGCTCGAGCTCGCTTCGACAGCTTAAACGAGCCAAAGCTCGGCTCGCCAATGTTAAATAGTAGGCACAGTATAAATAAAATGATAATAATATAAAATTTGTTTGGGCTCGTTTAGGCTCGCGAGCCTAAACAGTCTTTGTAAGAAAAGCTCGAGCTCGGGCTCGATAACTAAACGAGTCCTTTTTCAAGCCCGAGCCCGTTAAGGGTCGGCTTGTTCGAGCTTTTTACTGATCCGATTCTGAGTAGCTCTCAAGTCATTGCGCATCGTTTACACCCCTAATTTAACACAATATACGATTAAAATGTAAAGTTACAATGGCATGAAAATAAATATTTAAAACAAAAATTAATGATAAAGGAAAATAAATATGGCGATTTTTTCTCATAATCTGTTCCATGTTTTTCTCTCATCTGATTCCTAAACCTTTTCAATGGATACAAATATAAACTCCAATCAAAACACATAAGAATCCTTCACATCTACATTTTTGCTATCCATCTCTGTTTCGGTTTCAGCGCTTGCGGAGAAGGTACATGGATCTTCATTGTCTTTTTCTTCTTTACATATCTCACTATTTGTATTACACCAATCAGCCCAATACATTTCTTCAACAGAATATGGTTTGGCCGAATATGGTTATGATAATCCAAGATTTGTTTGACTGCAATAATTTTTGAGAACTTGCTTGTTGTTCATAATTTGCATCAAGTTCTATGAATGTTCTTGGATTGAAAAAGTTTGATCATTTTGGTGGAGGGATTGATTTGCGGATATTGTTTATGGGTCGGGTTAATTCGTTTGTGTTTGTTGCAGAATTGATTACTTTCCAAATCCTAGACCTACATATATGGAAACTCCTTAATTCAAATTTGACTTCTAGCACTAGAATTGTAACTCACAATTGAATTATGTTATTGTGTAACTTACTTGACCCGTTATTAATTTTTATTAATTCTGACTTCTTAATTCTATTAATTGCTTGTTTTGTAGATTGAAAAGTTGAATTTGGTTATTAAAGAGCTTGTTAAGGAAAAAGATGAAGATAAAGAAATGTTCGAAGGAATAATTGCGAGCTTGGTGGCTGAAAAAGAAAAATATAATGCAGATAAAGAGGCTATGAACAATAGAATGGGAGAATTTGAAGCTAGGTTAACAGCTATAGGTGGAAAATAGGCTATAAACACTTAGACATGAATATTTTGAAGTTTTTCATGGATAATTTCGGTTATTTGATGTTTTTTTTGTGTTTCTATTAGAGTCTTTTATATGATTTTAAAGTTGGAAAAACTATATCAAATTTGTTTTATATAATTTGAGATTTTGTATTATTTGACTGTTTTATATAATATAGTTTTCTTGAAATGTAATTGAATTAATAAAGAAGGAAAAAAAACCCTGTAGAAAAGCTAAATGGTAGCAAATTTTTAATGAAAGTGATGGTTAAATGGTAGCAAATTTTCAATGAAAGTGGTGGCTAAATGGTTGCAAATTTTCATTGAAAATGGTGGCTAAATGGTTGCAAATTTTCAATGAAAGTGGTGGCTAAATGGTAGCAATTTTTCATTGAAAGTAGTGGTTAAATGGTAGCAAATTTTCAATGAAAGTGGTGGCTAAATGGTAGTAAATTCTCAATGAAAGCGGTGACTAAATGGTTGCAGACTAAATGGTACCAAAACGGTTACCAAAAAAGTGTAAATTTTCAATAAAAATGGTGTCTAAATGGTGGCAATATCGGTGGCTATATGGTACCAAAACAGTAGCAAATGACCTTACTAAAATATTGTAGGAGCGGTGGCAAATATTTTAACCGTTTTTGTGGTGACAAAAATATGGTAGCAAAATACAAAAGTGGTAGCTATTTGGTGACATTAGGGCAACAGAGACGTGTGTTTTTGCTATCACATTCTCGGTTGCAAAATGGTGGCTACAAAGCAATTGCTACCGTTATGTAACCGAAAATGTGGTGACAAAAGCCTAATTTTCTAGTAGTGAAAATAGTCATTTTTTTCTCCGATTTTTATATAGCACTATGGTACTCGTTAGAAAGATGATAAAACGCTCGTTAATTTGGTGTAATTTTTATCTTTAAAAAATCTCGTATATAAAAGATATTAACGTTTAAAAGTTATGGGAGGAAACACGAGAGATAAAATAATAAAAGTTTAATATTTAGATTTAGTAGATTAGGTATTTAATAGATTAGGTTAAAGATTATAATAGATTAGGTTAAATCATATTTATTTCTTTTTTTTTTAATTGGTTTAGAGTTGCCACATCACATCCTTTGTGGCAACTCTCAAAAGAGAGATTGCATAAGAGTATGACATGTAGGATTAATCCCTTTGCAATATATATATATATATATCTATATTATCTTATTAAGGAGGAGTGATGGCCAAGATTGTCATTTACATTTCCATACAACTTAAAAAGCAACATGTACAACATACTTAAGCAAGAAATTTAAGGGTATTTTGGGCATAATTGTGACAATTAAGACACTTAGAAGGTTAAAATTGTAATTTTATCATAACCTCATACTCACAAGTTAAAAACTTATTCCAACCTTACCCCCATGGTATATTATTGATCAAAAAACCATTAATGTAATAAATTTCTTAAATGTAAGAATGTGAAGAGCCTATGAACATCATAAATTATGCCTAGATGGCAATGAAAGGAAGGATATACCTGAAAAGGAATTGGTAAACCGGAGAGGGCAAGGTCTTTGAGAAGTTCACAGCCTAATCCACTAGCACCTACTACACATATTCTTGAAGATCATCCCTCAACTACATAAATAACAACAACAGAGAGGTTAGCTTATTAGCTTAACTACATAAATAATTAATTGATTTAATATAATATTGGTGAATGAATAATTCAACCTTTAGTGGATTTTTTTTTTTGTTTTTATAGGCCCCTAGCCCAATTTACAGCCCATTTCTATCAACGTCTTAATTCTTTGCTCCTAAAAAAAGCCATATCTATATTATCTATATCTATATTTAATTTGGAGTTTTTTTTTTGTTTTTGCTAATTTGGGTACATAATTTCAAGATGGTTACAAAAAACATGTATGAGGTACTCTTTGACCTGATTTCTAATTTGTTGACTTCTTTTTTTCTTTTACACATTTGATCTCATATCTAAAGCTGCAAAACTTTTGTATTTCGTGTTTTTATTTAGTTGCTTGCTGTGAAGAAGTTGGAACAAAAAGGTAATCAGTCGACAAAAGGAGGAAGAGTTTATTGATCTTATTAATGATTTGATAAAATTCGGCATGCGAATGTTGTTGAACTCATGGGTTACTTGTTCTGAGCATGGTCAACGATTATTAATTTACGAGTATTGCGGCGGTTGGGCCCTCTAGGATGCGTTACACGCGAATGATGATTATAAAAGCAAATTTTCATGAAGTATGCGCATAAGATTGGCAAAGGAATTCTCTTGCAACCAGCAGGTTTGATACCTAGATTTACTTGCTAATATCAACGTGAATTATTTGATTATTCGTTTGTTGTTCAATTTTTTATACCTTTTATAGTAGTTGATGATTGTCTTGTGCTAAGTGATGCTATTAATTTCTATTTTTTGATTCGTCAACCCGGTGTGCATATATTTGTTGTTTCTATAAAATTTAATGAACTCTCACAATCTCACTTTCATGTGGTGTCTTAGCATAACTACAGTAATCATATTTCCTATTTTCGCTTTTATTATTTGGTGATTTTTATTGGCTATCTGAATCTAAGATGACAAAAAAAAAAGGAACTATGGCACCAAGCAGTAGAAATCAATCTCTAGATGATACTAATATTTTTGCCACTATAATTATCTACAAAGTTTTATTTGGTTTGTTGTGCTAATATTTTTGATACTATATTTTGTTGAATAAAGTAAAATGTCGTAAACCCAGGTTGTGGTTCGTAATCAACATCATAATTGAATATAATATAAATCGAGACACCCGCCGCAACGCGCGGGCATTCCTTCTAGTATATATATATAGATTATACCCCGGGAATGTTTCGGTGTTGAAAAATCTAATATGACATATCAATTTTACATATGAAATAAAATGATGCGCTTTACAGTTACATGCAAGAAAGTTTCGGGTAGCACTTAATCTAAAACAATTAACAATGTATCTCCAATGTTAACGCATAACCTTAAACAATGGTCAATGTATATCTCTAATATTAATAACTAATCTAAAACAATGTACAACTCCAATGCTAACACATGTTGAAAATGGAATTCATATTTACTGATTTGAACATAATTAGTGACTTGCTTATTATATATGATTAATAAATTAGTTGAACAATATTATTTGTGTTTTTTTCTTGTATGAACAAACCCCACAAAAATAGTCGTTTGTTTCTCCATTTTTTATATAGCACTTTGGTACTCGTTGGAAAGATAATAAAACGCTCGTTAATTTGGTGTAATTTTTTTCTTTAAAAAATCTCGTATATAAAAGATATTAACGTTTAAGAATTGTGGGAAGAAACATGAGAGAGAAAAATCTAATTTTATTTTAATTTTTTTTCTAAAATCAATTAATATGAGTGTCTCCACACTTTCCCCGTCCCCCTTCCCCCGTCTCCCCCGTTTTCCTTGGGACGCAACGGACGAACCAATCAGGTAATTTTCTTTTATTATTATTATTTTTTATTTGAAAGGGATGAAGGATTCCTGCATTTTATATTATCTCATGTTTCCACACTCCACTCATGTTCCAAACAAGAGAACATAAATCATGTCTTAGATGACATCCTATGTGGCTTTGAGATATGGCTTTTTTGGTGTCTCCACACCCACTAGCCTTATTGCTTTCAATTATTATAATAGATAGATTAATTTAAATCCAATAAATAAATAAATAAATAAATAGTTTATGAATGTAAAGACTAAATAAAGTTATTAAGTAAATAAAAATGACCAAATTAATTTAATTATTGAGCATGTTCCAGATAAATATAATTACTTAATCATATGGTATGTTAGATTTGGTTTATGAGTACAAATAATTTGAAAATTTGTATATCTTGATACAATAGAAAGCTAACAATAGCCTATTGCCCGGTTGTGTTTGATAGATTTGTATATTCGGGATAAGCTGGCGTCGCCCACTACAAAAACTGGCGTCGCCGACTCCACTCGCGTAGGAGAATGGTGCCAAGGTGTCGTAGGACAGCGAGATTCCTTGTAGCCAAAATTGGTCTGGCGTCACCCAATACAGAAACTGGCGTTGCCGACTCCACTCGCGTAGGCAGGGGCGAAGGATTTGAAGGGCTAGAGGTGGCCCTGGCCCCCTGTTTTTTGGCGCACCAGTAGAAATTTGCGATTTTCGTAGGTAAATTGAGTCCGGCCCCCGCCGATTTACCACTACTGATTGAAAAAAATTGAGTCCGGCCCCGCTGATTCGAGAACTAAGCTCTGCCCCTGCGCGTAGGCGACGCCAGAATCTCGCGTCGGCTACAACACTTCCAGTCAACATCCCATTTTAATGTTTTTAATGCGTATTAATGACGAGAGTTTCGATTTGGCTGATTTTTAAACACATTGAAGGCCTATTATTGGGGATTTCTTTCACTACCAATCCATCCAATCAATCTAAATCATTCTATACAATTGAAGAACATCAAATCCTCATATCATTCAAGATTTCAAGATTCAAGACCCGATTATTGAAGAATCAAGCACCATGGCCATGAGTGGTTAATCTCTTTATATCATGCTTAGGAAGTAAACAATTGAAGTTCTATGGTTTAATCATTTAGGTATTTCTTTAAACTTTTGATTGTGTGATTGTGTGTTTGAACCATTGTGTTAGATTGTGATTAATCTTATGTTGAAGCCATTTTAGTTAATTGATCTTGTGCCAATTTCTAATGTCATGAACATGGTTTCTTGCTCTAACACAAACATAGGGTTGTATGTTCTAGTGTAATGAAGTGTAGTTTAGTCCATTTTTGAATATTGATGAAACTTGACACCTAAGCCTATTGAACAATCAATCCGTTAACACCAATTGCATCATAATTAGTTGTAACACCCCGAAAATCCGTTTCATGTAGTTAGGCTAATGTGCGTGTTTTATGGACAATGAAACGATCAAAGATAAATAAATATTGAAACGAACGTTTTTGTTGGTACATATAATGACGCTTAGACGACTAAACGAGGGAAATGGTACATATATCTTGAAATAACCCCGTTAGTTACGTTAGTGAAATGCTTATGTAGTAAAATTATAAACCTAACAGGGTTAGGTTAGTTAATAATGATGGAAATCAAGTTGAGGGGCTAGATTTGTCAAATGACTAAACTTGGCTTGATAAAAGAAAATATATCTCTATTACCTTATTAAAGAGGAGAGATGGGTAAGAAGGTAATTTCACCATCATTTTAAGATGACATATAAAAGGTCTCATGCATAAATCTCTAGCTTTTACCATTTTCTTCCATCTATGCCCTTATGTACAAGTCACTAATACAACTTGTACAACTCTTTAATCCTTTCGTTCCTACAAACTTTGATTATCAATTGCACCATTCAATACATTTAATTCATCTATATCGATTATCAATTGCACCATTCAATAGGACGAATTAATCGCATGACCTTTAATCTACAATTATGACCAGATTGAAAGGGGAATTCAATAGTATATATAATTGTGAAGATATGGTTTTCTATTTGGAATTTTGGATGGATTTCTGCCTGACCACTAGAATTGAAGTAACCCTGGTATGAAGGTATGAAAGTCATATTATCAATAAATTACTTTCTTTACTAGAAATATGATGCTTTACTTTATTGTTCCCTATTTCTACAGGTCTAACTTTGTTTTCCTACATTGCTTGCTTTGGATATTGTAAGCCATTGGTATGCCGTGCAGAAGCATTGGTTGGCCAACATATTGGGTTTTTCATTTTGCATTCAGGTTTGTTCTCCATAGTTCCAAAAAGAAATTATTAAATTAATTCTAAACATATGTTTACAAATAAGCTTTAAATATTTTGCAGGGGATTGATGATTAGAGGCGGATAATGGGTATTGTGAGACCTTAACTATAGGATTTGTAAACCTATTTGGATTTATGTGTCTATTTATCCTGTTTTCTTAAGTAATGTGAAACTTACATGTGGTTGTCGTCTCTTTACATATTTGTATGATGTTCAATGTATTATATTTTTATGCACTATCTTACTAGCTTATTCCTGCACTTAGTCCGTTAGCCGATAGCGAAATATCCCTGTGGTGCTTGTTTCATTACTTGTATGCTTGTCTGTCTTCTGTTCTTTCTTTTTGAGCCGGGGGTCTCTCTGGAAGCAGCCTCTCTATCCTTATGGGTAGAGGTAAGGTGTGCCTACATCTCACCCTCCCCTGACCCTACCAATAGTTTTTACTATTCGTGGGATATACTGGGTATGATTGATTGCTCTATGGTTTAGACTAGGGGTGGAAAAATAGGTGGACTGGGTTGGTTGAGTAATGGTTGTAATGATTCCTGTGAAAACAGGTTAATCTTTTGATACGGGTCAAAACGTTCAGTTTTTTTCTACATAATAGGGTTAAATGGGGTTTCAGGCATATATTATATTTTCAATATTATATTTTCAATAATGGTTGTAATGATTCCTGTGAAAACAGGTTAATCTTTTGATACGGGTCAAAACGTTCATTTTTTTCTACATAATAGGGTTAAATGGGGTTTCAGGCATATATTATATTTTCAATAAACTGATGTTAGAGATTTATTCATCGACTTTCCAAACCCAAATAGACCCGTTTATTCATATATATATTTATTTATTTATGCTAGATTAATAGATGGATTGCAGATAATGAAGCAAGGAGTGAGGCGACTTCTTGTTCCAAAAAGCGTAGGATGGTGTTGCATGAGCAAGCGTTTGTTAAACATGAACTTTTTGCTTTATCTTCGTGTTCTTATGTTATACAATACCAAATGGATCGTTGTCACGTCTAACAAGTTAGCTAAACCACAATAATATAGTACACGACAACCAAGATTAAAAAGTAACAAATGATTGAGATCTTTGTGTTCTTATAAAATCTTACAATAATAGGGGCATCGCTCAAGAAATCTGCATCAAAGTGAGAAGACTAGGCGCTCTTCAAAACAAATATATACTAAACTACAATCTATCACGAGGGGATTGATTAAACTAACATAAACCTGTACCATGTTCCACCGTGTCACTCCCGCAGCAACGCGCGGGTTCCTCACTAGTAATACATATGTGTGTGTGTGTGTGTTACGATTTCTTCATCAGGAGATGATGAAGAACCCAAATTCAGCAAATCAATAAATTGGACCAAGAAATCATGGAATCATTTGATGCATGAACAAATTCTAGGTCATAATTGGTGTTCTCAAACAAGAGGTATGTGAAAACTTCTTAGATTCAAGAATCAAAGTTTTTAGTATATTGTGTATTATGACATTGATGATGATTTTGTGAAAGAATCACGAAATTGATGATGTTATATGAGTATATAGTGAATAACTACTTCAATTTCACCTAAATAACCCTTATTAGTGAAAGATTTGGGATTTTGTGTTGGTGGGTATGAAGAAATCCGAAAATTTGAGGGTATACATGGGTTATATTGGTAAGTGGTGTTAAATGCTTGAATCCATATTAGTTGAGATTAATTGATGATAATAATCACTAGGATGATTAGCCTTGGTGAAAAACCTAGTGAAAACTACAAGTTGTAAAGGTTTAAGGACCATCTTAACATGTTAAAGAATCATGTGTTAAATTGATGCACATTAAGCGTTTGATGAAATGCTTAACTCAATGGTTAAGTAATTGGTAAACTCCAAATAAGTAACTGATATGAATTGAGGTACCAAATGATGTCTCATATGTTCCTTATTCTTAGTTTAAGCTATGGACATGATTGCAGGCTTTAAGAAGAGTTATTAGTTCACAATCACAAGGATTTACAATGCTGATTGAAAAATATAGTTGATGCGCGGCAGTTTTGTAAAAAAATAATATAAAATCACAGACATGGCCTGTGAGGTTGAGCCTTATATGCTCGAAAAGGTATTTGGATAAGCTACGTTTTATATTTGAACATGTTTGCATAATTCTGATGTTAAACGGGTCAAAACAGTGTCCAAAGTCAGCGGAACTGTTTTGACAGCAAGCTGTTTGGAAGTGTTTCAACTTCTGAGCTGATCTTGCGAACAACATAACTAATTCTAGGAAGCTCGGATTGAGCTGATTCTTTTTTCATGTGAAAATATAATGAGTCTCGCTTCCGTAGAGTTATAGACCATACAAAAATATGGTCGGTAAGTGGGTGAAATAACCCGATGAAATCTGATGCGCAGAAAGTTGCTGCACAAATTATTGATTAACTAAAGCAAGAAAATAGGTCTTTAGTGTACACTTGCCTTGTTCATGAAGAAATGGTTTTGTAAACATAAGGCACATTATGTGGCTTATAGTAAGTGTTTGAGAAACCTACAAATAAGCCCATTCAAGTAGTTAAGTAAACGAGAAATAAATAGTTTAGCATATATATATACTAGCGTCTATCGGTAGTTTGGCTTCTAAGAAGGCAAACCAACCTAAGAATGAATTGGTATGTGAAAACTCATGATATGTGTTAGTTATTTGACATAATGACTAACTTATATTATCTTGAGTATAGTGAAGTTGATCTCGTCAAGCTAGGTGGAGGCTTGGAACAAACAAATCAAATGGACTAGCGGGTCAAGGAATGCATAAATTGTGGCCAAGGTAAGTGGCTTATGAACTAAATTCTTAGATTAGCAATTGTATATTTACGTATAAATGTGGAATGGGAAACAAGAATGAAATGACAATTTATAGTAAGACAAGTGAATAGATGATGTTAGTGAATATGTAAAGTTCACCACATAACAAAGAAGTTAGTTAGGATAAATGGGTCAACAAAGATGAAAATGAAAGTGAAGGTAGTTTAAACATGAAATAAACCCGGGATTTGCAAATATGACACAAATACGGAATGATGCGTGTGTATTTAATTAGATTGATATGTGTGTGCATATATATGGTAACAAGTACGGTAAGTAGATTTGTTACGCTTTTGTGATTGAGTAATGTGATGTATGAATAGGTACTTATACCCGGGTATGCGTGAGAGTCTTATGTATGTAAAGGTTGGTCGTTATGTATAGATTCAGTATAGGATCTGAAACGTCATGTTTATCCTAGAGAATACATGAAGGAATAATAGTATGACGGGTCAAGATAACTTGTGTATGGGATTTATACGCAGGTATGTATTGTAGTGTTATTAACCTTTTGTTATGAGAATGATAATAAAGATGCAGATATGTAAGAATGAGTGCATGGAAATTGGAGGTTAGGATCCATATATCAGACCGAAGTTGCAAAAGGCGTTTGAACATGATCATTCAGTATTGTTGAATGTTATTTCCACTTGTGAGTAATTTCATGAAGTCACTTAACGAACTAACAAAATGGTTATGTAGTGATTGCAGGTTGTCTACCTCACAAAGTCATTAAAGGATGAAGATCGAGCGAGGACGCGAATCGTACGGGGTCACGGTCACGTAATCTAATAAAGATGAGTTGTATTGAATGTGATAAGAAACAATAAACATGTAACACCTATAATATCTTGTGGATATGGTTTTCAAAACATACAAAATGTTTTTATAAAGCAATAAATTTTCTGGTTCATTTTTCCGCTGCGTATTTTCTGCTAGAACAGTTCAGGGTGTTACATTAGTTGACCCATTTGTGATAACCTTAGACTTCATTGTTGAACCCTAGGTGTGATCTTTTTAATCATTTGCTTACAATCTAATTTGTTTACTACCATTTTATTATAATTCAATTACAAGTTTTGTGAATTTAATTAAAACCCCTTTCAACCAAAATCTTAAATGAACAACTTGCAATCTTCATAAATAATATAGCATCTTCATAAGCACCATTGTCTAATCAACTAAACAACATTCACTAACCACACGCTCCTTGGATTGATACCCTATTTATCCTAATTACCTAGGTTATTTAGGTTTTGTATGAACCGTGACGACCGACTCATCATTTATCCACTATAAATTTTGGAATTACGTCATTAAAATATAATACAAACCTCATAAAACAAGTAGTTATAAGCTATAAGTCTGATAGTATTAAGGCAGAGACTAACATTATAAAAATGAGCTTAATATGAGAAGGGTAAGAAGGAATAAGAGACTGACATATGTTCCTAGCCAAAAGAGTATTATTGTCAATCATCATAACTGTTAACTTTTTTCAAGTTGCACCATCATTTTTAAAACGTTAATAACTTTTTTCATACGACATTATTTTTTTAAAACCGCTGGATTGATAGCTTGAGTTGCCTATTTGCTCGTGCTCTATTCTTCACTTTTTCCTCACTACTGGTACGTTATAATCCAATTATTTCCTCCAGATTAGTCGATTAGGTTTAGGTTTTAAAACCATTAAGACAAATCTTGGATTGATCGTTGTTATGATGGGTTATTTGTGTGATTATTGGGACAGGTATGGGTTGGGTATTAATCGAATTAGTTTATAATTTTCCAGGTCAGATAATTAACCAACTGGTCACTTGGACCAGTTGCTTTCTGTCTTCGTTTAACAACTCAAAGACCCGGGTTCGACAAAACGCAAGTTATACATTATACATGATAAAACGCAAGTTATACCTGATAAAATGTGGGTTATACACGATAAGAAGATGCAAGTTATATCTGACAAAAAACGCAAGTTATACATGATAAACGCAAGTTATATATGATTAAACACAAGTTATACTTGATAAAATGCAAGTTATACCTGATAAAATGCAAGTTATACCTGATAAAAAGATGTTAGTTATATCTGACAAAAAACGCAAGTTGTATCATGATAAAACGAAAGTTATCAACGCAACATTTTTTTTAAGTATAACAATAGGGTATGCAAATGAAAGAGGATAAAAAGCTTGTTTTTATAGTATATTTTTTTAGAAAAATAATTTCGTATGAAAAAATTATGGGGTATACAATTGTGGGTTATATACCTATTTTGTCTTTCGCATTCTCTTTTAGAAACTCAAGGTATATTTTTCCTATTTTAATCTCATCTATCGATTTATTTTAATCAAAAGCTCAAAATCCTTCTTATCCTTATAATGTTTAGGTTCATTTTACATTATACTTTATTTAGGATTAAAAAGTTAATGAGTTTGTTAATATTTGATAAAATATAACATATTTAGGCCTTTGGGTTTGGTACCCGGCATAGGGCCGGTAAGGTGATGCCGCCCCGGCAAACACCGCCCCCTATGCCGGCATAGGCATAGGCGGCATCCTCACGCCTCTTGTGTCGGGCCTCCTGATTGATGTTTGGTTTTTCCTTTTTTTATGGGAGGGATGATGCTCCTACCCCACGCTGACGTGACAGCTGAGGTGAAACACCATCATGACTGATGGGCCTCCTTTACACACAAAGGCCTTACAAATCTTACATAAACAAGTTCAATGACTGTATCAAATTATTTCTTGTAAAAGTGACCAATCATGATCGAGGAAATAAACCAAAAAAAGGAGAAAATAATTTGTTTTTATTTGCAAGACTTACTTTAATGGAAATCCTTGTACAACCCTAATCTAGCGGTTTCAAATTCAAACCCCTATCCATACATCGGTGTCCTCCTTGCCTAAGCTCAAACTGTCACGGAGAATTTTTTTGTGGTGTACGTGCATGTATCGAACCTGCGACCTACCTCTAGGATGAGAACCCCTAAGAGAAAACCCACCCTACTTCGAACCAGTTGGGCTAGAGATAATAGCCAAAAAGGAGAAAATAATTATAATTAGTTAATATAAATCTATAATACATTATAAAGTAGGAGTGATGTACAAGATAGTAATTTTGTACATCATCCAACTATTATAGCAACATGTACAAGTAAATTAAGCTTATATCACAAGGGTATAATTGGAACTTTTGGTAACATTAAGACACTTGCAAGGATATGTATGTAATTTTACTATGGTCTCGTACCTCACATTCTAAAAACATATTCCATCTCTGCCCTCATGCTAAAAACAAAATACCAATCGACTGAAAACTTCAATTTCTTCAATGTAATAATGTGATAACTGATTCTCAATGAATCGATTCATCTCCTACGCGCCATTCAAAGAGAGAGGGAGAGATATAGTTGGAGATCTGCCACTTGATCTTCCCTTTAACTTTTTATCTCCGTGCTTCAATCGACTTAGGTTTATCCGTCCATAACACCGAAAATGGGCAGCAACACTAAGAAGGAAGTGATTCGATTGGAGCGTGAAGCTGTCAGCCCAGACTCGTCATGACTCTCGCCAATCTTATCGGTAACCACACCAATATAATATAATGTAATCTTATTCATTGTGATCTTAAGTTGTTCCTCAAGTCAATCGTTGTTTTGGTTTCTAGGTTTTTCAATTTTGGCTTAATATGAATATGAACATTGGTTGTCAGTATCTAGGGCTAGAGGATTTATGTTTTAAGGATCAATGGCATAGGCTACTTTTTGTTATGATCGCGATGTATGTTCCTTGTTCTGGTGATCTATTATATGCCTTTATTAATTGTTTATTTTTTCATATTTAATAGAAGATTATTAAATTCTGAATGTGAATTGATGATAATTGGATTCAGTAGTATACTAAGTAAATTCAATTATTAGATTTGACTTCAAAGTTGAAATTTGCATCTGTTATGATGCTTAGGTCTCTAAATGAACTTAAGTTAGCCGTTCGATATGTTTCGACACGTAACCACGTTCGTTTCGTGAACGTCCGTTTATGTTCGCTACTTTTTGTTTCAATATTAATACAAAAGTTATGCACACTTAAAGTGACCCGGTTGGTATAGTTCAGCGTTTCGCTACATTTGTTTATGTTCGTTTCGTGAACGTCCGTTTATCTTTGTTTATATTTGTTTTAATATTAATAAAAAAGTTATGCACACACATGTTTGTATTTAATATTTCGCTCGTTCATTTACATTCGCGTCGCCTCATTTGTGTTTGTTTATTTTCATGAAGTGTTTACTAAGCGTGTTAACAAACAAACAGACATGTTTGTTTTCCTAATGGGTGAATAAGAACAAATAGATCCGTTTGTTTAGTCACTAAACCAATTTTAAAACCTGAACCAGCCATAAAAGTGCAAAAGCTCACCCCTGAAGATCAGTTTGTTATTTTTGCTTCTGATGGTTAACACAACTCTCTTCTTATTTCTTTCTGGTTTCTCCCTATATTTCTGTCCATTTGGTTATCCTATCGATCTACATCAGGTTTAACTTCATCCGATATATTTGATCAGCGAGCAGCAACACGTGAAGCTTCTCTACAGCTAATATTATCTATTGTAGCTTAAACTATTTGTTATACATAAGCTTTATCATGAATTTATATTTAAATTAAATCTTCAGGTTGCATTGGCACAAATGAAGTACCAGTTACCAAGACTAACAAAGATGTGGACACATCTTGAATGTTAATCAGGACAAAAAGTGAAAGGTATGGGAGAGAAACAAATTGAAGTGGATAAACGTATTTTACGCACTCAAGTAAGTAACCTTTTATTAACATTAATAATATAAATCAATTTTTTGTTGTGCATGATCTGTGACAGATTGGTGTTCTTAGAAAAGATTTGGAATATGTTCGAAAACATAGAAAGCAATATCAGACAAGCCGTCTTTCAGTACCTGTGCCAGTTGTGTCACTGGTAGGAATAAAAAACTGACTTGGCATTTTTTTTCTTTATTTTCAATCGGTTGACTCACCTTTATTTATATGGGTTGGATATACGAATGCTGGAAAGAAACCACTTTTAAATCAATTGACAGGAGCTGATGTTCTAGCTGAGGATTGGTTGTTTGCAACACTTGATCCAACCACACGGAGAGTATAGGTTGGTAATTCTTTTTGTAAAACCTCATACTGCTATTTATTGAATTTTCTTTTTCATACTGCTATTTTTAATTAGTTTATTTAAAATACAGACGCGAATCATGACTCTTTCTTTAATAAACGGGCCGATTTAGGTCACTCATATGAAACTAACGACTTAGAATGGTTCCAAATGGGTCAACACAATGCACCGCCGCTGTCTGCTGCGACCACCTATAGGTTGTCACTGCCGTAACCTCAACCGCCGCCCATTTTTTTTCATGACACATGCAGACCTGACTGAAATTGTTATTTTTCCAGCGACCCGTTTCAACCCAACCCGACTATTTTGCCAGTCTTACTTTGAAACATGCTTGTGTTTTTATAATAATAACTCTTAACATTTGTTAAGCATGCTTTGTTGTAGATATTGGCTATAGTGATAGGATGTGTACCATTTCTGAACCAAATGATATTTACTCATGATGCACCACTCTACTTCTTCACTGATAGTTGCTTGATTCTTGGGTAAGAATTCTTTAAGTCTTTTCTTCCTTTTCCTTGCTTCTTAACACAAAATATAATAATTCTATAATATCATTCAACCACATGATGAGATTTTCTTTCTTTTTTGTATCAGGGATGCTATGATCCCTTGCATTTTGTTTGCATTAGGTGGCAATCTTACAGATGGTAAGTTTACTTCTTGTTCATGTCTTTCCTAGCTAAATCGAACTTTCAAAAGTGGTTATGTGATAATGAATAATCAGAAGATAGTGTGTTGGATGTGCTTATGCTATTTGATGTTGCGATAAGAATAGTAAAAATGTTTTGACTTTTGTGGTTGATAATGTGCAGGACCCGGGAGTTCAAAACTAGGACTAAAAACAACCGCTGCAATTACTTTTGGGCGATTAGTTTTGGTTCCACCTGTAGGATTGGACATTGTGATGTTAGCCAACAAACTTGGATTTCTTCCACCCGATGATAAAATGTTCAGATTCATTCTTCTCTTACAACATTCAATGCCCACATCTGTATTATCAGGTACCCGCCAAAACTTGATGAATTTGAAATTGACAAAAAAAATGTCAAAACTTATTTTTATGTGTATAACGTACATTCAATGCCTATATATGTATTATCACTTATCAGACACCCTGGCGTTGACCAAAAAAGGTCGAACGTGGTTATATGTGCATATACATGTACAATTAATTCTAATATCGGTATTAGTTGTCACTCACAAAAATCTTGATGAATTTTGTATACATTGACCAAAAAAGTCAAAACTTGTGACCACCTTAGAAATGAGATGACTGCATCTTGTTGTTCATTTCAATTTGCCCTTTTCATTAGTACAAACTGCATGTAATTAATATATACCTACATTCACCATTTTCAAAAGATTATTTTCAAAACCAATGTCGCTTATTTGATTTCTTAACGTGTAACATGGGCCCTTAAATGCTACTTTTAGCGTAAGTTGCCTAAAACATAAATCAACTGAAAGTCAAATTTTCATGCAATTTTTCCTTTCATTATCATTATTTGCTTTTTGTTTTTAGAAATATTTTCTTAAATCTATTATGTTACTTGAAGAGAACTCACTCCCATATCTTGCACATTGTACTTCTAACTACACTTGACTTTCTAGGCACCGTTTGAAGAGAAACAGACATTATTTTGATTTTCAAGGGACGTGTGGTAAGTATTTTTTTTATTATTTTCCGATTTTAATATTAAGAACAATCAAAACTACTTTTCAGGCTTTGGCAGAGACGAAATTCATCAACCTCTTTGGAGTTCAACAGATATATAGGAATATAATTGCATTAGAACAGCTACATCATTTTTTCTAAATTGTGTCATTTGTATATGTTCTTGACTAAAACTATCAAACCATTCAAATAATTACGATATGATACGGACTGTCTTCGATACCCCTGATTAGGGATGAGTTTGGTATACAGGTACTGGTACCAAAAATACCGGTACAAAAAACACAAAGTCAGTACCGAAAATGATTTGGTATGGGAAATTCGGGGTATCGTACCCAGTACCATTTTCTCATCTCTACCCTCGATTGATAGTGTCATTCTATTCCAACGAAGTTAGATTTCACGACCGAACTTATTATGAGCTGCTCAACTTGCCGGTTGAATAACTTTGTATTTGTTTAAAAATGTGATTGAGCACGATAATTTAGTCACTGCCATTGAGTATGTCTTCTCTCAACTTGTTTCTGCACTCACATCCCAATATCATTACAACTTGTTGTGCAACACGTTGAAAGAAAAAAAAATTAGGTTCCCGCGGCAACGCGCGGGCACTTCCACTAGTATAATAACATAACCGTCGTTTTGTTTTTACTATAAAATCAACATGTATCTGCATGCATGGGTCCCAAATAATCTCCCTATTTATATACCATCTCTAACGTATTCTTTATACATGCCTCAAATTATTTCTCTATTGTACTTTCTTTAAGCACTAAATAAAACTATTCCATATATATGGCTTTCTTTCTCTCCATTCTTCTTTTCATGTTTACTATTTCAACCGATGCTCAAGGCAACCCACCCTCACCTGGCTACAACCCTAGTTCGATGGTTGACACCGTAACGTTTGATCAAGCCTATCGAACCTTATGGGGCCAACAGAACCAGCGGTTCGATCAAAGCTCTCTCACCATCTGGCTTGACGAGTCTTCCGGTCAGTAAGCCCTATCATGTGTTGTTTGTATTATACCATAGGATATATGTGAAGAAATGCATATATATAAGATCGTTATAATTTAATTTGTGTGACATAAAGTGGTTTAATTACATATCATTTTCTAAGCAAATATATATATGTTTAAAGTTTAAATTACTATGTAAAGTACTTATTTTTCAACATTTTAAATTTGTGCTACAAACTACCCCAATAGTTTAAGTGTTTAGTTTATCAAATAAAAAAAATAAAAAAGAAAAAAGAAAAGGTAAACAAATGAGTTAATCCGTCAACGTGTTCGCTGGTTCAACCTGAAACTACCCTCACCCATTTGTGTTCGCTGGTTCAACCTGAAACTACCCTCACCCATTTAAACTAAAAGTAAACGTGCAATTTTCGTGTTACGCTCGTTATGTGTTAGAAATTCACACCTCTCTCAATATTATACCATATGATGTGCAAACAAACAGGGGCGAAGGTTACTTGTGGTCAGGGGTGGCCCTGAACCCCCCTGTTTTTTGGCGCAGTAGTGGAAATTTACGATTTTCGTATGTAAATTGCGTCCGGATTGAGTCCGGCCCCCGCTGATTTTCCACTACCGATCAAAAAATTTTGAGTCCAGCCCCGCCGATTTCAAAACCAAGCTTCGCCACTGCAAACAAATGCATATGATATGATCATATATTCTAAATTTTGTGACAGGAAGTGGTTTTAAGTCGATAAAATCGTATAGATCGGGTTACTTTGGGACATCGGTCAAGCTTCATCCTGGTTACACAGCAGGAGTCATCACATCATTTTACGTACGTATGAAGTTATATAAACGATATGTTTACATACAATCCAATTGCAATTAGAATTTTTCATGCATGACATAGAAATTTAATTTCTTATTAACGTTTGTGTAGCTTTCTAATAGCGAGGATCATCCTGGAAACCATGACGAAATCGATATCGAGTTTCTTGGGACAACACCGGACAAACCGTACACGTTACAAACCAATGTTTACATGAGAGGAAGTGGAGATGGGAACATCATAGGACGTGAACATCGAATTCATCTTTGGTTCGACCCGACCCAAGATTTTCATGATTATGCAATATTATGGACACCCAATGAGATAATGTTAGTTAATTTTCTTCTAATATCTCTTTTATTTTGCAATTCTTCATTTTTCTATGACATTCTATTTTTGAGTCGTATGTAGGGATGAGCTCGGGACGGTATCGGTACCGAACCGATACTGATCTCGATAATACCGATACCGAAAAGTCTAAAAAACCAATACCGATACCGATACCGAACACATACAGTACGGTACGGTATCGGCTCGGTATCGGTACGGTACCGGTATGGTATCGGTATTTTAAGGATACCGATACCGAACACATACGGTACGGTACGGTATCGGTTCGGTATCGGTACGGTACCGGTATGGTATCGGTATTTTACCTAAAAATACCGATACCATACCGATCCCGTACCGATACCGATAATACCGAAACCGAAAATCCATAAATATGGGTACTGATACCGATCCCGAAACCCCTCGGTTCGGTATCGGTTCGGTACGGTATCGGGATCGGAACGGGATCGGTATTCGGCCTTGTATGCTCATCCCTAGTCGTATGTGACCCGTATTTCATAAAGGTTTTACATTATTATTTATTAAATAATTAAGGAAATGCATATCTAAATGTGTTTCCCTATTAGTTAAAATGGTAATCGTTAATATTCTACTTTTTATGATATGATTAGATCCAGCGGCAGACCCACCTTATGATGGTTCGTATCTCCGGACCCAATATAGTACTTAAAAATATGGTAGAGCCGGACCTAATGAGTAATTGATCATATTTATTCTCGTTTGAAAGAAAATCTTGGGTCCACCACTGATTTGATCGATAATGATCAAATTTTACTAGTCAACATGAAGAACATGAAAAACAGTTTTAACGAACTAAAAAATTTAGCATCTGAACTTCTGAGTATTTGAGCCACTTAAAAGGGTATATTGTATAATTTTATTATATTAATAATGAAATAACACATAGTTTAAATATTATATATTGTTATATATTAGTATATTGCATGCTTATCAAAAATCACCAACTGAATAATAATATCTCAGGGGGCTACAAAAGTCTTGGTCCCTTCACTATAGCTATATGTCTATATATGTTTATGTTACTATATGTATGTGCATGTGTGATTTTAATAGTATTTGTCACCATCCACGTGTTATATAGTTACTCATAAAATATCCAATTGGTTGCGGTTTTTGGATTCTAATGTAACCAAGATTTGACAAAAGAAAACATAACTTAAACGTTGAAATTTTAATATGAAATGCAGATTTTTCGTGGACGATGTGCCAATTAGAAGGTACCCAAGGAAAAGTGATGCAACGTTTCCTTTAAGACCGATGTACATATACGGGTCGATATGGGATGCATCTTCATGGGCCACTGAAAACGGTAGATATAAAGCAAACTATGGGTACCAACCTTTTGTTGGTAGGTATAGGAACTTCAAGCTCAAAGGTTGTGAAGCCAACTCGGCGCAAACATGCCGCCCTCCATCTGGTTCTCCAGCCACCGCTGGAGGACTGAGCCTCCAGCAAGTGGCGGCGATGCAATGGGTTCAAACTAGATACAAAGTGTATGATTATTGTTTAGACCCAAAAAGAGACCACAGCCAAACACCAGAGTGTTAAGAAGAGTTATTTTTTTTGTTTTTCTAAAGGATTTTGGGTTGACATGGGTGCAAAGTCTTTTTAATATTATTTGCATGCATGCTTGGTTTGTTTGTTTGTATGTTTTTTTCTCTTTTGGTGTGTTATATTTGTCATTATTGAAAAAAAAAAAGTAAAGGAATGAGTGTGGTGAAATGAATTATTATATACGAGTGTTTGTCTTTATTACTGATTGTATTGTATATGATTTTAAGCATAAGTCATTATAATCGAAACATCGAATTTGTTTGTACTACATATTTGGGCTTTCTTCAACTTTCTTTTGTTGGGCTTTTTATGTATATGTAAGAGATAGAGAAAGTCTTAAATTTTGATTTTAAAACTGGACCGTGTGTTACAAAGATTTAATCAAGAAATTCCTATCATATCAGAAAGTCAACCAAAAAGTCAAACTGCAGAAGAAAAGGCGCCAAACAGAAGCAGTTATGTCGGTTGTTTATAGTTATGTGTCGGTTAAGATTAGGCAGTTAATTAACCATCTATTATGTGTGTATAAATACCCCCATGTATTGTCATTTGTTAGTGTGGATAATAATATTAGTTTGTGTGCATATTCTCTAAAAAATCCCACCCTCTGTTCTTCCACGAGTCACTGCACAGATCTGATGTGCATACTCAAATCAACATGTTCATCATAATATTGATCCTATAATCGACGACCATCTCTGGGCAACACCGTGCAATGCGTTGGAGGTGATGATGTGGAGTGATCTTGTGCAACCGACCTCTTCGGACTTAAGGGATGGGGATCAAACACACATATATTTTTTTAATGTATTTTTTTTTATATAAAAGTGAAGTGTGTAGTGAAGGTTTGGAATGGTTTAGGGTTTAGAGAAAATCTATTTTTTTAAATTGTGGTTTGTAATGATATGGCGTGCTAAGTAAAGGTGTTCTTCTTAACCCATAACCGAACCCGACCCGAGAAACTAGCTTACCCGATTAACCTGAACCCGATGAATGGTTACAGCTGAACCCAACTTATATTAATTGGGTCGGTTTATGGATTGGAATCTCTTGTTTCTGGTTGACCCGAATAACCTAAAGAAGTCAAAGTAACAATAAAATCCCCTAATCCCATAACCTATTTCATTAATCCTTCTTTCCTGGCTCACTATTGTTTCCTAAGATGATTTGTTTATTTTCAAAAACAATTAAATCATTTCAATCGTTTCCTTTCGAAAAACCTTAAAAGCTTGTGGACTGGTTGGTTTATTTGTCTTATAAATCAACTTGCTGGAAAAATTAATGCAAAAATAACTTAAGAAGGGCATAGATATCTTGGTCAAATTGAGCAGGGTCTATTCTTTGGTGATGCTGGAAACAAAGAAAATGGGGTTAGTTATTAGTTCAACAAACTTCTGTTAAGACCTCAAAAACCCAAACCATTTAACCTGATTAGATATACCAAAACCCGATTAACCCCATAACCGTTTACCCGTATTTAGATTGGGTCGGTTATCAGGTAACATTTTCATTACTAAAATCTTGAAGAACCTGACCTGAATTACTTGTGATAACTGAATAACTAATCCAATGAACACCCCTAACTTAGGTGACGGATCTAAATTTTAGACTTCTTCTAGCATTAGACTATGTGGTGTGCACTCGGGGAAAGGAATCGGGGTGGTGATTTGGCAGACTCCCCGATCGGGAACACCGCCCCCCCCCCCCCTGAATTTTTCGGGGTAAACGGGGAAAATTACCCGTTTGAACCGAGCGATTTGATTGGTTTATATTTTTTGAACGTTGGTGGTGGGTCCCGAGGGCATATAGCCGTTTGAAATAAAAAAAAAAAAAAAAAATTAAACCTTTTATCTATATATATATAAACCTTCAATTTAAACCTTTTATCTATATATATATAAACCTTCATCAACACAACCATACCCACAATTATCATTTTCCATCTCCAAAAAATTTATAAAAATCCAATTTGTTACCATGAGTTCGTCGGAGGAGGAGGAACAAAATGTGATAAACTTTTACGTTGGCGCAATGATGGAAACGGCAAAACTTATAGCCGAGTTGGAAGACGAAAGCGATAGTGAAGCGTCTTCGGTACCATTGACACGGAGCGCGGCGCTTGATAGAGATCGTGAGGGTATGTTTTTGTTTTTTTGTTATAATGTTTTATTTTTTTTGTTAAAATTGTTTATTTTTTTTTGTTGATATGTTTTATTTTTTTTGTTGATATGTTTTGTATTTTTTGTTAATATGTTTTATTTTTTTTAAAGGTGCACACGAACGTTTGGTGGCCGATTATTTTGACGAAAACTGTGTTTACACGGACGAACAGTTTAAACGTCGTTTCCGAATGAGTAGAAGATTGTTCGAACGAATTGCCGATGATTTAGCTAATTATGATGAATTTTTTACACTACGATACGATGGTAGAGGAAAACGGGGTTTTACGACCCTACAGAAATGCACGTCTGCAATTCGTCAATTAGCATACGGCACTGCGAGTGATTCATGGGATGAGTATTTAAGGATGTCTGATAGAATGAGTCGGGAATGTTTGTACCAGTTTTGCGAAGATGTTGTGAACTTATATAGCAAGGTTTATATGCGTACGCCAAGAAAAAGCGACATCGAAAAGCTCTACGCGCACCATGCAGAGAAACACGGCTTTCCTGGCATGCTAGGAAGTCTTGATTGTACGCATTGGCCATGGCGTAATTGCCCCACCGCATGGAAAGGTCAATATACTCGGGGTGACGTAGGAGAACCATCACTTATTCTTGAAACCGCTTGCTCACAAGATCTTTGGATTTGGCATGCTTTTTTTGGCGTTGCAGGTTCGTGTAACGACTTAAATGTTCTTGCAAGATCTCATATTTTTGACCCCATGATTAGAGGCACTGGCCCTGATGATTCTTTTTGGCTCAATGGCGTAAAATATAAGCATGGGTATTATTTATGTGACGGCATATACCCAAGCTGGGCGTCTGTTGTGAAGACAATATTGAATTCTTCAGATGACAAAAGGAAAAAGTTTGCGAAGTGTCAAGAAGCAGCAAGGAAAGACGTCGAACGATTATATGGTGTGATCAAGGCGAAGTGGCATATAATAGAACGACCAGCACGTGCATTCCATCCACAAAGATTGAGATACATTATGTACGCGTGTTTGATACTTCATAACATGATAATTGAAGACGAAGGTCGTGCGATATGCGTCTACGATCCGAATGAGATTGAAGAAGTGCTCGAGCCAGTTGACGAGGGACAACAAGAATCAAACACGTGGGCGTTACACGATGCCACTATGAATGGAAACCTTGTTTCGGATCTCGTTGATCACATTTGGAATAATTTTCGTGTCGACGACAATGACGAGTAGTTTTTTCTAGTTTTTTTAATGAACTTTAGTTTGTAATTTTTATTATTTTGTGACTTTAGTTTGTATTTTTTTTAATTTTATGAAATTTCGGTTTTTTTTATTATACTTTTTTTTTTGCGTTTTTTTTTATTATTTACGGTTTTTTTAATTTTATTTTAATAAAAAAATAATTATGAAATATAAAATATATAATTAAAAAAAAAGGAAAAGGAATAAAAAAAGGAAGGGGGAATGGGGGAGTTGGGGGAAACCATTTCCAAAGTTTGGGGGAGAAAATGGGGGAAATGACATGGCGCTGATGTGGCAGTTGGGGGAGTTGGGGGAATGGGGGGCACACCATATAGTCTTAGAGATACTCTTGGACATCAACTTTTCTCACATGTTATCTATATCCTAAAATGGTGTGTCCGTGGGTAAAAACCACCACCACCTACAAAGTTTTTGATAATTTCACTTTTTCCCCTTACATTACTACTTAATTTTATACCGCCCCTTAAGTTTTAAAATTTTCTTTTTTAATCCTCAAGTTTAAATTACGCCACCAGCCCCTCAAACTTTTACCTTTTCGTTTTATCCTTTACGTTTGGAAATTTTCATTTATAACCCATGCACTACTACTCCGTTTTTACACGGTGAACTTTTAATATTTTGCAATTTCAACCCTTAGACTATTAGTCCATTTCGATTTTTAACCCTTATTTTTAAAAACTTTGTTAAATATCATTTTTACGTGTCGTTCTTCTACTTAAAAAAACTAATTTTTACATGCACCATGCTCTTTGGCCATCAACGAATTCTAAAGACTTAACTTGCACATAATGCCGCATATTTGTGGAGTGTTTTTTCATTTAAACTAAAAGCATTATGTTTTCACATTTTAATAAGTGTCTTTTATGCATTGTGTTTAACGAATTGTGTGTAACACATTATATCTTACGCATATTTTAGACTAATGTGTTACGGGACTGCTCACCACGTCGTGCGCCGCCGCAACTCACGGCATAAAAAACTAGTTGATACAATTCATAAGTGTATGACCTTTGAAAATACAAACCGCTTGAAATTGGATCATTCATGTGAGACCCTAATTAAGAAAGCCCAATTTTAATGAGATTAACAGCTAATTCACAAGGCCCTTGTGCTTGTGCTTATGCTTATTGTTAGGGTTGTTCACGAGTCAAGCCGAGCCGATCTAGGGTAAGCTCAAGATCAAATTTGTAACCGGGCTGAAAATCTAAGCTTGAGCTCAGCTTGCTTAGTCTTGAATTTAAAAAGAAAACTTAATATATAAATTTCAAAATTTAATAGTCTAAAATACCATTCAATAGTTAAAAAGAACATATAAAAAATAAGTACAACCTTATACATTACAAGCCAAAATCAAGTTAGAGAGAATACATAATTAGTTTCAAATCTCAAACAAAATATAATATTATCCTAATCAACCCAAAAAATATGTCATAGATATTCAATTACACTCATAAATACAATAAAATAGTAAGCAATTTTTATAATACAATATAATATGTATATAAAAATAATTATATTAAAAGTAAAATAATTTGAGCGAAACCAAGTTGAGCTAACGAATGAGCCAAACCGGGATAACTCGGCTCATTATGAACCGATTCGAGCTAGGTGCTTTCTAAATGATCCGAGCTGGCTCAACTCAGTTTCAAAGTGAGCTTCAAGCCGCAGGCTTTTTGGAGAGTACTACTTATTGCTTTATAGGGTCTATGACCAATGTTAACAAATTTTGCGAAAAGAAACATTGAACGTTGTAAGTGTATATGTAAATATACGAGACAGTATAGGGTGAGGCTTAAAAAAATTAAAGCTCCCAATATGAACAACTGAACATTCTAAATTCTAATTCCTCACAAATTTGATCCAGCCCTTATTTATATATAAAGTGATGTTGGGCTTAATCCTATTGGGTCGGTCCTGTACTGGGCGTGGACTCATTAAGTTGAGGGTCCTTTTATCATCCAATGTCTCGATCTATTTAGTAAAAAAGTAAACCGCCAAAATGGCCACGAGGTTTTGTCCAAAATGTCACTTTTTTAGATATAAAAAGTTTTTTTTAGCACTGGAACCCCTGTAATTTCATTTTGGTGTCATTTTGGCCCATTTTTTTTTAACTCCGTTAGAAAATTCAGTTAAGGTCAGGGGCATTTGTGTCATTTAATGTCAAAACTTTAAAAAAAATCTAGTTTATTTACATGAATTCATAACTTTTTCTTATGAGAAACGACTACTTGATAGGATTCATATGAGTTTGACTTATTTATATATCGATAAAAAATGATATCTTAGTTTTAAGGTATGTTACGATATTGTATATTCACAGTGAATTAACACTAGTTTACATATGAATTTACAACGATTTGTGATTACAATTGAATAAATAAAAAGTTACATTGGCAGTATTCATTCACAACCGATTTGTGATTACATGGCGGAAACCTACAAAACCCACCATGGACCTCACCTCACAACCCTCTCTAAACGAACCGTTAGTGTGGCCAAACTTTGGTCTTGGGGAACTGCCTCCTCACTTCTCCACGTCGGTCATTTCTCTCATCAACATCATCAGCTTGTATGTGCAACTGGTTCTCCATTGTTGATATTCTAAGTCGGACAATATTTTGGATCGACAGGAAATGATATCGTCTAGTGGTATTTCTAGAAATATTGATATATGTTACAAGTTAAAGAACACACATTTAAAGACTTTGGCTTCAAGCCACAAGGCACAAGCCATCATTGACATCCAAATTAATATAATTTAATCAAAATGTTGGTTCGACTTAGTCACTTCGATGGCGTAACAATTGCCACAACGAAACATACTCGAACTTCTGTTGAACTCAAAAGTGTAGTCGACTTAGTCACTTCGATGGCGACTTCTTCGATTCCGGGTGGGTCTTCCTCACACTTTAATTCGATGTCCAACCATTTGTGATGAAGAGAATCACTATCGCAGTTTGTTTGACCGCTTGTATTTGGAATTCGGGCAACACTTTACCCCAAAACGGGGTTGAATGAAGTGCACTAGAGACTTTATTGTTCTCATGTATGTTTAACTAGCCCACCGTTAGGGCTAGCTCTTCTTCTTCAGTCCACGACATCGACATTCTTCGGTAAATGGTTTGGTAAAATTTGATGTGCGGTATTAGAATTCTGGTGTGATGTAACATAATTAAAAAGATGTTAAATATACAGGTAAAATTTAATGAATTTGGTTTAATTTAAAAAAAGAACCGTGGGGGAGGGGGTGAGGCAACGGTAACTTTTTTTCTCACCGTAACTATCCCCCAATCAAAACTGTACACATCATCTTTAATTGTTGCCCCACGCCATGTTTCACACTGGGCACAAGGTGATGAGCTAGCATGAAAGGGTTTCACACCCCATTTCCACGTCCACACACAATGTAACCTTACGTGATCTTTATTCTTTTTATCTTCACAATTAGATAATAATTAAAATTCAAATAAATGTATTTAAAAACTAATTTATTGATTTGAATTAACGCTTTAGGTTATGAAAAATCACTTGTATGGTAAATCACAAAAAAACAGATCGTAGTTATTTTATAAATCCTATATCTAGATTATATAAATACATCAATATAAAAGGATGTTAAAAATAACAAAATTTTGATGTTATAAAAAGAATATGCTTTTTAAGCCAAACATCAAGAAGCCGTGACCGTTGAAAACCACATGTCTCCCCCACTTGCAATTCTAAATTTATAAACTTCTGACACACACACTCTCTCGTATTATTTTAAATCTTTTTCCTGTTTTAATCCCACACTCACGTGTTATCCCACACTTCAACCTTTTGGTTTACAATTTTGCTAGCCGTTCACAATTTCACGCCGTCTTTAGGTTCATATGTCTGATATAATTTTCATTCACGCCTTATAAAATTTTTAGATTCGTTTCATCTTCAACCGGTAACGTAATAACACGACATGTTTAACACCCCAAGGCCCTAACTTCGGTAAATTCGATAAGCGGATAAAAATATTTATTTTCATAGGAGCAATTTGTATTTTACAAGGGCCAAACGTGTATATATAATAATACCAAATGGTACCAACGTGTAACAAAACAGCCCTATTCAATTAGTGGGTCTACTCTATGAAGTATGAAGCGTGAGGACCATTCCATCTTATCCTACCCGAGTCAATACGTATTCTACAACTCGTGGGTCCCACAAAGAGCAACAAACCTATCTCCACTTGCCAAATCAGCCAATGGGTCCCACAAACCCATGCCATGTAACACCATTTCCAATAAAAAATTTCCACGTGTATTTTACTCATTCGCTAGAAACCCTTGACCTTCGACGGGACCTACTTAGTTTCTTAGATAATGCAACAAGCACCTCCCACGTCGCGTCACCAGTTTCCACGTCATCATGAAATAAAAGAGCTTGGCGGAGTTTAGGGTCCCACAAGTTCCTCTGGATCACTGATAGGTTCGTTGCTGCCACTTCATCAAGCATGCGTCCGAGTTTTGCCACGTCATTTTCCCTAACCGTGAGAGATATATCCGACCACGACACGATGGACTCGAATGGTAAACGAATACCATCCGCAATAATAACGGGCACACATCCTAGAGCCACCGACTCGACCAGCCTTGGACTCCATGGTGCCCACCCTAATGGACACAAACAAAACACCGATCGAACGATCTCGGATTGATAACCCGCAAACCGGTGTCTCTTCAAGTAAAACCTCTTGTTATTTCCGTACTTTCGCAATATCTCTGTCCTCACACGCCTGCATAACAACTAGTGTCAGCAAATAATCGAATTAACCCAACGGTAGCCAAAAAGTTTAGTAGTTATCAAATCCTGCAATGTGCATGTATTGGTTTACGTATCCCAAAAAAAAATCTTTAAATTTGTAAAATAAAATAAAAGCGAAATATAACCAAACTAACAAAATTAACCGAATATTTAGTTACTTGCTATAGAAACGCCCGCTAACGTTCTTCGGGTGAACCTCCATTTTCCCTCGAAAATACACAAAAATATCCCGTTGACCATCAATCGACGACTTTGACAGCGTTGACTTAACGCTTTCCGGCGAAATGTATGGCGGAATAACAATATGCTCAACATTTTGACACGGGTGTGGATATTTAACACCAAATGTTTGTAATATAACCGAATTTTTCAAGAACTCAGGTATCCCATTCGCAATTGCTCGATCCTCCTAATTATACAAAAAAAAAAAAAAACAAACAAACAAAACCAATCATTCAATAACTCAATATCACAAATACATGGTCTAGCAGTATCAACGTATGTATAGACTGATATAAAATAAATTTAGAAGTAGGTTTAGAGAGTGCGTAAAATAAAAATAAAAAAACACATAACACATAACAAGGATAATAAATTTACCATGGCATGAAAACAAGCTCCATAATCATGAGAAGCAACAAACACATGATCCGACCCATTACTCCGATTCCAAAACGGTAACTCAGTCGATATAAAGTCAACGGCTGATGACAAAAGCGTACGCGCATGTCCAATAGCGGGAAACCCATTAACCGTGCTAAAATTACACGTAACATAAACCGGAACAAAGAAAAAGTCCGCGTCCGTCGGGTCAAACGTCCAAACATAACTATCCATTAACGCTCTATGAACCGCAACCTCAGAAGCGAACAAATGGTTCCTACATCGCTCGTTCGATAGCCAGTCGTTATTATACCTCGATGGCAAGTCGTACACGTACACCTTCAAGTCGTTTAATACGTTATCTTTGTGTTGACGAGATATTGATTCGGTTAGAGCGCGGTTTGAGTGGTTGATGATCGTTGTCTTCAAAAGAGCGGTATGGGTATGGGTATGGGTATGGGTATGGGTATCGGTTTCATGATTGTTTAAAAACTTAGCGAAAAAATAAAACGATAGTGAAAACCATAGAAACCATTTGAAGTATTTGATGATAAAGTATTTTTCTGGCCTTGAATTTTTGGGTGGAAAAAATTTCATCTTAACGTAGAACCCGTTACGTTTTTTGGCGGATCTATGAAGGTCCGTCATGTTGAATAGATGTAAAATGCTTAAATAATAATATTAATAATAATAATAATAATATTGGGTGAAAAAAGATGAACGGGGATAGGTTGAAGTGAGGCTTTCGATTGTGGTTGAGTTGTAGAAGTAAAGATCACGAAAAAATAATATGATGGTAGTGGTGGGTTTGTTGGAAGACCGTTTTCTTTTGAATAAAGAAACTGAACATTAATTGGAAGAGGTGTTTTTATAACTTATAAGTGGTTTTTTTATTATTATTATTATTATTATTATTATTATTATGATGATGATCGAACAATAAACAAAGGTGGTCGAGGAATGGTGTTTTCAAGATGATCTAAATATGGAAGTTCGTCTTGGTTTTGTGAAAAGACCGTTGAGTTGGAAATGACTAATTTACCCTTTGGGTTGAGTGTCTTAAATGTGGATTGATGGGTTGTATGCTTGACTTGGTATGTTGTTATTGATTATTTTATAAGATAATCCTACTATATATAATGTGGTTAGTAGATCTCCACCACCACCCAATCTGCTTCTTGGTTTTATGGAATCGTAACATATACTTTTAGAGTTTTAGTTACATTATTATAACTTCAACTCGGATAATTATTTTTCCTTTAACTTTTAAACACATGTAACTTTTATAGGCCATTAAATATATGTTCCACCACCACTCAAGGCTAATATGATATTTATGCATCTATGTTTAGTGACAATCTTTAAAAGGCCATCCAATAAAATGTGTATTTTTGTTTTAAGTTCCAAAAGCGATGGATTACTTCATAAAATGGGAAAAAATGAAATATGTATGTTTCAAAAAATTAAATTTTATGATAACATTACATGTTTAGAGGAGAGTCATTAAATAACTTAACACCTTTTAACAAAGATCATCAATATTTGTTACACCTTCCATGCCAAATAAGACTAGGTGTTGTGGTCACGTTATCAATTGGCGCGGCCAAGAAAAAGGCCACATGGCTCGCGAACACCCTAACGGCCTTGGGTGAGGGTCGGTGTGAGCGAGCCATCTTGAGCATGGTAACACTGGGTAACGGCTGCTTTTTATTGGAATTTGTGATTTTTTTGTCAAATTTGACTGTTGGAAATTATTAAAAAAACATTTAAATTTCTATAAATAACCAAATCACTCTCACTTTCAACCTATAACATTATATAAAACAAATTTTACTCACTCTCACTCACAACAAAAAAAAAAAAACGAAATAAAATGACTTTTCTTCATCTGATTCTTCCAGAGAAGACGCTTTGATTATTCAAGCAGGTAGGACAACAGATAACTACTTGATTGAGCAGTTTCAAAGACGTCACGGGCTAACGAGACAACCACCTCTTAATCGTGATAGAGAGGGAGCAAACGAAACTTTGATACGTCACTATTTTAGCCCTAATCTTGTTTACAATGAAGAACATTTTAGGCGATTTATTCGAATGAGCAGACAACTATTTATGTGTTTAGTAAATGATTTGTCGGAGCGATATCTTTTTTTGCAACAAAGACAAGATGCAAGAGGTCGACTCGCGTTCACCTCTATACAAAAATGTACAACCATTTTTCGGCAACTGGCATATGAGATTTTGTCAGACGTAATGGATGAATATATCAATGTCCGAAAAAATTGCGCGTGATCCACTTCATTTTTTTTGGTCAAGGTATATTAGCTTTTACTTACTATTTATAATTTTTAAACTTTTAGTGTAAATTTGTCAACATTGTTTAAAATATATATTTTTTATGTAAGGATCATATTCATTTACTCACAAAGATATTTGCTTAAACTAGCATTGTTTGATATCCAATTAATATATGGGGTTCATAATGAAAAACATGGTTTTCCCGGAATGCTTGGTAGTCTCGACTGTACGCATGTTGGATGGACTATGTGTCATACGGCTTGGCGAGGTCAGTTTCATCGAGGTGATCGCCCTGGCTCGAGTATTATACTTGAAGCGGTGGCCTCGTTGATGCTAATGGGGAACGCTTCAAGTACGGCTACTACCTGGTTGATGGTGTTTACAGCGAATGGTCGACACTTTTTCAAGCTTTTTCGTCTCAACTTGAAGACAAACATAAATACTTTACAAAGAAGCAAGAATCGGCAATAAAAGATATTGAAAGAGCATTTGGAGTTATGAGGAAAAGATTTCACTTGATTGCCAACTAAATAAGGTTTTGGATACGAGAGAAAATAATGGATGTCATCAATGCTTGTATAATTCTAAATAACATATGATATTGGAAGACCAAGGCATGACTATTTGTCAAAATTACTAAGGTCATGTTTCACACGGAAACCTTCGCTATAAATTGGACGAGCATTTATGGGCTAGATGCCCCGATAATCTTGTATTAGACTAGTTTTATTTGTTGGTTTGTAATGTTTTATTTTAATGTCATATTTTCTATTAACGTTAATATTACTTTACAAATTTACAAACCATAAAAATAAAATAAAAAAAAAAACTAGATAAAGCCATTGCTCACTTGGATCACAATATGGTCAAGTGACTTGAGCAGAAGCTTTATCCAGTGCCAACTCAGCGTCTAGTTAACGCAATATGAGAGGGTGAATCCGGGTGCTCACTTGAACTAACACATAGGGCATGTTTGGCTCTCCATCTAACTCATCTCCTTATCTCTTTTTCTACCTTCTTTTTGTGACACCAGTCAACAATCCAGGTCAACATCCGTACACATTTTACTTGATATTGTCATTTCATGTGCATATTAGACATCTTTGCACACACTATACCCCTCAGTCTAGTAACGCCATAACTATTGTAGAAATTCAATAGATTTTTCGTTTACGCATATAACACCCGAAATATCCAAGACAATTGGCGTTGAACAGTCAAGCCAATCACACGCTCAACAGAGAGCTACCGGATTACCACGTATGGACAAAACAACAATACACGTGACAGTACCCAAGTGGAAAATTACACAATTTCACACAAATCCGAATAATTCACAATATGATTTATGAAAATAACACACACAAAGTCATGAAACATTACCCTAAGTACAAACATGAGGTAACGCCACCCAACAACACATGTTTAACCCCAATTAACATACGTATCTATTGCATGGTCAATAATATTGTTACAACTACATATGCTATCGACACATTAGACCATACACACATGTATGTTAACATTCGAAGATATGGATAACTTGTGGATTTCAAAAACACCTCTTGTACAATTAGACTATATATATACATATATGTATTCGTATCCACATAACTACACAACAATCCAACTAAGACAACAAACTCATGGAATCATAGGTGCATTAATGTATAAAATCGGCCATATACATTAACCTTAAACCCATAAACACACACACTGAGAAACAATCCAAAACCTAACACATACATGTATATATATAAGATATACACGACACATGTGAGTGTGTATTATCATCAAATAACAGACATATATACATATATATATATATATCTACGACACATATACATGCATAATGTTTAGACTTACATACCAACCTAGCCTAAGTTTCACCAAAATCACTAACACCCAAGACTACATTACACATCCCATCTTTGTCAATTTACCATATATATGACGGCCCTTTTCCCACATGATACATACATACATACGAAGCATATGTTGGAGTAGAAGACAAAGATTTCATACAACCAAGTCTAGACTACACCTTCTTATACCAAATGGAGCCTATGTCCTTCTCAAGAGCACAATCCAAGAGGTGATCCCTTACCACAATTATTCTTGATTCTCTTTGTCCCTATCTCGACCGAAACATAAGGATGGAGCCCAAGACTTGATCCTTTCATGCGATCTTGCCCCTTTCTAGTAAATACATGGAAGTTACAACCTCCCACAATTGATCAACTTCCACTTATAGCTTTAGACAAACCTATCTTCCCTTCCTTTCCCTTTCATCGGCCAAAGCCCCATCACCATCACCACTTCTTGCTTAAACTTGTCCTATTTGCCATGCATGACAACTAAAGGAGAAACTATCCTACTTACACACTTCCATAGTCTTACCATTGACCTTGTCCTATTCCTAGACATGATTCCTTGCCACAAATGGTTGATCTTGTTGTCATAGTGTCCCCAAGACAAGAACACATCATTTGGTCAATCTATTACTCTAATGAGGAGGGTTTACTAATCAAATGACACAAGAAATCATGTGTGGGACTTGCCAATTTGTGCACTATATAAGGAGGCTCTCGTGAGTTCAATACACACCACAAAAACCAAACCCAACTTGATCCTTCTCTTGTCCATTCTCGGCCGAAAGTTCCCACCTAAGAACCATCAAGAAATCCCTCACAAGCCACCATCTAGCACCACCATTGGAAAGAGTCGACTAGGAATCACAAGACTCGGCCACACATACTCCCAAGGTTAGTTATTCCACTCCAAAACTTATAAACTTTCCTATTATAACCGGTTCCATTCCATCTCATCTGATCCCCAACCCTTGGAATTGCATTCGGCCAAGATCACACACACACACACACATGTCGAATTTTGTTAATGAAACATACACTAGATCACTACTATGTATACATATACACTAGACTTATACGTATATATATGTACACTATACATGTCCACAGTTACAAGAAAACATGTATACACTCAACACACCAACTCACGGGTTCCAAACAAGCACAAATACTTGGATAATCGACACTAGAAATGATTTTATAACCAAAACATGTGTATATATATACCCGAAACTATGTTATATTATGTGTATAATTACACACGATTTCATGGAAACACACCCACATTCACTCATGATCACCCATGCGTGCACTGATTAACACTAGTGAGTAGTTTGATATGATTAACAATCGGATCCGAGGTCACTTATTAATACAAAGGTTTCGGCCATAATAATGAATATACGTTAAAGAGGTATCAAACATATGTTAAAACTAGTTTAACACTACAATATAATATAACATATGTTAAACCTTTGATCTTTCCATAAATACCCCACACATGTTAGATTGGGAAATATTATATTACCCATGATGACATGTGGGGCCCGTTTTGTTAACAATGGATACGTTTTTACAATAAAACGCCTGAGATTCACGAAACTATACATTTTACAAAGTACACATGAAATACGTAATAATTGTCACGTGCAAAAACAATGGCCCACATATTACAAACACAAGGGTCCACAAGTCGGGTGAACAACTTGTATGGTAAACGACAAAAACGTACAACTTTCTATGTCCTTGATAATCATAGGGCAATCATTGTCGGGACGATAGTTACCTCACTTCTCTGCTTTACCAGACCACATTTCCAGTCACCAGGTGAGTTTTACGGCCCCGTTTTACTGCTTTCCATTTTTGGGGGATAAACATGCTACATTTCTAGTACATTACATTTTGAGTGATAATCTATCATGACTACCATGTGGAACATGAGATATTCGGTTCATGAGCTCAACAGTCCTCGTAATCGTATTTACACTGTAACCATTAGCTAACAAAAGCCATGGAACACTTAAATAGATCTATTGGGTTGACACCCCCACTCTTGGTTAGTTGCTCTAACCGGTTACATACAAGAAAGTGTTAGTATTCTACTATACATACGTTGTCTTTATTGTACAATGCGCGAGGCACAACAGTCAACAGGTTTGGTTATGGGACTCATGGTTTGCTTAGTAATCATTCGCTTAGCTAACCTTTGATTGGTCATACACGAATTTGACAAGCACTTTACATAGTACATTAAAACATGTGAACTCACTGACATTATTTTGAAAAATCATTTATGCATGTTTTTTAGGTAATCGATCATGAGGAGAAAGGAATTGGGAGAGGGGTTCGAGTGTGCACATCGTGGTATCATCACCGGTTGAGATTCAATAATATTGGTTATGTCATGTTTTCGGTATTTGGTTCAATGACTTCCGGACAATGTTATGTTTTTCTTAACAATGTATGACTATGATTATCGTTTGATGGTATCATTTTTAATTACATATAGTGTTGTTCGAACCTTGTGCTTCAAAACCTTTCAAAAAGTCACTATTTCAAACTTCAAACTTATCTCCAAGCACAAAACTCATTTTCAGACCATTACCCAAACCTTATTTTTCTACTTATTAACTTTTTAATAATTTTATAAGTCATAAGAAGAGGAAATAAGTTTACCCAAACATGCACATACTCTAATAAATAAGTACTATGAAAGTATAGGATACCATAATCTATAAAGTTGGAATAAAAAAGAGAGATTTGAATATAATAATACTATAAGGGAGCGAATGAATCTGAGGAGACTTGTAAATAATTGAGAGATGGGTTTGTCTCACCGCAATATTGTAAAAGAATATTATCTTCTAAGTCATGGTGGAACATGAGTGGTGTGTATGTTATTTATATATAGACTAATAAGAGTACTTAATGGGACCAAAGAGTTAATTATGTGATTATTTATAAAATAAAGCATATCTATTGTCGTTTGATACTTTAGAAGAACATCGTCGTATCAAAATATTTTTCAGATAACATATTTAAAAATTAATATGGTCCCGGTTAGAATTGACATCAATTAACACATAGCTAACTAATATTGTTAAGGTGTTAGTGTTGTGTTTTTCCTTTTAAGATTAACGAGTTAAGTCATGTCAATGACAAATTTAATGTAATATAAGCTGTTTAAAAAACAATTAGATATATTCAAAACATTAATAGTGTTCCCAGTTAGAATTTGGCCAGTTTCTCCTCGGAAACTTTCGTTGGCTTTGTCATTTCGTCGAACTCTTAGATTTGTTATGTCATTGAACACTCAAAAGAGAAAAAATGTATATAAATACTATTATCTATAGAATTACAATCAACTAACATGTTGCGTTAATAATCAAATCATAAGTCGTTTATTATACAACTAACTAGCATTAAGGGCCCCCTGGTGTTGTTGCGAATGACATAAAACTATACTAAGTAGTATCAATGCTATTGTTGTCAGCAACCAACAACAGCGAACAAACTCATAAGAAAGTAAAAAAAAAAAAACTCGGTGAAATGTAGTTATAAAAACGGTGAACCATGTATGCCTGTTGCAGCGTAATAATGCGCAAAAATTAGGCTGAAACTTAAAACACAGCATGATCGTTTGACGGGAAAAATAGAGGTAAAAACGTTGAACTACATACGCACGTTGTAGCATGTCAACTCAACAAATTTGGATTGAAACGTAAAGCTAAAAATCTGTTTAAGATACATGAGATAAAGTTTAAAGTAAAAATGTGTAGGAGTTGAATGTAAAAGATGAAAACTATTAAGGTTAAAATTAAAAAAGAAAAAAAAAACAAAGTAGGGTACAACCTACAAAGCATGGTGTACAACCCTTTCATGCATAAAACACTTATTAAGCCTGATGTACAACACCATAAAACACAAACCACTTGTAAATTAATACTATAATATATAATGGTAGTATTCTAAAAGCATTTGTTTGATGAAAACTAACTAAATCATAACTCCTTTAAGGTACAAATCTATATATCTCTATTTCTCCATTATACCTTATTAAGAACCAAATGTGTTCAATAAGGTAATTTTACACTAATTTTAAGATGAGAGTTAGAAAGGCTCTTCACAAATGGGTAAAATTTGGTTATTTTCTTCTAATTATGCCCTTTGTATACAAGATGTAAAACATATTGTATATATAAGTAATGCACACTCTTTATCCCTCTCCATATGTAACAGGTTATCGAAAGTGAAATGTATAGAGGAATGTATTCAATATAATGATTTTAGTATACACATAATGTCACACCCTCAAAATCCACTTGCGGAGTTTTACCGCGAGGCGCATGACAAACCAGGATCCAAACCAACGATCACAATAAACAAGTCTAAATGTAATTAATGCAATACCAAAACATAGTTTTAAAATCCCGTTTACAGCGGAAGCTTATTCAAAATAAAGTTCAACATAAATAACCAAAGACCAATGTTTATGAAATCATGCAACTCTATCTAGACGCCGTGCAGACGCGTGCGCCCTAGTTCCATTGTGCTACCTTAGCGACCTGAGAAAACATGTAAAAGTTTACGTCAGCACAAAAATGCTGGTGAGTTTACAGGTTTGCAGTTCAAGTACCAAGTTCACCTGTCCATACTATAACAAATAGAAAACCAGTATACGCTAGCTAGGCGTACGTTTTGTTACTACCACGATTGGAAAACCATTACTAACTCGAATACCAGTTGTTATGCCCGAATAGTTCCAAATGTTCCTGTTGTTCCTGTTTGAGACAATATGCACTCGCCCAGCCCTCCAAGCCGACGAGCGGGGTTGGTCACTCCCAATAGCGCTATTCACATTTCCCCGTTGTGCAAACCCGCACATTCATGGTTCCCCCCGGGACTTCCAAAGATCGTGTAGTATACGTTAGAACCCATAGTATGACAGAATTTACCAAACAATCGTTTAAACACATGTTTTCTCCCCCAAAAGTATAAAACCAGTTTAAAAGAGGGGCCGTAAACTCACCTTAAGTTGCTTTACTCCTAATCCCGAGTAAACTCAGCTGCTATGTTAGTCCCGTACAGTGGCGACCTAACATACGACAGTTACAAGTACTTAGACTAATAACCCGCAGGTTAATTAGTCCCTAGATGTCCAGACCATAACCAAGTTTGTTTGAAAACACCGTGACTGTTTAACCGACCCAAAGTACAAGACTCGACATCCCATTGGTGACCCGAGACTCCCCGTGTTATGTTTACGCTCCAAAACATACAATAACGCAAGTACACTTAACATACGTTAATACACAACAAGTTATAGCACATAGTTCACGTATCACCGAAATACCTCCAAATATATGTTACCAAGTTATTAGACATGTTACGGGGTTCCTAGCATGTTACTACATGTCAAATCGGGTCTCGGTATGCTAATATACACTTACAGCAGCAGTACACGCGATTAGGAAGGCTAATCGCATGAAATGTCACGCGACTAGGGCTAATCGCCCCTTAAGTCACGCGATTAGGGGCTACTCGCCCCTGATGTCTGGCGATTGGGCTACTCGCCCCTATGTCACGCGAGTGGGGCCTAATCGCCCCTATGGCATGCGAGTGGGGGCCTACTCGCCCCTGCTACATGCGATTAGCAAGGCTACTCGCCTGTAGTCTTGCTGTTCCGGTTTTTCGCGCGTTTAACGCTCCAAATCAGATCCAGAGCGTGTGTAACTACCCAATATCATCCCAAACACCATCCTAAACATGTTTTACCCAAAACCCTTCGTTCATCCTCGTAAAATCAGTCCTGCATGCAACTAAAGAAATCCAAACACATACACATAGCATGCAATATTCAATTAACGCATGTAATCATAACCCTATTATCCAATTACTGAGATTCCTATCATTATAATAACAATATTAATTCTGACCTAGCATGATAACACATCAAAACATCATCAAGATTCATAAAAATCCTATCTTTCTAATCATACATACCCATAACGCATGTTTATCAATTATAATCCGATTAATAACTCTTATTGACGATTTTCAGAAAGCTTTTTCGTTTATGAACAGGTCTGGACCATTAGGGATTGATTAAAAACATTTACAAAGTATTATGGATGAGAATCAAACCTTGGAATTGTAAAAGATTGATGGTTAGACCTTGAAATCTTGTGTTTTTGATCAAAATCGCCTTCCAGAGGTTGTTTCAGTGTTTGGGGCGGTTATGGGACGACTAGGGTTTGTCTAATTGAGTTTAGGAGGTTAAGTGTTGTATTTATAGGCGTTTCTAGTCGTCCAGCCCGTTCCATGCGATTGTGCAGGTTTATACGCGAGTAGGGTGCCTAATCGCATGACTGTTCATGCGATTAGCCCTATTCGCCTATAGGGATCCTCCTACTCGCCCCAAAGTCATGCGATTAGGCTATCCACCAAGCCTAATCGCCTATAGCCCCTATGTTGGTGTGTTTTGCGCGTTAAACCCCGTTTTAACATATGTTAATGCATATTCATGTACCGACAAGTCACATAATGATTGTAAACACATAACACAAGTAAATACACATATTTACACTCGTTCACCAATTCCCGGGACTCGAGACTCGTACGTTCCGTATGCCCTGACGATCCTACAAATCGTCACCGTTTGTACACTTGGTTAAGGACCGACATCTAATGAACCTCTAGACCAACATCCAATGATCTTCTAGACTAACTGATAGTTCCCGTTAAGTATGATATACGCGTGACTCGCTAAGGTAGACTTTCATCTAGACAACATTGTTAACCCGAATTTGCCAGGTGTCACACATAACACACATATATTGAAATATTTAAGACAAATGTATGTCTTTAAAAAATTATGTTCTGAGTTGAAAATCAAGATTTTATTTCATTTCATTTTGACATCCATTTTTTAATGTTGGTATTCTTATTTCCATATGTTATAATGTTATATCATAAATGTGTTGAAAGATTAAGACAATGTTGATTAAATGCATGCATTTAGATCACTGAAAAAATAAATAAATTAGTCAATATTTTTTTGAAGATTTTATATATTCATGTGCATGAATACAGATAAATAACAGTTTGGTAGTGACAAGAGCTTTGCGCATACATAACAATTGTGGCTTCATTTGCACAGGTACCATCTTTTATTTGTTGTTGATTGTTAGTTTATTTATTTATTTATTGTTATTTTCTAACAATCATATATTGAAGTTGGCTTTTAGATTCACAGGGAATGTTTATACTAAAAGTAGTTCTAACAGCAGCTAACATCTGTTTTGGTTGATAACTTGATATACCTAAACGGGCCAAAATATGTTGGCAATAATAATAGGTCGAAAAGAATCACGCCATATTGTTCAACAGTCTAATGGGTAACAAATGCTTTGGCATAACTCAGTCGTCACATGACACTGCAAACACACGGGTAAACTTGCCTGCTCTTAATAATTAGGAAGTCAGATTTTCTATTTCGATTTTGTTATAGATGGTTTCAACCCTATTTTCAATTGAAAATTGCCTCTTGCATATTTGAGTCAATATCTGGTTTTCAAAATCTTTTAAAACGAAGGCTTATGAATAGAAAATATCTTAATTTGACCCATAATATGTGTGAAGGTATCCATTAAAGTAAGTGGACATTATTGTATATAAAAACAAATTATGCTAACGGATATTTTTACAGCATGTTTCATAGATAAAAAAAGTTATACAGGTTCAATTTTTTTTTTATGTACTGTTCATTATTGTTGACTATGATCATTTTCACGGAACCCTTTAACAATTACTATTTTAAATATAATTACATAAACTTATTTCATGTTAAATCATGTTCCTTAATAAGTGAAATTTTGTAGGTTATAAACGACTAAATATAGTTTTGGCACGTGAACCGGTTGATGCGTTTATTTGTTATTGCTCATTTACGCGTAACTAATAATTGAGATTAGTATAGACGTGTAGCCTTGAATATACTTTGCAGCATAATAACTCAAACATTGATGACATATGAGCCACATAAATAGTAGCTTGAAGTTCGCATGTGGTGTATAGTGTTGTTCATGAGCTGTGGTGTTTTTGTAGGCTTGTTTAATTAATTTGTTAAACTATAAAATTAGAAAGTGATTGTTTGGTTTTAATGTTAATTTTATAAGGGTTAAACAAAGGTATTATTCATCGTATTTCTAAATTGTTAATTTCTGATTGTTTTAAGTCATTCATAACCAAACATAAAGCGAACGACTCTCAAACAAACACTGCAAGTGGTTGACTACGTCGTAGCGCACGGGCTCCCCACTATAGAAATGACATAAGTATATTCTGGTATGCGAGTACATAAAAAAATTAACAGCTTAAAACGACATAGAAATTAACTGTAACCATACAAATAATGGAAGTTGCTTAAATTAATAATCGGTTTGGAGGTTGTGCAATAATAAAGCATACGTACCTGAGGCAACGCACGAGTATTCCCATTAGTAAAATTTTAAAAGCATAAGGATTAAAAGGGAAAAAAAGGATAAAATGCAGCCATTTATGTAAACCTTACCGCTAACAATACACCAACAACTTACAAATTAATATATACTAGTAAATAATGGGATGTGGTGTACAAAACGTACACACCTGTTATATATGGCGTACTTTTGTTTAAAATGTACTCATTCTACGATTGGCTAGACATAATTTTTTATCATTTAAATTTGTTTGATAACAAAATATATATTTGTCTAATTGTCTTGAAGCTTAAGCAAGTCGTAGTCTCATTATTCGTGGAACACATTCATTTAGGACTTTATGTACAGACAGGGACATAGATCAAGATACAATAATAATTCAAGATATTTTACTAATATAATTTTATATCTTTAATTAACATCCATGCAGATTATTTAATTATATAAAAAAAGTTTCATCAATTAAACCTTCCAGTGAACTACCAAATAAACATTTAGGGGCTGTTGGGTTGATTAAGTGCTGAATCATTAAGAGGTCTGAATGGTTAAGAGATCTGAATGGTTAAGCGCTGAATCATTAAATTGGACCTCTTAATGGTTAGTTTTCTTGTCCCACGTTGGTAGGGGAGCCTCATTAAATTTAGCCTAGTTTAGTGCTTAATAGTTCAGTGCTTAATGGTTCAGCAATATCCCAAATCTTAATGATTCAGACTTAACCATTCCATTCAGAAGTTGAAACAAACGCGCTGAATGCTGAAGCATTCAGCGTTGAATGGTTAAGAGTCTCATTAAGAGGCTACCAAACAGCCCCTAGATTCTATTATTATCCCGTAAGCTGTCTTCCCAAGTTTAGGGGCTGTTTGGTAGCCTCTTAATGAGGCTCTTAACCATTCAGTGCTGAATAATTCAACATTCAGTGTGTTTGTTTCAGCTTCTGAATGGAATGGTTAAGTCTGAATCATTAAGATTTGGGATGTTGCTGAACCATTAAGCACTGAACTATTAAGCACTGAACTAGGCTGAACCTTAATGAGGCTCCCCTACCAACGTTGGACAAGAAAACTAACCATTAAGAGGTCCAACTTAATGATTCAGCGCTTAACCATTCAGACCTCTTAACCATTCAGACCTCTTAGGTGTTGTTTGTTTTTTCTGAGGCAAAAGGTCTGCAGTCTGCGGACCACATCTGCAGACATCTGCAGGAGAAGAGGTGGACCAAAGGTCTGCAATCTGCGAGAGGAAGACTGTTTGTTTTTTAACGTCTGCAGCGTAACCCAAAACCTTAACCTCTAGTATTTAACATCTAAAGTTAAGTTTTTATTTCAAAATAAACAAATCAAAACCACCCCCACCCCACCCCACCCCACCGTAAACAAATCAAGAACACACTGAAGTTAAGTTTGTATCCTCTCTCTCAACACCAATCCCAACAAAAAAATGGCATTCGTTTCACTCATCGTTAATTTCCCTTCTAATTCATCATCACCAATAATACACACAATCACAAACCTCCATCTTTCCTGTTAAATTAAAAACCTTTCCTACCAAATCCTTCACAAAGTCCAACACTTTTACCATTAGGACAAAAAAAAACAAAAATAATAACGAGAGAGGAGGAGGAGTTGATCACGCACCGGTGGTGGGGAAGGAGGGGCAGGGGTGACGGCGACGGAGGGGAAAGGAGGGAAGAAGAAGAACGAGAGAGGAGGAGGAGAAAATGTATGAGAAGAACAAAGGAGCAGATGGTTTTGTGTTGTGTTGTGTGAGAAGAGGTTGGAAGAGGTAAAAAGAGGAGGGTTCATGTCTGCTTGAGGAAGAGGTGGGGAAGATGTTTTTAAGTGAGATGTCTTTTAAAAAACAAACAATCTGCGGGACTCAAATGTCTGCCCGCGTCTGCGCGGCGCAGACATAAGTGGCAAGAAGCTCTTCCCTTGAAAAAACAAACACCCCCTTAATGATTCAGCACTTAATCAACCAAACAGCCCCTTACTAAATAAAAGAAAAGAAGAGAAATGAATAGTAGGAGAGAAAAGAAAGGAAAATATATAATTCTATTTTGTGTTTCCGAGTTGTAAGGAAAAGAAAAGAAACTAAAGACTTTATGTGTTCCCGAGTTAACAGGAAGAGAAAATAAACGTATATTTTACGATTATACCCTTGTAAGAATTTATTAGGGAGGACGGGGTAGTCCGTGATGGTCACCCTGGGATTTGTGTGATTCCGTGATACACCGGCCAACCCAATTCTTTATGGCCGCGATAGCTTCATTTCGTGACCGTTGGCTAGCCACCAACGGTCTGTTGACCGTTGATGTTAAAAAAAAAGTTTTTTTTTGTTTAAACACTATATATATACACACACACACACACACACACAAACAAAATCAAAACAACACACAATCAAACAATGCACCCAACTTCAAAAAAAATGGAAGGATCTAGCAAGAAACAATCGGCTACTAAACGAAAGTTTAAACCAAAGGTTCGGCCTAACTTAGGCGAACCGGCTAGATTTCGTCAAGACGCACCACCAACCCCACAACCTACACACCAAGCATCTCAAACCCAACATATTTCTACACCACCCTTTCAAAACCAAGGTTTTCCAAACCTTATGTTTCAAACCCGAAGAACTGTGCAAGTCGATTCTCATCGAACGAAAACATGAAATTTGCCACAAGTGGGGTTGGGCATGTAACTTTTAGTTTTTTTTTTCTGTCTTTTCTGTTTTTTATTTAATGTAATGTTTTTTTAGTTAATTAATTTTTTATTTAATGTAATGTTTTTAGATTATTTTTAAAAAAAGTTTAGTGATGAAAAGTGAACACCACCACATGTGTTTAGTGATGGAATGATAAAATGAGGTGACGGAATTTGATTGAGTGTGATAAGTGTGATAGGGTGATGACCACTCATCCACCCTTATAGGTTAAATGAAAAGGTAAATGGTATAGTTTATATTTTTTTCCTTTCCTTTCATTTCCTTCCGCTTCTTTCCAATTTGAAAGGAAGATTATTTTGGAGAATTTTCCTTCCTCTTCCCTTCACTTCCTTCCTTTAATGAAACTTTGGAACACAAAATTGTTTCCCTTTCTTTCCGCTTCATTTCCCTTCCTTCTATTATTAAACTCCGGAACACGGTGGTAGAGTCTCAATAAAGACCTGTCAATTGATTTTTGAAAGATCAACAACGGAGTTTTGAAAAGCTTTAGTTCTTTTTTGTTGTTATGTAACCCTTTTTTAATGGTTAATTTATCACACTATTTTTAAACATATTTTTTTACATCCTCACTTCAACACATGACCTTCCCCTAAGAGACATTTGTTGTAACAAAGGTGGGGGCATGTTGTTGTTATGAAACCTGACTACTCTTTCAAAGACTTGGAATTCCGCATTAGTGTACAAAAGCACTGGCGGACTTAAAAAAAAAAAAAACATTTTTAGAGGTTTTGTGTTATCTATTCGTGAACCACAATCAATGACTGATAAAGTTGTTAAAGTTTTTATAGATGGAAGTTTGTTTTCTAGTGTAACTTTTGAAATTTCTTTAACATACTTCCATTGATCTGGCACGTTATTACACACAAATCTCTAGTTTTTATTTTTGAATAATCAAACTTTATACTTGTGAAATGAATGGAGACTGTCTTTTAAAAAAAAAAGCTTTGGGACTTAATATACACGAAGAATATTTATCGCGTTAAAAAGTTTTCATTCGTGCCAAGAAAAAGGGGAGAAACTCTTTTATAAAATAGGAGAATTGGATGTTAATAATTTAAACTTTGCCCCCGACCGACATTAATCCGTACATAAAAAATTTCTCACAACAGTCTCACATTTCAAAGTATTTTACTATAATTGATACAGTTTATATGAAGCGACTTTGTTGACTTAAGTAAGTGTAAGATTAACTCTACATAACATAGACCATTTGTTAAATAAGAATGCAACACAAATTATTTTCAACCCCCGACGTTCTTTATCAAGTTCAATCACACATGAGTTTGTGTACAAATTGGATACTTGTTGGGTTGGAAAGTTTGTTATTGATGAATGTCACGTGTAAAGCTTTCGAATAAATTAACAAAAATGACTACCCATAGGTTGTTTTGGAGAAAGGGGTTTCTTTAATTTGCCATTTTAATAGATATTATATCCTTAAGGATAAAAATATTTTATTATGTTTTTGTTACGTTATTGAAAAAAAAAAAAAGTTAGCTACGTTACCCGTTCCAAAATTAGTGTTTCTTGGTAGGACAATTTTAGTACGCAATTAATACATTTTTAAATAGCTTAATAACACTATGTGTTACACTATGTGTTGTGGCTCGCAAGGGAGATGCCGTGAGCCACAAGTTGATCCATGTGGATCGCTCAGACCACAACACCCTTACTTGAAAGCAACCGCGAGCGAGGCCAAGCTACCACACTCACAATTTCACAATCAATTTTTTTTTTCAATTCACTCTCTACAAATGGCTTTGGCATGGAACGATTTTTCTTCGTTCGACTCGTCTGAAGAAGACGATTTGTTTATGGAAATGGGAAGGATAACGATTGAATACTTGATGGCCCGGTCTCGAAGACGAAGAACTCCCGTGCTAACCAGACAACCAACGCTTGATCGTGATAGAGAGGGAGCAAACGAAACTTTGATACGACACTACTTCAGCCCGGATCCTGTGTACAATGAAGAACATTTTAGGCGACGCTTTCAAATGAGAAAACAATTATTCATGCGCCTATCAAATGATTTGTCGGAGCGTTATCCTTTTTTTTCAACAAAGAGAAGACGCAAGGGGCCGACTAGGGTTCACATCCGTACAAAAATGTACGGCCACTCATCGGCAACTAGCATGCGGGCTTTCGTCAGACGCAATGGATGAGTATATTGCCATGTCCGAAAAAGTTGCGCGCGACCCGCTTCATTTTTTTGTCAAGGTATATATCTATATATAGTTTACCTTACACATATTGTTTACACTTTTATTATCAAATGTCGTTTAATATATATATATATAGGGAATGGTTATAGAGAAAACCCTCCTTATTTGGTAAACTCTGGAAACTCTGACTTCCCAATATTTTTTTTTTTTTGAAAAAAATAGGGCAAGTAATATACATGATTTTAAGCATCTTGGGCCAAAAAAATTAAAAAAAGCGCCGAGTACTTTTTTTTTAAAAATAAAAAATAAAATTTTGACTAACACATGTTAAGCGCTAATAACAGGTGTTAACAATGTGTTAACTATATGTAAACAGTAGACGTTTTTTATTTTTTAAAAAAAAACCGTTCGGCGCTTTTTCGATTTTTTTGGCCCGAAATGCTTAAAAAAATGTATATTACATACCCTATTTTTTTCAAAAAAAAAAAATGTTGGGAAGTCACAGTTTCCAGAGTTTACCAAATAAGGAGGGTTTCCTCCATATACTTTACCTATATATATATATATATATATATATATATATATATATATATATATATATATATAGGGTAAGGATATTGTGGAAACCCACTCTTATAGTGAAAACTCTGGAAACTCTGACTTCCCAATATTTTTTTTTTGAAAAAATTAGGGCATGTAATATACATTATTACCCGAAGACGGTTTTTATTTAAAAAAAAAACGGCTCGGCACTTTTTCGATTTTTTTGGCCCAAAATGCTTAAAATCATGTATGTTACATACCCTAAAATTTCATTAAAAAAAGTCGGGAAGTTAGAGTTTGTTAGAGTTGCCAAGGTTTTCACTATAAAAAAGGTGATTGTACGCATGTTGGTTGGGCTATGTGTCCTACGGCTTAACGAGGTCAGTTTCATCGAGGTGATCATTCTGGACTGAGTATTATACTTCAAGCGGTGGCCTCGCATGATCTTTGATTTTGGCATGCTTTTTTTGGAGTTGCTGGATCAAATAACGACCTAAATGTTATTGACCAATCACCTATATTCGATGACCTTATCAAAGAGGGTTGAGCCGCCCCAATCGTTTTACGCTAATAATGTAAGTTTTAAGTACGACTACTACTTGGTCGATGGTATTCATAACAAATGGACGACACTTGTTCAAGCTTACTCGTCTCAACTTGAAGACACATGCAAGTACTTTACAAAGAAACAAGAGTCGGGAAGAAAAGATATTGAAAGAGAGTTCGGCGTTCTTAAAAAAAGATTTTCGTTGATTGCCAACCCAATAAGGTTTTGGACACGAGAGAGGATTATGGACATCGTCTATACTTGTATTATTCTATAACATGATATTGGAGGACCAATGCATGACGATATGTCAAAATTACCAAGGTGATATCCTACGTGCCCAATCAACAATCGTTGATATCTAAAGACTCGACAACATAAACAATTTCAAGAACCGTGAGGTACACGGAAACCTCCGTCATGAATTAGTCGAACATTTGTGGGCTAGACGTCCCGATGATCTTGTATTAGATTAGTTTTTTAGTTTTTTTATAGTTTGTACTATTGTAAACATTAATCTAATTTTTAGATAAGTTTATTTTTGTATTAATATTATAAATTAAACAAATTTAGAAAGTCTTAAAAAAATTAAAAAAACTGGATAAAATTGTTGCTCACCTCTAGCCACAACAGGATCAGATGAGCGACCAACAACTTTATCAAGCTGCCAACTAAGCGCTAACTAGTTTATCCAATAAGTGGTAAAGTTGTTAGGAATTATGATGAGGTACAGTTAAGAATAAAACTAAAAACTAGATAAATGATTTTTTTTAACTGCCGCCAGGACATTAAGCTTCAAACTCAAGACTAATGGTCTGTGAGACGATACTAATATCACGTCACGTCTCTAGCCCGAGACACCCCAACACCTATTGCACCAATTCCTTGGAAAGATCCCACAAGGCATGCGATTATGTAGAGTCGAACTCATGACCTTATTGATAAAACCATGTTGGCTCCACTAGCTGGGCTAGCTTCGTCACCAAAAACTAGATAAATAATAAATTTCTTTCAAAAGTATACATTCTGTTTACAGAAAACAAAATAGAAATATGAATATCTATTTCTAGACGAGTAAACAATTGTTAAATATGGTATAACATGAGTGATGTGTTTAGGCCTCTCATACTCTAAACGGCATTCTTTCACTTATTTTCACATAAACATATATGTATGTTGATAATTATCACATTCTAATAGATGAAGTGCAACCAATCACATGATCAATAATCAAATCACTAAAGTACCAAGAACATAAGGTCCCTTTCCGGTTGTCCTATTTGGCTAATTATTTCATTCATTTTGGTGGGTAGGCCTATTTTTATGAAAGAAATTTGTTCTAACATTCCAAATATTCTTTTAATAATTATAACTGCCATATAGGAATGAACAAGCCATGTAGGGTCTTGTGTCCTATCCCAACACTTGAATAAAAAGTCACAAAAGTGGGCACATATGCCAGGACTAAGGTTACCCCATAAAGGGGGTCCTATTGTGAGACTTATGCAAAAGACAATGACCCTATACATTCTTTTGCCTCAGGGCTCATGTAAGTCATCTTTCCATGTTTAGGCATATTCTTGAAATTAAACATAGGGTTTCTACAGACTGGTTTTTGTGAAAAAAAAAAAAAAAAAAAAAAAAAAAAAAAAAAAAAAAAAAACTACAAATGTTCTATCTTAGAAAGTTCGACTAGATGGTATTGGACAAAACATGAACACATCAACCAGTTTTCTTGATAGTGACTCGAGCTTTGTTTAGGGAATATTCAAACTCGAATGTCTTAATGAATATATAAAATTAAACTATCCTTAAAAAAGTATACTCGGTTTGAAAGCACAATGTCTTGAAAATATTTATAGAAATTTTAGAAGAACGACCAATAAAAAAACATTTGATTTGAGATCGAACAAGTAATAGTAATGCAAATATCAGGTTCAAAAAACACTATATTAACTAAAGGTTAACTTTTATAACTTAATCCAACCTGTTACATATTAGACCATCTCCAAAGTTAAAAAATACAGTGTATTTAGTTTTTTTTTAAGTTAAGTATTATAAGTTATTTGAGTAATTAAGTTAGTGAGGGGTTTAGTTTAGGTAGCAACCATGGTTGCTTCACCAACTTGGTTGGCAAAATTAATTTATTTTTAATTTTTTAAATGAATTATTCTTTTGTCTTTATTTGCTTTATTGGTGACCAACTCAATTTTTAGTCACCAATGCGGATAGTCTTATAGTTTATCTTTGTTCAATCCCATGTTCACTTCCCACGCTTGTTCATGGATTAATGCTCTACAACTTCATAATAAAATTACTTTTACGAGTTTTTAACTTTTTACATGAAGTAATTACTAATCAATAGTTTTACTAACTTTTAGATTTTTTTTCTTAAAACAATAAAATTTAAAATCAATACCAATGAAACATAATTTATTTGTGTTAATGGACAAAATCGTTTGTTACCTTAATCAGTTTCGGTTCCTGTTTGTTTGCGAGTTTTGGCATCAGTTTTTGCCTGGTTTTTGGTTCAATTGCGGTTTGAGATTTTTTAGTACCGGTTTCCCCTTTCAGGCGAAAACATTTGTACTGCTTTCTGATCGGGTCAATTTTACCAGTTTCAGTTCCCGAACCATCTTTTTGTTCCATCTCTAAAATCCTACAATAAGAATATATAACAACCATACTCAAAAGCCCAGCTAATGAATACCACGACGCGAGATCAGATCACTGGACCAGCGACTAAAGCCCAATAAACACGGGCCGGGTCAATTAGAACCCGGGTTGTATTCGGGTACAGGTCTGACCCTGCAAATTAAATAGGGTTTGTCCCCAATTTTGGCGCGGTTATTTGCGTGTGTTGTTTAATAATATCTCAAATTCATCAACTACACAACAAATTTTATAAAATATCAGAAGATGGAAGACGACCCGTTTGATTTCGAATCGGATATTCTACTCGCCACGTCACCAGTTGTCGCCCCTAAGCGAAAGTAAGATTAAATTCCTTTTTATGTTAATGTTTTTAAATTCGAAATTATTAGTTATAATCTGCTTGTTGTATAATTTGATAGTTTAGGGTTTAATTGATCTGATTGTTGACTTTTGTTGAGAAGTTGGAGTGTTAGGGTTTTGACTTTTATGTGTTTTCTGTAGTGTTAAATATGTGTTTGGATATTTTAGTCTGATTGGATTGACTTATTGACCGAAGTGTTACATTACATACGTCAAGCAAGTTAGGAGAGTGCGGACCATGGTTTAAAAAGGCTGTCTGAGGCTCGCCTCGAGGCTTACGCCTCGGCTGAGGCTATGAAAAAACGTCTTAGAGGCTTAGCCTCGGCCTATCTGAGGCTTCCCGAGGCGGTGAGGCGAGGCGGTGAGGCTTAAGCATCACCACCTAAGTCAAAATTGGGTCTAGGTAGTGAAAATTGGTTCAAGTCGGGTCAAAAATTGTACTTGGAACGAGTTCCCACCTCAAAATCCAACCAAAACACACCTGCCCCTCTACCTTATCAACTTTTGGTATTTTTACATTTAACCCCCTCAATGTTCACTAGTTTACATTTGATCTCCAAACTTAAGTTAAAGATTAAAATGCTATTAAAACTATTTTATGATGTTTGTTTCATTACTAAATTAGATTTTATAATATCCATGATATCTTGTTTTATATTATAATATATATTGTTATTTTTAATAATGTTTTGAGGCTTACGCCTCGGTCCGCCTCGAGGCTTACGCCTCGTGAGGCTAACGGACAACGCCTCGAGGCCCGTTTCAGCCTTTTAAAACCTTGGTGCGGACTGCACACCTAGTTGAGTTTATTATATTACGAGGGTTCCATGGGGCAGAACAAATATATTAGAAAAATATTTTCTGAAAAATTTGGGTTTGAAATTATTTTAGCAATTTTGAATTTAACGAGTTAACTGCTATTAGGCTGTTACTGGTGATGATCACCTAAAATTCGGAAAACAAGTTTTCGTTGTCACCCTGGTTCTCGAAAAGACACACATATTACATACAGGTTCTTGCAGAATTTTGTTCTGAATTTTATCTGATTGAAAAAAAATAGACTAGGGTTCGCAATTCAGAAAGGGGTGGTGGCGCCGGCGTAGCTTGTTGCCCGTCTACCTTCTATTTTTATGTAAACTTGGAAAGCTTCACGAATTCAAAATTCACACCAAATTCGCTTAAAAAAAATTAAAAAAAAAAAAATAAAAAAATCTGTAAGTGTTATTTACGACCGTCAGATTTTCCAATTCCAGTTGTGATTTTCGAGAATTCCACAACAGTATGGTACATTTCAACTCTAAACTTGATGTGATTTCTGAATTTTCGGATAAAGAAACCTTGACAGTTAGGTTCAAGGGTGAAGCTTTACTCCCCTGTTTACGTGTAAATTTATGCGTATTTCGTCCAGAAATTTTATAAGCATTGAGCCCCCCCACATATATATATATATTTGTTTAAAGCTTCGCCACTGATTAGGTTAAACAGTTTTTAAAATGAAAACCTGAATTTGATTATGTGAATTGGGATTGTTCTTCTACTTTCGGACTAGGTAGGTTTTAATTTAACATACCAAAGCCATATTATGTGATTTTGTAGGAAGAAAGTGCTTGGGTTGGATGATTTGCTTGCGGATCACTACAAAGAGAAGAGTAAGGAAGTTGAAAGAGAAGCTAAATTGGCCAAGACTAAAAAAAACGACAACTCTGATGATGAAGAAGACGGTCGTGTTGCTAAACTGTCAAAATATGTCAACGATTGTCACGAGAAGGCACATAACTTGATTTCATTTTTGTTTTGTTTCGTTTTGGTTTTTTAATCTCAATGATATAAGATATTGTTGTTTCTGTCATAATCATGTAAGCTAATGAGTTTTCTTTCATCTGTAGATAACTCAACTAGGTGATGAAGATGATGTATCCCATTGGGGTCTTCATGTATTTGGGAAACAAGTATATACGCTTTAACCAATCATATGTCAATACAGTTTATGCAGCTTTTGTTTTTAAACACACATTGTAACACAGTTGGTCTTCCATGCTATGTACAGAAAACCCCGCCATCATTCGTATTTAGTGAGCTTTCAAGTTGCTCACTTTTTCATTCGTGTGTGAACCATGAAGTGAACTCACTGGTTGAACTTAGTACCGAATCAGGTCAGTTTATGCATGAAGTGTAGCTATTCATGTAACATCTCATGGCTGCACAGTATTAGTCATATGTACATGAGTTGTTATGTAAATGTTGGTAGATATTAATTGGATTGCATTTTCTTATTGCAGGAGAAGCGTTCTTTGAAGGTTTGTTGACAAATGGCTGGCTATTGAAATTGGTCAGTAAATGCGGCGAAGTAGAAAATTCTATAGCAAAATGGACTTTTCATCTGAGTATGTTGTTCATCTGATAATACGTGGTTAATATATAATTTAATATTCTATTCATTCTATTCTATATGGATTTATAGTGTTATACTCATCAAAGGAAATACTCAGAAGTGCTGCGGTTGACTTTTGGTGTGCTATTTTATTGCTGAAAAATGAGGTTTCTGTGTCAATCTTTTGTAAATTTATTTTTATTGCTTAAATATATGATTATATGTAATTTCTTTTTTAAAATTATTGTCATAGCTTAATCAGGGCGAGTCACCGTCTATAAAGATTGATTGGCTACCAAACTATTCAGAGCTCAAAGCTGCTCTTGAAACGTATGGTTTCTTATTTCATTCACCTACTGAAGATTCTTCGGACACTGAAATGGTTTTTGGAGGTAATATCCTCATGACTTTTATAAGTTATTTCGGGAAATATACGCTTATGTAGGATGTATTAATAATTTAATACCAATTGGGTTGATTACTAAAAAGCTTGATTCTATTTTCAGATTCTGAAAGCGGTGAGGCACCTCAAAACATTAGAGCATGGATTAAATACGTGGCTGCTTTTAGCCGATATAGGTTATAGCCCAAATGGCACATACCAATTCTTAATCGTTTCGTATTTATAATTTTTGCTCAATATGATATTTTTATGTGTTTAATTGTAGGAATGTTCATTGTGCTTTTACCATATCAGAAGCAGAAGAGCTGGTGGTTGTTATAATCTGTCTTTTATTAGATCGACAGCTACTAGGGTTATCCGTAGATCTGAATGAATGCATGCTAGCTTTAGTTAATTTCTTCACGGATGATGAATGGAATTTCAGCTGCGTACAAGTGGCAAAATCAGTAGCTTCAAGGTTTTGAATTAACATTATGGCTTTCTTTGGTTTATGTTAATTAGCGAAATAGAAAAGCCTATCAGTGAAAATTCAGTTAATAATTATTTATAATATCTGCTTAAACTAATGATTTAAAACTTTTCGTAATAGGGTTCCGAAGGATATGAATAGCCTGAGGGCAGTGGAATGTATCCCTGCAGTTCATGGGCCCACCAAGCTTCTTAGAAGTGAAATCGCGTTACGTATTCTTCTTGGTTGTTTTGACAAGGTACATAACTTCATTAATTATTTGACATATGCTTTATCTCTAACCAGTCAAACATATAAATACCAAAGATCACATTAAAAAGATATGGGGCACATGGGTTGTATTTGCTATAAGTGCATCTTTATCTCATAAAACCTCATTAAGTGTTTTATTGAAAACAGATTATTGTTGAAATAATACATTTTACACAAGAATTGCTTGGCTCAGCCGATCTCGAGACAATAGTGACCTGTTTGACCCATTACATCTTCATAATTCATCTACAATCAGTAGTCTTATAAGCTATAAGTTCTTTTGTAGAGGGGGGCAAAATGGGTGGGCCGAAGGCACATAGCGATCAAACATGATTACAAAAATTATAATGTGCTAACTGTAAATTAACCTTTTGAATACACTTCATGTGATATGCAACCCGAGGTGCCCTGTTTATTACAACCTAGTCAAAATTATCACCTTCTTTTGGCACTACAGAGAATGATGGTCAGCTGTAGCGAAGCATTATTGGTTAAAAGGCACTAACAATGCATAATAGAATTTACATTTTTGCTTTAAACATGTTATAGGTAGAAGATGGTGAAGAGGTCATTAGGCAACTGACGTTAATCAATTTGAAAGACAAAAGTTGCGATCTATTTAAAATCTACATATATTTGGTGTTGACGGAGAACTGGTTTTTATACAATCCCTTATTGGAAGACAACCAGTTATTGAATGAAATGTGGGGCCTGTTTCTCCGAAATTGTTCTTGCCAAATCAACATCACAGATTCAAGGTCTTACGCTCCAAAGGTACGACATATTGACATAACTCTCTTATAGTCTTACTTACTGGTGACAAAATGGACAGGTCGGTAGGATTGGTAACACGTCATAACGGGCGGGTAGGATTACAAAATGAAGATATTAGATCAATAAGATTTTAATTTTTAATAATAAAATAATGACAAAATTACACGGATGGTGCCTGTGGTTTTCATGTAATAACGCCTTAAGGTACTAAGCAACTTTTTTAACTTCTTTAGGGCCCATGGTTTAGTTTTTGTAACGAAAATGGGTATTAAGGTTTGTTTTTGTAACAATGTTGGGTACTAATACTAACTATCGTTAAATTTTCTGTTAACTTTAGTTAAAGTGATTAAAATGTCTTTTTATAAACTAGAGGGGCCATTATGTATTAAACTTCATTTACAAAACCTTTAGTACCCAAACATGAAACTTTAGATAAACCACAGGGACTAACCATGTAATTAACTCATTATTTTATTAAATGTATTTATTTTTAAGATTTATAATTAAATAAGGAATATTTAATTAAAACATTGTTTTATTAAATATATTTGTCCATTTATTTATAAAAATAAATCCAAATTATTAGATTAATAGTTGTAACCATAAAGAAAACGTTTAACTTAATGTTGGATGGACTTGTGTTATGGTTACAACTATTAATCTAATAACTTGGATTTAACTTATAAAAATGTTTTCTTTATGTGATTGAATTAAGTGTTATTTTTTGCCAAAAAGATGCAAACCCAATTCAAGAAAATTAAAAAAGATAGAAACAAACAGAAGTTGAATTTTTGTAAATAAAAAAAAAGAAAGATTTTTTTTTTCTTCTTCAAGAACTGGTGGGCTTGGTAGGTTTGGACCTACAAGGTAAAAATCATTTTTGAATTTCATTAAAATCTATAAGTAAATTAATAACATTTAGAACGTTTTATCTATCTTAGAAGTATATTTATTTTTATAAATATTGAGATAAATATATTTAATAAAACAATATGTTTTAATTAAATATTCCTTATTTAATTATAAATCTTAAAAATAAATACATATTGTTTTATTAAATATATTTATCCCATTATTTATAAAAATAAATACACTTCTAAGATAGATAAAACGTTCTAAATATTATTAATTTACTTATTGATTTTAATGAAATTCAAAAATGATTTTTACCTTCTAGGTCCAAACCTACCAAGCCCACCAGTTCTTGAAGAAGAAAAAAAAAATCTTTCTTTTTTTTTATTTATAAAAATTCAACTTCTGTTTGTTTCTATCTTTTTTAATTTTCTTGAATTGGGTTTGCATCTTTTTGGCCAAAAATAACACTTAATTCAATCAATCACATAAAGAAAACATTTTTATAAGTAAAATCCAAGTTATTAGATTAATAGTTGTAACCATAACACAAGTCCATCCAACATTAAGTTAAATGTTTTCTTTATGGTTACAACTATTAATCTAATAACTTGGATTTATTTTTATAAATAATAGGACAAATATATTTAATAAAACAATGTTTTAATTAAATATTCCTTATTTAATTATAAATCTTAAAAATAAATACATTAAATAAAATAATGAGTTAATTACATGGTTAGTCCCTGTGGTTTATCTAAAGTTTCATGTTTGGGTACTAAAGGTTTTGTAAATGAAGTTTAATACATAATGGTCCCTCTAGTTTATAAAAAGGCATTTTAATCACTTTAACCAAAGTTAACAGAAAATTTAACGATAGTTAGTATTAGTACCCAATATTGTTACAAAAACAAACCTTAATACCCATTTTCGTTACAAAAACTAAACCATGGGCCCTAAAGAAGTTAAAAAAGTTGCTTAGTACCTTAAGGCGTTATTACATGAAAACCACAGGCACCATCCGTGTAATTTTGTCTAAAATAATTTAATAGATTTTATTCGTTAAAGTTACTGGTTGGGTGACGTTTGACCCGTTTCCTTTCTGTATTGTTTATCAAGTGAAACTGTAAAACAATGCAGGTTAGGAGTAAAGCTTCTTATCTTCTTCAAGGCACCACTGATAGATTATTGTAGTGTTGGTCATGCTAGTTGGGCAGTGGGTTATGTCTGTTAAAGTGGTTTAGAGTCAAAACAGTATTCAGCTCCTTGCTAGTTTTTCTTTTAATATATTTCGCCATTCCAAAAACAATTTAATCTTGTACGGCGGGCTTTTGCACGTAACATTGTGTCTGAGAATGGTGTAATTGTATGCGTGTAACTTTGTTATAGGCTTGTAGCGCATGAGATGGTTATCGTTAATGACCAACACTATTGGTTATTAGTATGCAGATCGTTGTCGTTAATGTTTTTTTTTTTTAAATAATCTAGTAACAATGGAATTATCAGTCCTCTATGCCAACCAACCAATGTTATGTTTTGCTTACTCGGTTGGTCAGAGACTACCGAGCGATCTCCATCCTAATACTACCAAACATGTTCAATTGTAGAATTGGACATTCTTTATGATTCTAACAATGTTCCTTCAAAGTGACACCTTTATCAATAGTCATAACGGTTCATTGGTAACCACCAATCAAAAGCTTTCAATCCTTTGAACCATCATCATTTGGCAATCACAACAATTCATGGAACGAACCAAACTCATGTGAACTAGTTTCCTGTCTCTTTTTTCCTGAGACTTAACTAAAAGAACATAAATATCCTTTTAGCGATTCATCGTCATTGATTAGGTGTACCCACACCATCCGAACTAGTAAGGGATGTGTGATTTGCCTAAGAAGTTACAAACACGGTTTTCAGAGGTACAAAATTTTTTAAGAGGTTTGCCTTACCATCCCGACCAACATATAGGCATCAAAGATGCCAAATGTAATACCAAACTAGTCATACCAAATAACATTGTTTGTTTTGCCCGTCAAAAACTCACGTACAATTATCCATCCAAAACTCATTAGAGATACAAGATCATGACTCTCCAACATCATGTATGTGGGATGATGCAAACTCCATTTATTTAATCAATATTTTTTTAGGATAAAGATTTAGCATTTTCATCAATAAATAAGACAAGTTACATCTAGATAGCAGATAAACGGGCAACAAGCTGCGCCGCTAGCCCCTTTTAAATCGCAAAACCTTTTCTGCTAAATACAAAACCTTGGTTCTTAGGGGATGTTTGGTTGATTAAGTGCTGAATCATTAAGAGGTCTGAATGGTTAAGCGCTGAATCATTAAGTTGGATCTCTTAATGGTTAGTTTTCTTATCCCACGTTGATAGGAGAGTCTCATAAAGGTTCAGCCTAGTTCAGCACTTAATAGTTCAGTGCTTAATGGTTCAGCAACATCCCAAATCTTAATGATTCAGACTTAACCATTCAATTTAGAGTTCTGCGAGTTATTGCGGACACATTTTGCACTCTTTTCATGAAATGCACTGTTTCAGAGGCCAGCGATTCAAATATGTCGAAAGCAAATAGCAGGACACCCTTATCAACTTGATAATCATAAATTATTAATTTTTAAAGTTTAATAATGAATTCTTTTAAGAAACTTATCCACTTCCCTTCAACAAATATTACGTTTTAAAAATTCTAAAATAGGCTCCAACAAAACACAAAGGCACCAAAAGTAGGCTCGGATAGCCGTTAAGTACCCGAACCTCTTTAAACACCACCCTTTCATATTCCTCTGATTACAAAATCCATTACTTTTTTTTGTATGTATCTTCATCAATATTATTATTATTGTTCGACTTAAAACATTTCAAAACCTTAATTTCACATCAACCCATCGAACCCAATTTCTCTAAATCAATTTCTTCTTCTTCTTCTTATTATTATTATTATTATTATTATTATTATTATTATTATTATTATTATTAGCACACACCAAACCCTAAAAAACCCGGTTAAAGATTTGGGTTCTTTGATTATCTTATTTTTATTTACACACCAAACCCTTAGGACCAAAGTTTTCAAAGGGTTTTGAAGTAATGGGAGAGGAAAAGATGGCTAAAGGATCATCTTTCGGGAAGTCGATACGAAAGCGGTTTTCGGATATCACAAATCATGAGTCACAGAACAAATCTGCACCGTTTTTTGATCGATCGTTGTCTTTGGGTAAAGAGCAGATTGATCATCTTTTAAAGGTAAAATCTTTATCTTGTTTTGTTTTTATAAACACTAGAAGAGTGTAGTAGAATTAGATTATTATGAGTTAGGATAGGATTAACTTAGTCTCCCAATATAGGTTTATTTTGGCTTTCCAAGTTAGTTTAGTCATTGTGTTGTATTAGTATATAAAATTATAAATAGAGGTTATTAATTTCAATCTACTTTTATAGTTTTATGGTTTTATAAGTAAGCAATAGTCTATGTAATGAGAGTGTTCAAACCAGACTCGAAAAACTCAAAGCTTGAAGTGAACTGAACTTGACTTACAATGTCGAATTCGGTTTTGAATTTTGAATAAAATGTTAGAAATATGAGCTTTTTGTCCGATAAAGCCGCCATCTTTTTCCATATTTGAAGTTACCAACTCGGCGCTTGATCATTTTCATTATCATACTCAGTAAATTCCACCAATAGCAAAGCTACGGTAGGGTCAGATAAGGGTAAGACGTAGATAGCCTTATGTATACCCTGTAGGAATAGAGAGGCTGCTTCCGGTGAGAGCTCTGGCTCGATAAACTAGGGGCTTGATCATTTGACTATTTATATTTTCATTGTTGCAATTTGAATTTCGATCGTTTAGTGGTTTAATAGTTTCATAGATTTGATAAAGGAAATTCTAGTTTGAACGTGTTCAGAACATAAAGTCATCTACTCTTGCGCCTAGGCCCATTTTTTAGGCGAGGCGATGCATTTACGCTTTGAGTCGAGGAAATTGCGCTTTAATTTTCTAGGTGATGGTTTAGGCGTAGATTTCAGCTAGATTCCCAAATTCTGGAGAGTTTACAGCCAAATTTGTTAAATTATGGCTAGATTCCAGGCTTCCAGCCAGATTTCTACTTTTATCTAAGGAAAACTACTTCTATACACTAATACATCAATATTTTAAATTTTCGATACTAACTAGATGAAAAATAGTACTCCGTAGTATTTTAATATATTTTTACTTTATTTCCTTGTTCGCTTTTTTTATTTCAAGCCCTCGCTTTTTTTGCGCCTCGCACCTAGGCCCCAGGCGAGGCCTATGCGCCTTGAGTGCATCTAGCGCCTTTGATAACTATGGTTCAGAAATAGAAAAGTCAGGAAGATATTTGAAGGGTTACTGTATTTTTGTTACTAATTTGAGTCAAACCAAATTCAAATAACCAGATTCGATAATTCAAGGAACCTGAAATTCAGTTCGATAGAGAAATTGTGAACCAGATTCCGAAAAGAAATATATTCTTGACCCTTGTATAGTTACCTAAACTTTTGTCAACTACAAACTTTTTTAGTATGACTATTACCTCATTGTGTTTGTTTGATGATCAAACGAGCAGGAAAATGCCGGACTGATGAAGCTTATTACAGAAAAAAAGTAAGTTTCGTTACCATCGAAACATAGAATTAAAAATGTAAAAGTTTGTATTTTGGATTTAGGCCAAACTGAGATTTTCTTTATGATATGGATGAGAATAGCAAAGTCATAGAGATGAATGGAATTGAGCTTCAAAAGGTGCGAGTCGTTCTTCAGAAATTACAGCTGCAGAATTGGAGCCTTGCGCAATCTAACAGTCATATGATGGCGGTTGGTACATTGCTTTCGCAACTTAAAACATCAATCTTTTTATTATTAGTTGAAACATTAACTAGAATTTATTTACAGAAATGTTGACATTAATGTGTATATTTTTTTTATTTGCAGGAGATTAATTTAGGCAAAAAGAAGGTATGATTGTTTGAATTTCCAATCTATAATGACTGCATGAACCAATGTGGTGTGTAACTGTGTATCTAGTTGTTCTTTTTGGCTCACAATAGGTAAAAGAATTAGAACATCAACTTGCTTGCAAAGATGCTTTGATGAAAGCCATGAAAACCGAGTTTCAGGTAACGTTTTTTTTTTTTTTTAAATATGTTTCAGGTAGACCTAGATTTTGACCCGTTGTATAATTTGAATACACCTAAATGAACCCATAGCTAAATAAAAGTCGTCCGCATCAACTCATTTCTTTATGACTGAGTCATATGGTGTAGTTTAACCCATAGTTATCAAAGGCGCTAGGCGCACTCAAGGCGCATAGGCCTCGCCTGGGCCCTAGGTGCGAGGCGCAAAAAAAACGAGGGCCTGAGATAAAAAAAGTGAACAAAGAAAATAAAGAAAAATATATTAAAATAATACTATTTTTCATCTATTTAGTATCAAAAGTTTTAAAATATTGATGCATTAGTGTAAAGAAGTGGTTTTCATTTAGATAAAAGTAGAAATCTGACCGGAATCTAGCCATAATTTAACGAATTTGGCTGGAAACTTTCCGGAATTTGGGAATCTAGCTGAAATCTGCGCCTAAACCATCACCTAGAGAATTAAAGCGCAATTTCCTCGACTCAAGGCGCAAATGCATCGCCTCGCCAAAAAAATGGGCCTGGGCGCAAGAGGCGATGACTTTTAACAACTATGGTTTAACCTTATAGCATGGATTTTAAAATTTTAATTGAGTACTTTGGATTTTCAGGTGAAGCGTGAGACGACAGACCAAAAATGTGAATCCAAGGTGGTTTACCGGTTATCATTTTTATTTTCTTTTTATATTTTTCTTCCGTAGAAAAATAATATTGTTTTTCGTTATGGTGCATGAAGGTAGTTTAACCTAATAGCGTGAATTTTAAAAGTTTAATCGAGTACTTTGGATTTTCAGGTGAAGCGTGAGGTGAACGAACAAAAATGTGAATCTAAGGTGGTTTACTAGTTTTAGTTTATCTTTTTTTTTTTGTATATATCTGTTTTGAAGAAAAAACTAATACCGTTTTTTCTGTTATATAAAGGATGGTGAAAAATCTCTTACCAACCAACAAAACAGCAGTAGACGCATTCGTCCAGGAAGAAGTCGATGTAAACATGTTATATATCAATATTGCAACTTACTTAGCTTTATTATTGATTACAGTTGATGTTTAACTGTCTATAACATGGTTTTTGCAGCGATTGGCCAGTTATCTACCGTTGAAGTTTCTGCGAAAGAAATGGTTGAAAACAAAAGGTTAGCATAATGTTGTTTGATATATTTACTGTGTTTAATTTGTGCACTTTATATATATATTATGCTGATGTGGATACAATACAGACAGCGTGTGAGGAGGCAATCGGCTAGGTTCACATCACAACATGAACCGGATGAGAATTTGTTTGAGATCAAAGATCTTATAAAGCATGAAAATTATGGTCCAACTTCCAAAGTGAATAGTGAACAAGAACATGACAAGTGCGAAAGAATGTCGTTCGGTAGACCATCAAGAAGAGCTGCTGAGAAAGTGCAGTCTTACAAGGAAGTTCCTCTTAATCTCAAAATGAGAAGACCGGAATAACGCATTTGTAATTCGAAGTGTTCTAATTTATGTACTGTTTTTTTGTAATCCTCTGAAACAAATGAAATCTGTAAGATTTTTCCAAATGTTCTAACTTGTTCTTAATGTATGTACTGTTTTATGTATTAACCTTTAGCATCCACACATTTTGGTGAGCCCAAACCTCCACTTCTTGACCATTGAAACTAACATAAGAGACGGGAAGTGATCAGAAAGGTCAACAAAATGGACAGGTAGGTAGGGCTGCAAACGAACCGCGAACAGTTTATGAATCGTTTGGCGGGAAGTTCGTTTGTTTAATAAATGAACGAACACGAACAAAACATTTTGTTCGTTTAGTTAAACGAACCAACATGAACAGAGGTTGCGTTCGTTTATTTATGTTCGTGAACGTTCGGTAACGTGTTCATTTGTGATCGATAGTTTAATAGGGTTTATAAATTTTATATTTTTTTTATTATTTATTTTACCCAAATAAATAAATAAATAATCTATGTGGAGATATAAACATCGTGTAAACTGCCATTTTGGCCCCTGATGTTTGCCAAAAAATGCCTGTTTAGACACCAAACTTGATTTTTATCACTGGCAACCCTAATGTTTTATTTTGGTGCCATTTTGGATACCTTTTCTAACTCAGTTAGAATTCACTCCAGGTTACGTGTGGTGGAGTTTTGAGTGAAATATTTTTTTTATTAAAATTTTAAATTGCAGGCAAAAGGACAAAACTACCCTTGACTTAACGTCAGTTTTTAACTAAGTTAGTGAAATGGACGGAAATAGCAAAAAAATCCAAACCTTAAGAGTTCCATTGCGGAAAATAAACTTTTTTGAACTTAAGCAGCAAACTAGATCAAACCTAGAGACGAAATTTACATTTAACTCTTAAAAAAATTATATTCCTTTAACCAATGTACCATGTGTACCTTTTAAAATAGACAAAATTACACAGATGGTGCCCGTGGTTTTCCTAAAGTAACACCTTAAGGTACTAAGCAAGTTTTTTAACCTTTTCAGGGCCCGTGGTTTTGGTTTTGTAACAGATTTGGGTACTAAGCATTAACAGAGTTAAAACTAACAGATTTAACCCCTCACGTGCATGTCACGTGAGGGTATAATAGTCATTTCGTTTATCTAATATTTTAATCTTTCAAATTAATATTAACAATAACAAAACAAGGATCGTTCAACTTCTACACATACACAGACACAAACACAGCAGCCATCGTAAACAGAGCAATAGGGGATTAGGGTTTGTGCATGCTTGGTGTTGAATAATGTGGAACATAAGAAAGGAAGATGATGATTACCATGAACACGTTTACAGTGAGACATATCAATCACAGAATCGTTTTTTCCAGCTTTACAAAATACGTTTTTTTTTTATAAAAATCTTTGCTTTTTGTGTTGTAGGTTTATATCAAGAGTTATTTTGTGTAAAGCTACACCATGGAGGTGTTTTTACAGAGTTTCCTGGTCGGATTTATGCAAATGGTAAGATTACTTATGTGGATTTGATTAACAAGGATTCATTTAGTGTAAATGAACTACACGAGATTGCTTCACAACTTGGTTATGGTGACGGGTGTACTCTGTATTTTCATTATCTAATTCCCGGTGATAACTTAGACTTTGGATTGAGGCCTTTAACCAATAAGTCTAATGTTGTTGGTATGTTGAAATGTTTGGGTGGTGAACCTGAGATTAGTGTTTATGTTGAAGTTGGAAAAAGCACTGTTATGTTAAAAAAATGCCAGCAAGAAAGTGCAAAGTTTGGCCCTGTTGATATGCAACTTATTGATGTTGCTTTTGAGAATGTTTTGAATGAAGTGATGAATCCATCAAATGGATATGATTCTGACAATGGAGATGACTCTAATGATGATATTGTGGATCCTGAAAACCTTATTGAAGAAGGGGAAGTTGATATGAGGGGTTTTATGTTTTATCTAGAGAATGGTGATAAAGGCAAAGAAGTAGAAGAAGTAGAAGAAACTTTGGACAGTGATTCATTTTGTAGTTCATCATCAGGTGAAGATATAGAGAAGGATAGGAAAAGAAAATTGAGAATGATTAGAAAGGAAGCAATGAGTAAGAGTTTGTTGTTTTTTGTTGGTCAGGAGTTTCCAAATAAGAAAGTAGTAAAAGATCTTGTTAAAAGGCATGCAGTGGAAACAAGGAGAGAAATTAGCTTCTACAGAAATGATAAAAAAAAAACTTCGAGCTGTTTGCAAAGGTTCTATCCCACATTTTGGAGGCCCAAGCAAAGCACTTACAATAGTGGATCCAAGTTCAAGTACAACAGTTGGTCCAAGTTCAAGTACAACAGTTGAAAAGGGTCAAAAGCAAGGGAGCATGAAAAAAGCTGAAAAGGGTCAAAAGGAAGGGGGTAGGAAAACAGTTGAAAAGGGTAATAGATGTACTTGGGTTCTGTATGCATCTAAGTTAAAAGATGAGTCAACTTGGGTTGTGAAAACGTATAACCCTCAACACAAATGTCTTCAAAGTAGGTCTGTCAAAGCATTCACAACAGGTTGGCTTTCAAACCAGATCTTGTTTAAGGTACAATCAAATCCTACCATCCCAATCAAATCTCTGCAAGAACAATCACAAAAGAAATTTGAAATGGGTGTTTCAAAAATGAAGGCGTTTAGGGCAAAATCTTATGCTTCAAAACTATTAATGGGTGATTACACAACTCAGTATAGAAGTTTGAGAGACTATGGTCTTGAGTTGCAAAGAACAAACCCAGGTACAACTGTGAAACTTGAATTTGAACCTGAGCCTAATGTTGAAGCTGACACTAGAGTCTTTAAGAGAATATACATATGTCTAGGGTCACTCAAACAGGGCTTTAAAGCTTGTAGAAGGGAAATAATTGGATTGGATGGTGCTTTTCTGAAGGGTCCATTTCCTGGACAACTACTGACAGCTGTTGGGCAAGATCCTAACAATGGGTTATATCCAGTTGCCTATGCCATAGTAGAGTCTGAATGTTTAAATTCTTGGGAGTGGTTTTTGCTATATCTTAGGGATGACCTGGATTTAGATGTGAATTCTAATTTCACATTCATATCAGACAGACAAAAAGGTTTAATTCCAGCTTTACAAAATGTATTCCCATTTGCTGAACATAGGTATTGCATTAAACACATACACCAAAACATGAAAACACAATGGAGTGGCAAAGCTTACAAAGACATGTTATGGAATATAGCCAAAGCTTCCACAATTCCTGAATTCAATAGCAAAATGGAAGAGTTGAGATCAATGAATCAAGAAGCTTACCAGTACCTACAACAGATCCCAGCAAAGCATTGGGCAAGAAGCCATTTTACAGGTTTGACTTTGATATTGTTTTTAGATAGTGTTTTGTCACATCTGATGTTGCAATAATTTTTATTGATTGTTGTTTGAAATTGTTTCCTTTTATATAGGTAGAGCTAGATCTGATGTTCTATTGAATAATGGGTGTGAAGTGTTTAACTCAAAAGTACTTGATGGTAGGGATAAACCAGTTATAACAGCCTTAGAGTTTGTGAGAGAGTACTTAATGAGAAGGATAGTTAATGTGATGAAAACCATTGACCACACTGATGGGTTATTAACTCCAAAAGCTACTGACAAGTTTGAAGAGATAAAGAAAGCTGCAGGCAAGCTTAGTGTTCAGTGGAATGGAGGTAGACATTATCAAGTTATAGGGTATAATGTAGTATTGAATGAGGTGGAACAATGTGTTGTAGATGTGGTTGGAAAAAACTACTCATGTAGGATGTGGGAGTTAACAGGCATACCTTGCAAGCATGCAGTTGCCACTAATTGGAGCATGTCTTTAAATGGACAACAGGTATGTTTATTTTCTTAAGTTTACTACTTATTTGAATGTAGTTTGGGCATTTCTCATGTTGTTAATTAATAGGTTGACATACCAGAAGCATGGGTTGATCCATGCTATAGGCTTGACACTTGGAAAGAGGTTTATTCACACAAGGTTGGACCTATCAATGGTAGAAGTTTGTGGCCAAGGTCAGATTGTCCTATAAAGATAAAGGAACCTTATTATCATAAACCTATTGGAAGGCCAAAAAAAGCAAAGGAGGAAGGATGCAAATGAGAAAGATGGTGACATGGTGAAAGATGGAAAGCTAAGCAGGAAAGGGAAGACTGACACTTGTGGGAAGTGTGGAAACAAAGGTCACAACAAAAAAACATGTAAAGGTCAAGGTGGAGAAGGATCAGCAGCTTCTAAGGCAAGAAAATCTAAGCCAAAGTCTGCAAATGGGTCTACATCTAAGGTTTCCAAGGCTGCAGCTGCAAAGGGTTCAAGAAAATCTAAATCAAAGGCTGCATGATTATGAATCTGTGTGTTTGAATCTGTTCTTGAATCAGTTTAAGAATCTGTGTTTTGAATCTGTTCTTGAACTCAGTTTTTGAATCTGTGTTTTGAATCTGTTCTTGAACTCAGTTTTTGAATTTGTTTTATGGATCTGGCCATGTTATGAATCTGTGTTTTGAATCTGTTCATGAATGTGTTTATGAATGTGTTTATGAATCTGTTTTATGGATATGGATCTGTCCAAATCTGTTGCTGACCCATTTGAAGCTGCTGCTGCATACCATTAAACCTGCTGCTGACCCATTTGAACCTGCTGCTGCTGAATGGGTCTGTTATGGAGTGTGTTTGAAGTTGCTGGTGCTGCATATGGATCTGTCCAAATCTGCTGCTGACCCATTTGAACCTGCTGCTGCATACCATTAAACATGCTGCTGACCCATTTGAACCTGCTGCTGCTGAATGGGTCTGTTATGGAGTCTGTTTGAAGCTGCTGGTGCTACTGAATGGGTCTGTTATGGAGTCTGTTTGAAGCTGCTGCTGCTGCAAATGTGTTCAAATGGGTCTGTGCATATTGTTATGACCATTTGCTGCTGCTGCTGTTGGATCTGCCATTTGAATATGTTATGACCATTTGCTGACCCATATTCAACACATATCAGCAGGTGCAATGGGTCAGCTAAACACAACACATACCAGCAGCTGAATACACATATCAGCAGCTGCAATGGGTCAGCTAAACACAACACATACCAGCAGCTGACACAATCACAACACATGGTGAATCTGACCCATTATCAGCCTTAAAACATAACACATTCAAATACATATGCCAAAAAAGAGGAATTCCATACATTAATGCCAAAATTCAGGATTTCCATACATTGTCACCATACACTAATTCCATACAAAAGATTCAAAAGACCTGATTTCCATAGACATTCACCATCTATTACAAAAGACTTACTAAACCCTACTTGACCCTACTTGACAAAATACAAAACCAGCAACAGGAGGAACATTGAGCAACAAAACATCAGTTGTTTGTTTTTAATGTCTAGTTGCGCCTGATGTGTCTTCTTCGTATCATCAAGTTGAGTCTGAAGAGCCACGACATTGTCTTCCAAAGTGTTTTTTGACTTCAGCAGACCAGGTATGATTTCAGTGCATCCACGACATGTTGGGGGGTCAATCCAACCAAAAAAGGGACAGGCTGATCCTTGCTGAAAAAAAAAATTAGGGCAATAATTAGGGGAGATCAATAATTAGGGCAAAAAAGTGAAACCTACCATGTTTGGACAACAAGCAAAGCGACGACCAGGGTTATTGTCGGTCCACGAGGTCTTAATCTTTGCAGGACAACCACAATGGCAGAAGATTGGGTTCACCATGGTGCTGATCTGATCGACTTGCTTTGTTATGGAAGAAGAATGCTTTGAAAGGATGAGGGTGGTTGTTATTAACGTGCCTGTGGGTTTAAAATATTAGATAAAACGAAATGACTATTATATCCTCACGTGACATGCACGTGAGGGGTTGGATCAGTTAGTTTTAACGGCTGTTAATGCTTAGTACCCAAATTCGTTACAAAACCAAAACCACGGGCCCTGAAAAGGTTAAAAAACTTGCTTAGTACCTTAAGGTGTTACTTTAGGAAAACCACGGGCACCATCTGTGTAATTTTGTCTTTAAAATACATAAGACCATGCGTAGTGGGGGGCTTTATATATAAAACCCCCTTTTCTGATTGGTCCACGTGGCAGCTGAGTCAGCATGGAGAGATAAAGTGAAAAAGAGGTGTAGTGGTGGGGCTTTATTTATAAAGCCCATATTAATATTTTATTATATTGTTTAAAGTAAAAAAAATAATAAGAGAGAGAGAGAGAGAGTATGATGTGGCACAATTTGATTGGAGGGGGAATAATTAGTCCGGCGTTATTTATATAGAGCCCCAACCTATTTTTGAAAAATAGCGCCCCTATGTTTTGGTGTTTGGGGCGCTATTTTTCATTTTTTTGCAAAAACCACGCCCCACTACGGTGGGTCTAACAATATTATATATTTCCTCTGAAATAGAGGTACAGGTTAGGAGAAGCTTAGAGCATTCACAGTAAAATCTCCATATTTTCTCCATAATTACTCTAAAAACACTACATTTTCTCACTTCTTTCTATTTAATATTAAAAAATTATGGAGGATGAACAGTGTCTCCTTCAAATTTACTGATAAACAGTGTCTCCTCTATATATTTTCTCTCTCTTCTACTCGCAACCACTTATACCTACTATATATAATATGAAAGCCTCTCTCACACTAATATACACTAATATAGAGGCTCTACTGTGAATGCTCTTAGAGCTCCATGCTCAAGTACTCAACTCTCCATTTCACCATCTTCATCTCACTTTCTCCAACACAAATATATTTGGGTGAAAATAAATAATAACCCCAATTTTTTTACCTCAACCATGGAATGGAACCTCTACTTTATCTACATCACAAGCAATCAAAAGGTGATATAATATTAGACACCTCTATCTTTCTACTTTTTGAAACATACCTCTCACCAGATCCGTCCCTTTCCTCTTTCAATCCTTAACACCTACTTCATCCCCATCACTTAATGTATCACTTAGTGACAGTCACTCAGTCAGTCAGTCTTTTGTATTTATTTGCTCTTTTCATGTTAAAACAGTAAAAAAACTGTTTCAACTTTATTTTTTTTAACTTGAACAAAGCCCGGTCACTCAGGTACGCCCCTTAGCAAAATAACACCCGCACTTGTTAAGTTGTTATTTCATCATATGCTCTTTTTGCTAGTCACTAATTCCAGTAGAAACTCATCAGTCACGCAATCGTCTCGTATATCATTTTGCTCTTTTTTACGCTAACACGGTAAAAAGATTTTCTTTTCATCTTTTAACATATTTTTTTAACTTCCAACAAAGTCCTGTTATCCAGATACACTAATTACCAAAATGCCACCCAGACTTGTTATCGCATAGAGCCGGTAACGGTGCCATCCCCGAGAATCCTAAAAATCTTTAGGCCCTTATTAAAAACCATACCCTAAAATACATATAAAAAAAAGCTTAAAATATATAAAATTAGAAAATATATATATATATATATATATATATATATATATATATATATATATATATATATAAAAAATCCTTTTCTTTTTAATTTTGGGTCCCTCGAGAGATTTGGGCCTCGGGCGGTCACTAATTACAGGAAAACATACTGCTCCAAGACTCACTTTGATAAAACCTTTACGTTTTATTACGAACAAGACTCCAACCGACACGGTATTCAGATAAAGTTAGGAACTTTAGTTATTGTCAGGTTTTTTCCACTTTTGAATTTATTATTGTACACTCACTAGTCACTCAACCATCCCTACTAAATCTGTCATTATTCAGGTATTGTTACACTTCATTTGAAATGTTGTACTACTGTTACACATTGTTTGAATTAGTTATTACTGAATGGAAGTATATGTTTACAGTTATTTGAACTGAGCTAAGGCTATGATGGAGGGACAAGTGAGGAAGTATGGGCATAAGCAGCAGCAGTTGAGTCCAGACAGAGCTAAAGTGTGGAAGGAGAGGTCCTGTAAGTATAAGCAGCGGCAGCCCGAGGCGGTTAAGGAGCCGAAGAGCCGAAATGTGGCTGTTGTTTATTATCTTTGTAAAAATAGGCAGCTTGAACATCCACACTTCATTGAAGTGTCTCTTAGTTCATCTGAAGGTCTTTTCTTGAAAGGTATAAGAATATGCATAATCATGGTTGTATAAGTCGTTAGGCGTTAGTAGACTGGTGGGGTACTGGCTGGCGATTAATTGGGATTAAATTGGATTAATCGGATTGGGATTTTTATACGTAATTTTAAGTCGTGTGTGTATATATGTAATATATGTACACACGCGTACATTGTACATAATGCAAATTATTAGATAGGTTTTAAACCCTCATCGACCCGTTTTTTTAAATATATAGGATTAATCGCCGGTATCTACATTGTTTGGTTGGAAAGTGGTTGGAATTTACAGGTTTTGGCCGGAATTTGGTTGGAATTGGAATTGCCGATTTTTTGGCTGGCCGACTACAACCGACTAGCGATTAATGGCCGAGTAGTCGAGATTTTTACAACATTGTACATAATACAAATTAATGTATTATCTTGCAATAATAAATATAATAAGAAAATCAACAATTTTTACAAGTGGGCGGCGGGTAAACGGGCTACAATTGAATGCAGCATTGTGTTTTTTTGATGAAATAGTTAACCGCGGAATTTTGTTTTCGAAATGATTAATGTAGATGTGATTGAAAAGCTTAATGGTCTTAGAGGAAGTGGCATGGCTTCAATGTACTCATGGTCTTGCAAAAGGTTTGATTTTTTTTTTTTTTTTTTTTTTTTTTTTTTTTGTAATAATTACTTTTATGTTTTATTTGCTGTTTCATCGGTATTTTTGTGTATCTGGCTCGAAAAGCTTGATGAATGTGGATCTTGTTTTGCTTGATGCCGCAGGAGCTACAAACATGGGTTCGTTTGGCATGATCTTTGTGAAGATGACCTGATCATTCCTGTTAACGGCAACGAATATGTTCTCAAAGGCTCTGAGCTTGTCGAAGAATCAAACGCAGGTACAAACATGGGTTCGTTTGGCATGATCTTTGTGAATATGTTTTAAACGTGACGACGTATCTGCAGGTGGTTTTGCTCCTAGCGTAAAGTTACAGAACGTAAAACAACTACCAGAACCGCCATCTGCAAGAAGTCAAGATGACTCATCATCATCATCCACAAGCATGAGTGTAAGAGATGCTAAAAACTCTCAAGATGACGAGCTGTCACCTCCGGTTAGGCATTCTGGTTCATCTGGCGTGTCCCCAGAATCCAAAGGCCGAAAAAGCACAGCTTCAAACGGCGGTCTTAGCTTAACAGAATACAAAATCTACAAAACTGATAGTCTTGCCGATGCTTCCACGCAAACAGAAGAAAATACAAAGGCTAACAAAGCTCTAGAAACTTGCACACGCGGCGTTTCAACTGATGACGTGGCGTCTGAGTCCTTAAACTCGTGTGTTAAAGATAATTCCGAAATTGAAATAAATCCATCCCCTCCGTCTTCGTCAAGTACAAGTTCATCCATGGGAAAAGCCGAGACGTTGGAGTCTTTAATCATAGCTGATGCTAGTAAGTATAATAATTTTAGAAGATTAGAAGGAAGTCAAACACAGGTCAACTCAAAGGTCAAGGCTGCAGATATGTTAATGCAACTGATATCCTGTGGGTCAATATCGGTCAAAGATCATAGCTTTGGCCTAATTCCGTCTTATAAACCAGGATTATCCGATGCAAAATTTCAGTCACCGTTGTTTTCAACGTCTGTTATGTTGAGGGAGCTTGATTGCTATTCGGATAATTCAAGATTTACGAGCATGAGATTAGACGATAAAGAATACTTCAGTGGGAGCTTAGACAGCAAACTGCTTAAGGAAGAAGACACTGCAGCTTTAAAAAGATCATCTTGCTACAATGCTGACAGGTTTATGTTAATTAAATTAAAGCATATTAATTTACGGAGCGTTTGGCATAACATTTTGAATGTGATCATGTGATAAGGAATAATCACATGCTAAGCTAATGGTTTTATGAAATGCAGGACAGATAATGGTAATCATGTATCAGATAAAGAGGAAACCGCGACGCTTGTAAAATGCATACCTAAATCACTCAAACCGTCACTCGGTAAAAATTCAAAAAATGTACAAATGAAATCCCAAGCTTACGAGGGCCAGCGTATCTCATCAGACGCAGGCCCCAGTTCGCGAATTGTATCGCCTTGCCCTTCCAATTCGAGTAGCAAAAGAATAACCACTGACCCGTGTTCTTCCAAGATACATTCAGGCCGGTTAGAATCCTTTCGGGAAGAGAAGGAAAACGCGATTCAAGTCGAAGAAAGTTAAGTTATGATCTGATTTCCAAATTCCAAAAAAAAAAAAAAAAAAAAAAAAAAAAAAAAACTTATTATTTTTTATTTATTTATTTATTTTCATATAGCTCATGTTTTTTATTGTTTTTTTTTTTAAACAGGCTTGCTTCAGGAGCTAAGGTTATCATCCACACATGAAGCAGTTTATGATACTGAAGGTAACTTGTAGGTGTTGTTAACTCAAATTAGTTTTTAAATTATAAACCAATGAATTAGAATTTGTCTGTGGGTATTTTGGTAAATTGGGTATGTATATTTGGAAAAAAAAAAGAATGAAAATATTCAAGAAAAAAGGTGACTAATTTAATTATTAAGATGTGGGGTGTCATTTCCCTTTTTGATTCTTGGTCTGCCTTTTTATACTCTTTTGCTTTTTTATTGGCTTTACAACTATAAATGCAATCTTCAGATTCTGTTATCTTCATGGCATATATTCTATTGACATCTAAGACCTTAGTTTACTATTGTTTAGCAAGATTAAGTTTAGTTGTTACACCAATGAAAAACTTTGTAAAATAATCTTAATGTCATTTATGATTTGGACTCGAGTATGTTAGTTACGCCTATGATGCAGACCAATTAAATCATGACACGTGACTAAGATTACGTTACTTACTCCAATAGAGCCATCTGCCCATCTTTATGAGTAATTACATAGTACTAGGTGAAATCCCTTGTGAAAACACGGGAAGACTATATCATTTTTTAAAGCATGTTTACTGAAGACCAAATCAAGAAGTCAATCATCTGTTGCAAGCAAAGTTTGTATACTAAGGTATGTTCCAGACCAGTAAGTCTGATAAAGAGACCTGTCTGAAACAACGGTTGCTTCAAACAGTTGTTACTAAGGTCAGTTCCATAGATGATGATATGTTTATGGAGCAGACCTTACTAACAGTTGTTTGAAGCAACAACTGTTTCAGACAGATCTCCTTAATAGACCAGTGCTTTGAAACAGACCATAAGTAGTGATTTTTTTCCCATATGCGACTCATCTGGTTTAATTTTTGCCCACACATGAATTACCTGTCCTAACTTTAACCCAATGGGAACATGTGTTAGTGGCAAGTTTGTCTGCTTTATTGGCGAAAATTTAGTCACTTTGTTCAAAGATGCACATGTAAGTGTTTTATCAATGGGATAAAAGCATTCTTTTTAAAAGTTTACTTAGTAATGTTAACTTTCATCTATATTTAGTGGTTTATGATCTAGTGGTATAGTAATTGCATTTAGTGGTAATTTTTTGTGAATTCTAATAGTTATAAGTGCAAGATTTGGTTTTGTTTTGGTGTAAAATGTTGCTATTAAAATAAAAACTTCCATTTTAGTGAAAGTCAATGTTAACTTCTATTTTAGTGATCGCCCTGAGTGAATGCATGTATGTGTGGTATTAGTGAAGTTTTATTTATTAGCAGAAGTCCTACTTTGACTTTTAAAGTCAGCACATAGGATGCCCTGCTAAGTACTAAGGTTATGGGGCCGTCACGTTAGCTGGGGACAGGGCCATCACCCGAAGGATAGTCCTAGAGTGTGGAGGTGGGTGAAAGGGGCGTTTTTCGACACGTGACAATGTGGGGCCACTTGGTGGGTGAAAGGGCCTTGAAATGGGCAAGGGGTGTAATGGTGGGTGAAAGGGGTATTTTTCTGATTGGCTATTTAAAAAAAAAAAAAAAAAAAAAAAAAAAAAAAAAAAAAAACATTGTGGCTACTTGGCATCATTAGATTGGCCCATCATCCTTCCTCTCACGCGAAATTTTTCGCGCAGCATGCTTTCACGCCCTTTTAACAAGGGAGGGGCGGTGTTGGTGGGTGAAAGGGGCGCCAATTTGACCATTTAACGTCCTTTTGACGGATCATTACGTATGGTCTCAGAGAAAGCTTCCAAAACCACCATTTTTAGTTTAAAAAACATATTTCACATGTTATGCATTTAATGTAATGATACATTTAATGAAAAGGGGCCAACAATTGTTAATGCCACGATATGAAAACACATGGACAACTATTTCATATTAAATACAGCAAATGTTATAAAACACTATAACAAAACATCACCTGTTATAACAAAACATCACCAGTTATATTGTATTTCCTTTAAGATTTAATCAGGTAATTGATTATAATTCTTAGTTTTTCTTTTAACGTACAACAAAGATCGGTCCTTCGGGTGCACGCATAGCTAGAAGGCCACTCACGCCTGCGATCCCAGTTGCGCTAGTGACCCGGCCCGTCCCCAATCACAGGGGAAACCCACCGTCCAAAGATCCACTATGGTAAAACCTCTAGTGTGCACATGATATTTTGTCACAAACGAGACTCCATCCAACAACCACCCCTAGAGGAAGTCATCCAAATACCGTTAGAGTATTGCCCTTATGGTTTAATAATTCTTAGCTCATTTGTTTTCTAAAAGAAGGGATAAGTATGTAATTTTTAATTTCTTAACTAATTTTTAATATTTTTATCTTGTTAAATTAGTTGTGAATGAGTTGTATATTAATAAACAATAACGATTTTTTGTTGCATTGGTGGCTTATCCATGAAATTTGTTACAATTGGTAGGTGTCAGAAAGTGAATTTGGTTTTAGGTGGTTCCGCAACCTCATGTTGCGGAACTGGCTAGGTGAACATAATTGGGGTGCTGAGGTGGCTAGATCCGCATTCTGAGATCGCGAATCTATGACACACAACACTATTCCGCAACTTCAGATTATGGAACTCCTGCACGTGGCAACTCTCTATATTTTCCGTCGTCCGATAACCGTCCTCCTTTGCATGAGTCATACGTACGAATCCATTATAGTTGCTTTGTGTACAAACTCGTGTCCACTAAGCCAGTTTCGCAACCTCAAGTTGTTGAACCACCAAAAACCTAAAGTTGGTCCTTACACAAATGTAACCAAAATTTTATACATACCACCAATTCAACAACAAAAATCTGTAAAGATGTGTTTCAACTTCATTGATAACATTGATAATGTAACCTTATATATACAAAGGAATATCTCCCCTAATTATGGGGAGATAATTACAATTAAATACATTCACAATTTACTATATATATCATGTGCTATTACTCCCCCGCAGTTGAAACGTCTGGAGGACCGATGTTGAGACTGGCACGAAAATCATCAAAGAGAACGCAAGGGAGGCCCTTCGTAAAAATGTCCGCAATCTGGTGACGAGAGGGAACATGTAAAACCCGAATAAGACCTCGCTGTACTTGTTCGCGAACAAAATGTATGTCGAGCTCAATGTGTTTAGTGCGTTGGTGTTGAACCGGGTTGCCCGAGAGATAAACAGCACTAATATTGTCACAGTAGACTAAGGTAGCCCGAGATATGGGGTGATGTAGTTCAAGCAGAAGGTTACGCAACCAACAGATGTCAGCTACAACATTGGCCACGCCCCGGTATTCGGCTTCGGCACTGGACCGGGAGACCGTCGACTGGCGTTTAGAAGACCAGGAGATAAGATTGTCTCCTAAATATACGCAATACCCTGAAGTGGAGCGGCGTGTGTCTGGACAGCCAGCCCAATCCGCGTCAGTGTAGGCTCGAAGAGAAAGGCCTGAAGCGGAACCTAGATGGAGACCATAGTCCATAGTACCCTGAAGATAGCGTATGATACGCTTCAAAGCGTTCCAGTGGTCCAGACGAGGAGCATGCATGTGCATGCAGATTTGCTGCACGGCATAAGAGATGTCGGGCCGGGTGAAAGTAAGGTACTGGAGGGCACCAGCGAGGCTGCGGTATGTAGTGGGATCATCATGTAGAGGACCTGTATCAGCAGAAAGTTTGGACTGCGTGTCAACCGGTGTGGCAACAGGATTGCAGGAGTCCATTGAAGCTCGGTGAATGATGTCTTTTACATAGGCTCTGATACCATGTAAAGATGTGTTTCAACTTCATTGATAACATTGATAATGTAACCTTATATATACAAAGGAATATCTCCCCTAATTATGGGGAGATAATTACAATTAAATACATTCACAATTTACTATATATATCATGTGCTATTACTCCCCCGCAGTTGAAACGTCTGGAGGACCGATGTTGAGACTGGCACGAAAATCATCAAAGAGAACGCAAGGGAGGCCCTTCGTAAAAATGTCCGCAATCTGGTGACGAGAGGGAACATGTAAAACCCGAATAAGACCTCGCTGTACTTGTTCGCGAACAAAATGTATGTCGAGCTCAATGTGTTTAGTGCGTTGGTGTTGAACCGGGTTGCCCGAGAGATAAACAGCACTAATATTGTCACAGTAGACTAAGGTAGCCCGAGATATGGGGTGATGTAGTTCAAGCAGAAGGTTACGCAGCCAACAGATGTCAGCTACAACATTGGCCACGCCCCGGTATTCGGCTTCGGCACTGGACCGGGAGACCGTCGACTGGCGTTTAGAAGACCAGGAGATAAGATTGTCTCCTAAATATACGCAATACCCTGAAGTGGAGCGGCGTGTGTCTGGACAGCCAGCCCAATCCGCGTCAGTGTAGGCTCGAAGAGAAAGGCCTGAAGCGGAACCTAGATGGAGACCATAGTCCATAGTACCCTGAAGATAGCGTATGATACGCTTCAAAGCGTTCCAGTGGTCCAGACGAGGAGCATGCATGTGCATGCAGATTTGCTGCACGGCATAAGAGATGTCGGGCCGGGTGAAAGTAAGGTACTGGAGGGCACCAGCGAGGCTGCGGTATGTAATGGGATCATCATGTAGAGGACCTGTATCAGCAGAAAGTTTGGACTGCGTGTCAACCGGTGTGGCAACAGGATTGCAGGAGTCCATTGAAGCTCGGTGAATGATGTCTTTTACATAGGCTCTGATACCATGTAAAGATGTGTTTCAACTTCATTGATAACATTGATAATGTAACCTTATATATACAAAGGAATATCTCCCCTAATTATGGGGAGATAATTACAATTAAATACATTCACAATTTACTATATATATCATGTGCTATTACTCCCCCGCAGTTGAAACGTCTGGAGGACCGATGTTGAGACTGGCACGAAAATCATCAAAGAGAACGCAAGGGAGGCCCTTCGTAAAAATGTCCGCAATCTGGTGACGAGAGGGAACATGTAAAACCCGAATAAGACCTCGCTGTACTTGTTCGCGAACAAAATGTATGTCGAGCTCAATGTGTTTAGTGCGTTGGTGTTGAACCGGGTTGCCCGAGAGATAAACAGCACTAATATTGTCACAGTAGACTAAGGTAGCCCGAGATATGGGGTGATGTAGTTCAAGCAGAAGGTTACGCAACCAACAGATGTCAGCTACAACATTGGCCACGCCCCGGTATTCGGCTTCGGCACTGGACCGGGAGACCGTCGACTGGCGTTTAGAAGACCAGGAGATAAGATTGTCTCCTAAATATACGCAATACCCTGAAGTGGAGCGGCGTGTGTCTGGACAGCCAGCCCAATCCGCGTCAGTGTAGGCTCGAAGAGAAAGGCCTGAAGCGGAACCTAGATGGAGACCATAGTCCATAGTACCCTGAAGATAGCGTATGATACGCTTCAAAGCGTTCCAGTGGTCCAGACGAGGAGCATGCATGTGCATGCAGATTTGCTGCACGGCATAAGAGATGTCGGGCCGGGTGAAAGTAAGGTACTGGAGGGCACCAGCGAGGCTGCGGTATGTAGTGGGATCATCATGTAGAGGACCTGTATCAGCAGAAAGTTTGGACTGCGTGTCAACCGGTGTGGCAACAGGATTGCAGGAGTCCATTGAAGCTCGGTGAATGATGTCTTTTACATAGGCTCTGATACCATGTAAAGATGTGTTTCAACTTCATTGATAACATTGATAATGTAACCTTATATATACAAAGGAATATCTCCCCTAATTATGGGGAGATAATTACAATTAAATACATTCACAATTTACTATATATATCATGTGCTATTACCCATTTACAAATGGATAACCAAACAAATCATGGGTTTTTAAAGTAATTTGTTAAATTCCAATTCAAATTCCATTTCTAAACAAATTCCAATTCTAATTTCAAACCACTCCGCGAACCAAACGCGCCCTAAGTTTATATAATATCAACTATACATTTACTAGTATTGTACTATTGTCATTCATAAAAGTGAATTGCCAAAATTTAAATTGGCAAGCTTCCTTTGCAAAGTCTTGTCCTCGAAGTGAAAGGTGCATTATTACAGGGTCATATCTTTGACCCGTATGACGAATCCTGTATATTTATTCAAACCCGTATTTATTAACCTTACGTCCTTACATGTGCTAAAACTTAATGGGCCATACGAAATGATATTAAGTGTGGGCCAACGAAAGAGTACCAAGTTGTGTTGTCATTTTGCATCATCAATATTTCTTTGATATGTCCAACACTTGTAGCCTAGTTGGTTGAGGGCCTAAAGTTTTATATGGGAGGCTTGAGTTCAATTACTAATTTCCCACTAGCTACATTTGGAGGACATTAGTGGAGGGGAAATAAGAGATGACCCGGCCATTGGCTTGGGTTCGAGTCCTGATCCCGACCGGTTTTACCGATTATTTCACTGTCGTGCCTTCGGACGGGTGAGTGGTCGGGTTTTCCCAGGAATTGGTGGCCCGGGTACTCTCGAGTACCTGATTCGCCAAAAGGGTGCCCGAGAGTGCTCGGAATTGATTCGTTGGCCGTTTAACAAAAAAATATTTCTTTGATATATAGTTTTCTTTGCAAAAAGTGTTATTTTGAAACTATTTGTAAAGACTCCAAAAATATATTTATTAATAAATTTATAATTTTCACTATTTTCAATCTAAAAAAATACATTACTCTATATAACAAAACACAACTGCATGAACAGTTGTATTGCGCCATTGGTCTATGTATGTGTCATAGATACATGACACATATATGATGGTTCACGTTGATGGTACATGTGGCATAAGCAAATAGCCTCATCCTTTTGTATTATAACATTGAGAGAGATCATTTATTTGGGTTATATTTTAAATAAAAACAAGACTAACATTCAAACTAGATAGGAAGCATTCGAATACAAAACAAACATACAACACGAATTCACAATTCACAAAGTGGAAGAACATACAACAATTATTCAAGACTAACAAGGGCAGAAGAGTCTTTTCCCATGTTTTAAAAGTCTGACCCAGGTAAGGGCTCATGTGAACGGCTAATGAAGACAAGCTCATAGATGACACCAGCAAGCCCACCACCAATGAGGGGCCCAGCCCAATAAATCCAGTGGTTCCCCCAGTCCCACCCAACCAAAGCTGGCCCAAATGCAACAGCTGGGTTCATCGCTGCACCCGTAAACGGACCGCCCGCGAAAATGTTGGCTCCAACGATTAAACCGATAGCTAACGGTGCAATGGTGCCGACGGTACCCTTTTTCGGGTCAATGGCTGTGGCGTAGACTGTGTAGACCAACCCGAATGTCATCACGATCTCGAAAACGAAGGCGTTCCATACTGATAGTCCCGCGGTCAAGGAGCACGCGGAGGTGGCCTGCATTTTATTACAAAAAATAATGTTAATTCTGGCCGATTACAAAATAAATCTAGTATTTTTACTTCGGTTAAGCTTATTTGTATTTGATTTTTACTTTATAAAATAAATCTTAGTATTTTACTTAATGGACCCATCTTTTCTTCTAAATCAGTCAATTTGAAATTTACATATTTGTTAATCGTTACAAAATAAATATATTATTGTTTTGTAATTTCTAAAATGTTAAATAAGATAAGCCTACCTACCTCCAATTATTTTATCAAGTATCCATCAACTTTTTCTAGATAGTACGTACACGTTTTACTTATGGATAAAAAAATTATTATCATTAAAAAAGGTAGCGGCGCAGCTTATTGATCTGATCGTTTACCCGCCGCTCACTTTTAATTCTTGTTGGTTTTTAGTTAAAAATTTTAATTAAAAAAAAACCCCGAAATATCAAGTTCGGTTTTAACCCATACCAATACCAAATAGAAGGTACCCATGATCAACACAATTTTTATCACATCATATACAAGTTTTAAATATATGATTACTCAAATAAATCAACTTAATTTGATCATCATATATATTCTTATTAATAATACTTACCATAACTAAAAGCTTTAGATAAAACAATATATTATTTTGTATTATTGAATTTATGACAAGAAATAAGCAACATACCAAACCACCAGTAGAGAAGTTAAGTAGCAAACAAGCCACAACAGCCCCAAGCAACTGAGCTATAATATAAAATATCGCACGTAACAACGTTATGTTGCCACCAACAAACGCACCAAATGTAACCGCAGGATTAACATGACCACCTGAAATATTAGCACTAATCGCCACCCCAACAAACAGCCCCAAACCATGCGCGATCGCAACCGCGGTCAACCCCGACGGAGTAGTATCGGCGCCACCCGTTATCTTGCCAAAAGCCATCCCCGAACCTTGTCCCGCAAACACAAAAATAAGGACACTAATAAATTCGGCTATAAAAGCCCGGATCGCACCTGGGTCCGTTACCTCATCTTGGTAGCGCCCGACGGCGACCCGGTCGACTAGTTGGCGATGGAATTGTGGCATTGTCGGGAAATCAATAAGTGTGATGAATGTGGTCGAGTTATAAGAGCATAAGAATGTAAGATCGCTAGTGGTTTATATTGATGAGGTTGTGGACTATGGGTGACTGGTGTAGCCCGTTGTCGGTAATGTTATTATTATGGGAGGGTTGTGACACTTGACGTAATAATAAATGTGCGGTTAATTGGTTTGAAGGCCCTTAAGTTTTAGTGTAGAAACAAGTGTTGTCCTTGTATGAAAATTTTAAGTTCTTGAGGAAACTTGTGAAAATAAAGATTTGATTACTCCCATACTCCAAAATAAATATACTTGGAGTCGAAACAATTGAGACGATACTTGACGTCTAAACTTCGAATCCTTTCAGCCGCTTGTCTCTTGAAATCTAAATATAAGTTGCGTACAATAGCTGGCGTCTAAAGAGATGATGCAGAGTGGAGTTCGCGTATAAAGAGATGGCGCAAAATAGAGTTTGGAGATTAGATTCAGAGAGTTCGCGTCTAAATATAGTAGATGGAGTTTGTGGGTTAGACTTGAGTTTGTGTCTAAACATAGTAGATGGAGTCCGTAGGTTAGAGCTTAGATAAAGAGTTTGTAGGTTAGCCTCATCTCTTTTGTTTAGACTCCAACTATGTTTATTTTGGCTTATTGAAACGGTCAAACGTTTATTTTCGTAATTTTCCCATTTCAATCAAACCTAAAAAACATTTATGTTTTCTCCAACAACGGATCTCCACTTTACACTCTGTTACATATATAAACATATTTTAATTAAAGAACGTGTTTTCGACTTAAGGTTCTTGGATTCAGACTTGGGGGAAAGACTGGTTGAGGACGACATCTCCAACAAGCATTTCGTACGTGGACAACATTCAAGATTTCCGGATTTATACATCTCACCTCCGTTGGAGGGGCTCTAAGAAACACGTATGCCTACGCTGACCATGATTTGGCAATCTCAGGCAACTATTCATGCACATAAAATAGTGTAATAGTTTAATTTAATTTCCATTTATATACACAAAGCATGTAATCAACATCATGTTAGTTATAACTATTGCATATAATCTACATTATGTCAGTTATGCATATATTTATGCGTATTCATCAAATATCTACCCACCAGACATACACTTCACACTTCATATTATCACATACTTTTCAAAATCTGAAATTTTAATATGCCAGTCGATCGTTTAAGGTTTGAAAATTTGGACACACTCCATGAACCGAAGCAACAAACCACGGCCAAATCGCCAAGTCCATAGAGGGCGAGATCAACCCTTCCATGGAGTTCCACCTAGATACAAACTAGCCAAGGAAGTATGCGATGTACATGCTCTAAAAGTTCTAAATACCAACAATAACAAAAGATGGCAACTTGAGGGGCTCTTATGTAATTAGCAATTAGTATGGAACATAGAAAACCAAAAGAGTGGTGGATATAGGTGTGTGAATAGGAGTGACAGCTAAGCTTCACCTCCAAACTTGTTAGGGACTGACACGTGTACGTAATGGATAGACGCCACGTTGTCTTGTCAGAAGCATTCAATTTTGTCACCATATGGTCAAATATGTCAATCCTTCCCGCCATATCGTGGTCGGTTTGAACCGTCGATCGTTATAATGTAATCACATAAATATATCCATAAACTTATCTGTCATGAAATTTTTTTTTTGAATAAATGAAATTATAATAGAAAAATATGCAAAAACATTAAAGACGACATGATCTTTCGAGATCTCATATAATGTGGCACCACTTATACCAATAAGAGAGATAATTGTTAGTGTATGTGGAGTGAGCGTTTTGAGCTCTTATTATGGGGTGTTTTGAGCCTTCATAGCGTCGGGCACACCGCCCCCTCCCCCGATGCTATGGAGGCGTTATGGGGCTGCAAGTTATGGAGATAACGAGAGAAAGGCACGAGAAATAAGACAACTTGAACGTTGAACAATAATTTGAATGTTGGGAGAGACCGTTGGAAACGGTCATTTATAAAATTAAAAAAAAAAATTAACCAACTATTCACACAACTCTTCACACAAACACATACCATTCAAACATAAAGATGAATCCTTTCGGTTGAGGTTTCAGTTCTCAATCGTCTGGCAAGCCTAACCAACCCATTGCTCTGGGGTTCGGTTCAAAACCAAGCAGGTTTTATGAACCTATTAAACCAACCCATGGGATGAGACCCGAACACCTATAACTTCAACATGGGAGGTTTCTGGTCATCCCAAGACTTTGGGTCTTCTCAAATATTTGGGTCATCACAAGCTTGGCAAGAGCCAATGTCGGTTCCGGAGACCCAGTAGCCGGAGCCGGAGAAAGAGCCCGAGCGACCAACCGGGCGACAAAGACGATCCCACAAAAAGAAAGAAACCGAACCCCTCGCAAAAAAAAAAACGTACAAGCATGGGACGACGATGAGTTGTACACGTTAGCCCGAGCGTGGATTGTTATATTAATATACATAGTATTTTTTTCAACATGCATTTATATATTTTTTTGGTTTGGTTTTTTTTAGCGAACTATCAAAATAAAGGTGAGTTTTGGAGACGAATCCGAACTATATTTTTTAACGGCCCCAGGATTCAATATCGGGCAAGTGGAGCGATATTAACACCAAATGCACCAACTTTCAAGCCATTTATCAACGCTGCCGGTACGTTTGGAAATTCGGCCAAAACGACAAGCAGATTTTGGAGGTGGCTTTGGAAGAATATAAAGCCACACATGGGAATTTTCAATACTTGAGGCTTTGGCGGCTGTTACGAGATTGCTCCAAAATCCAAATGGTCCAACGTCCGCCCGACGGTTGGAACTTCTTCATCTATGAGTATTTGTATTTTTTTAGTATTTGTAAAAATTTTTTTAGTATTTGTAATTTTTTTTAAGTATTTGTAAAAAAAATTTAGTATTTGTAATTTTTTATTTAATGAAAAATTATTTGTTATTTAAATAAAAAACAATAATTAAACAATGATTACTCAATCATTTATAAAGTCACATGGAGCCCCTATTTTTCTATAAATCCCCATGGAGCATCTTCTAATATTTTATTCTCCATAAAGCTCTATGGAGCCCCCCCCCCCCCCCCCCCCCCCACTACACACGCCCTTAGGGTTCATGTAGCCCTACACATATAAGTGGTTCCGTTTAAATCCTAAATCGATTGTTGATTTTTTTCTTAATGATTTTAAAAAAACCGAGTTAAAAAAAACTTCAACCAGACCTAGCAAGTTTGGATCTTAAACAAACACGCTACAAACCATATGTGTAGTTTTGTAACAAGTTAAATTTTTATGCGAAACATACGAAGTGAGAGACCAATCATGCAACATATATATAAACTAGTGGGAACCCGCGCGTTGTGACAGGGTTGCACTGTGTTTGGCTGTTGCGTTTAGTCAATCATATATGTTGTTAGTGTTGTACATTATACACACATCTTAGATGACTAATGAAATCTTTATCTCCCCCTTTTCTTTTTTGCTTTTCTATTTTTTTGTTTAGTAATGCGAATTTTTTCATGATAGTCACTGAAGCAATTTTCTTTCAGTTTGTTTTTTTAATAGAAAGATATCAAAAGATTGCATTAATCGTTTAAGTTGCATATCTGTTTTATGCAAAATATATTAACAGAGCTTAAAGATAATTCTTTCTTTCCCAAACCAATATGGGCTCTAACCCGGTTTGGGTTTTTTCTATGAAGGATTAGAACCGATCATTTTTGGCCAAACTGATATAAGCTAGAAACCGGAATGAGCCAAAAAAAAAAAAAAAACTGAAACTCTTAAACCAATTGGGAAACTAAAACATTTTTATTTTTGTAATATTTTGTTTTTGGATTTTTTAGTGTTAGTTTTGCTATTTCATCTATATTTCCATTCAAAATCGGTATGTCCTCACCGCAAAGCATGGCGAGTCACTTCTATTTGCTAAAATTGTAGTATAGATAATATAAAATAATTAATTAGTTATTCTATGTAAAGTGACTTTTCTGGTGTAGATCATGTCAACCAAATTTATTAAAATTGTCTGTAACTTGAAGCACCCACTACTCATCTACACTATCTTACTCCTTGATTTTTTTTGTCTCAATAATCTACTCCACAACACACAACACAATACACACATATACATTCAATACACATAAATATGCAATACACACATCAACATTACTCACGCCATACACACACCAAACACCAAATATCAACTCTTTTTCTCTTTCTTGTAATCTTTTTCATAGCCAGGAAAGATTGAACAAATTCCTATCCTGGTTAACACATAACAACTTACAAAATCAAAAAAAAAATGGATTAGTGAAGCTTACCGAATCTGAATGAATTGGGGTGACCTGAGGTGCCGCACCAGCGAGATAGGAACAATGGTATTGGTCCCAATGGTGTTGACTCGAGAAGTGGTGGCATGTCTGATTTGGTAAAGTTTACCCAATTATTATCATAATTTATTTGACTTGAAAAGATAATTTAATTACTCTTATTAATTAATTACTTCAAAGTTATTTAATTGTTGCTTTAAATGCGTTTTGTTAATTTAATGAAATTACAATTTTACCTATATATATGAATATGAAATGACTTTTGTGCCCATTTATAACCCATTATATAGTAGTATAGACAATCACTCACTTATATGCATAGTTCTGCAACCAAATATATTTTTTTGCGCATCCTAAAGTGTTACACAGGGGCACAACTTCTTGAGGGTTCGAGGGGGCCCCGACCTCCACCGTTTTTTTAGCACAGTGGTGAAAATTTGGGATTTTCTTAGGTGAATTGAGTTCGGTCCCCACTAATTCGAGAACCAAGCTTCGCCACTGGTGTTACATATATGTAACACTGTGAGTTGCATATAGGTAATAAGATGGTATGATTTGTAGTTTTGTTTTTGGTCTTTTTTTGGATCGTTTCTTTCAAGATACATATATGTATCTTGGTCGACTTAAAAAGTTATAATCTCTCAAAGGCGTGTCTTTGTTTAAGTGAGATTCAATCGAGTTATTTAATTAATTTAGTAGCTTAATTATAATGAGAAGTAAAAGAAATCGGATTATTTATACCTCAACTTATGAAAGAGGATAGAGAAGATGAACGTAGAAATTTTGGTCGTGATTTACAAAATTAACAATTTTTTTTTTCAGATCGGACTTTATATCACAAAATAATATTCTTCTAGGAAACTATAACTTCGTCTAAAGGAACACTATTGGCGTGTCATACAAACCGTATAACATGATAAAAATGGTCCAATGGGTCGTATAACATGTTAGACTGAGGCATATGATAGGCCATAATGTACTTGTATGGTCAGTATGAGCTAGTGTTGTCTAATTATATGGCTTATCGGCCTGTATAACGTAGTACACTTATAGAAGGGTGCACGTTCTGAACAAAAGTCATACAACCCATATGACCATTTTCGCCATGTCCACACAACATGTATGATAACGTCTAGCATGCATTGCCATACTAGTGTATCTGTAGCAGCTCTCTAAAATTTCATGGGTCCATCGATAGAAGGTATAACGTTGTAAATTTATGCTTATATATTTTTTCTTGTTCTGAGCTCCTCCAATGGTATCATGCATTTGTATCTTCTATGGTATGGTTAAGTCATTATTGTAGGGTTGTACCCATGTTAGTATATTTATGACAATATGTCAAAAATTGCCTGTGTGGCAATGATGTGGATTTTTAGTCACATTTTATAAAATATAATAGTATTTTGGAAATTCTAGCAGCTTTTAACCTTTTTCTTCATCACCCCACAAACAATAGTCAAACTTGAATGTAAAACCCAAAACATAGAGCCTAAATGAATATAAAATGGAAAAAAAATCTAATTATAAGAAACTCAAAAAAAAAAAAAAAAAAAAAAAAAAAAAAAAAATGAAAACAAAGTTGGCGGTGTACAAATCATTTGGTTGTTATGGTTGGAAACAATCTGGTCACATATAGATTAAAACTAGAGCTAAGCTACTGGCAATGCGGAAATGATCCAAACGTTAGCAAAGCGGATTTATGGTTGGACCAACTAGATATAGCCAAATAAATTAAAAGTTAGTCGAACGGGTAAGAAATAGGTCAAACTTAAAAGGGCATAACTTTCGTTGTGCTTAGCGAATTAGAGTTACGGGCTCAAAAGTAAGGTACAAAACGTCTCAGTAATCCGGATTACATGCCTCAAGTCAAGTGTTGCACATGAGTTCTAGTCTTCTAGCATCTGGAGGCCCAATTTTAAACATAAACGTTTCCTCCGTTCGGTAGTCCAGTCATTACTTCGTTTAAGCCCAAAGAATGGCTAAAGCCCAACCACTAAACAACACCGTCCCAAATAAGACTGTAAGGAGTAGTGAGGGGAAAGAGGGGCGTGATGCGCCACTTGTGGAGACCGTGTTTGAAGGGTGGAAATTGTGGGGTGTGGGGATCACACCTCAAAAGCTTGTCCCGCCCCACGCTCGTCGAATTCTCCCCGTCCTTGGGGCTTCTCCCCTTCCACGCCCAACCGGGGCGGTGTGGAGGGCTTGAACATGCCTTTCCCGCCCCTTTTGCAGCCCCACCCCGTTTAGTCTAACAAAGATGGAAACCGAAAAGATAATAAGAAGGTTCATTACATCAAATACCGGCATGACTGGGTGAGAGACGTTTTATGGGACATCCTGAGAAGAGCTGGGATTTCTGCCAAAAAGGAGGCCCCTGTAAATTTTCTTACAAACCCTGCAGAAGGAAGATCCACCCTGCGACCAGCAGATCTGCTTGTCTTTGGTTGGGGGAGGGGGAAACATGCTTCTGTGGACCTCACAGGGGTATCTCCTTTGGTTGGGTTAAGGGAATCAGGGTTTGTAGCTGGGCAAGCATCGAGAAAGGCGGAATCAAAGAAGGTAGATAAGCACGATAAAGCTTGTGCAGAGAACCAACATGTCTTTATCGCTTTGGCCTTTGATACCTTTGGCTCCCTAGCGCCAGAAGCTATTCGTTTCTTGACCAGGGTCCAATGGGTCGTCCACAGCAATAGTTCATCTCCAGGGGCGCAAGGATTTGTCTTTGGTAGACTAGGGTTCGCTACTCAAAAAGGGGTGGCGGCGCAGCTTGTTGCCCGTCTACCTTCTATTGTGATGTAACTTTCATATTTTGTTTTAATAAAAAGTTACAATTTGTTTAAAAAAAAAAAAAAAAATTCTAAGATACATATAATGTACTATCTTTTTTTTTTTTTATTAATGGTGGAAACTTTTATCTCGTTACTAGTTAATTTAAATTTTTGTATGAACTATTATAACGGAAGAAGTCATCAACATGATACATTTTTCCTAGTTAATTTAAAGACACGGACACATCAATTTTTTCACAGCTATATGACAGTAGACTTAATTTCATCGAATTCTGTAACCAAACACACCCTTAGCCTCTCCACTGGAAATGCAAGCGGAAGCCTTGCTTGTGGTATGTTAATTGTACAAGTTGAAAAGCCCGCGCGTTGCCGCGGGTACGTATATTTTAACATAATTACCTAAAAGGATTAATAATAGCATGAGTAATTATGTATTTATAACATATGTCATGTTTTGTTTTGGGTTATATGATTTAGGTAAGACATGTTTTTTTATCACCACTTGTGGGAGTTCATGGACTTATAGCCATAAATCTAAACTTGTAGTCACAAACAACTCGGGGTTAGACTTACAATGAAATCTATACAATTATTATCTATCAACCTAAAGCAAGCAAAAGAAATATATATTTAGCGAACCAAACTAACCTAGGCTTCATCTCTTGTAGAATCCTTAGCAACATTCTTCATAGAAGCCACAATTTTCCATTCAGACCCCCTTTTGTGAAACAGGGCAACACCATTGACATAAATCATAATCCCAATAACTAAAAAACTAATGTTAAGTCTCAATATACTTACCATTTCCAAAACCTCTGTATTAGCTATCAAAATAAATAACATAGTGTAATAATCCATAATCCCAAACCACAGACCTAGCTCCCTTGTTCCAGGATCAAACTAAAACAATGTGAACATGTTAACAATCATATAGTTTTCTAATCATATATAACACCTTTATTGATTATATTTTCAACAAAACAATATATATATATATACATATATTACAATTAAGACTTAATTCACTTTAATACTATGTTGCTTTGGCAAAATTACAAAAGGAAAAAAGGGGTAGACTTCACAACTATGATAGTACGTTTTTGCCAATTTCATTTAGACTCGTCACCGCCAAGAAGCTTGAGTTGTAATCGAATAAATGGACCATAAGTTTCCTCCCATCTTGTAAATGTTATGCAAATAATGTACTTTCTTTTGGTCAAGAGTTCCAAGACATAACCCTTCTGACCTTAAGATCTTCATTCTAAGGCTACTGCACAGCAAAAAATACCCACAGTCTACACACAATCAAGGTTTTACACAGTTAGTAAGGACATGAATAATAAACATATTTGGAAAAAATAAAAACGACTAAACCACGTGTTATTTAACCAACGAATAACGTATATCACACAACTTTAGGTTAGTTACCAAAACAACATTACCGGTTTACCCGCTTGACTCATAATACCATAAAACCTAAAACATGATTATATAAAAAATAACCTTTCTTTCTTTTCTCCAACTATAACAAAAATACAATATGTCGGAAAAGTCTCCCTTTACAATTTCCAAAGGCAATTTTTTCACTCTTGATCAGTTTACCTATTTTTGTGTTACGCTACAGATTAGTGACCGCTAAAATAGTTGAATATCACTTGAGCTATACTAAAACCATTGTTGCATGCTTGCTTCTTTTTTTAGCCTATCCAGATCTTAGCTCCTTTTAAGCTAGAATATAATGACAACGTCATAAACCTAATAAAAAAATTAAAAACATAACCACATTTGAAGTTGTGATTAACACCTTCTAGAACTTATTTTATTATTATCGTCATAAAGATTGTTAATTCATGTATATAACTCTCAACTTCATAGAAAATTGAATAAATACCTTGACAACTCCCCATGTTCAATATCCCAACACCTAATAGTTTTATTCTTTATCATCAAAGCTTCTGCAGCGCGTTTGTCCTCTTCACTCAATGGAGGCTAATGAACAAAGCAATGGCCTCTGCCTTAAAAAAAACCTTGTCTTAATGTAGTCTCCAATTGAAACGGATGATGGGATTCATTGTTGAAATTGAAGTTGGCATTTAATTGAATGATAGTATTCATAAAGAGCATTCAATCACCGGTGAAGAGGTGAAAGACATTGAACATTCTATTGGGTATTTATGAGAGGGGGTTATATTTTAAGAGGGATTTAAAGCTTGTATTGGGTACATATACAATTGGCTTTAAATATTGTACATGAGGGGCATAAATGGAAGATAATGACCAAAAAATAGAGATTTGTGAATGGCCCTTTGGACTCCCATCTTAAAAATTAGATGAAATTACCTTAGTGGACATCCTTGGTCCTTAATAAGGTAATAGAGATGTACTATCTAGATTCATTTGTATCTACTTTTGTGGTTTTATCTTCACTAAATACGAATCTTTTACCCTTTGAAAAATGCACGTGTTGTCGGATCGAATCCAATATAATCTCGTAGTGAACATCGTTTTACCGGTCTCCATTTTTGCATTGAGGATTTGAGGCTAAGGTTAATTGGTATGGACTCGGGGAATCAATCGGTGAGGTGAGGTTTATTTTCTGATTGGCTATTTTTTTTTAAAAAACATTGTGGCCACTTGGCATCATTAGATTGGCCCATCATCCTTCCTCTCACGCGAAATTTTTCGCGCGGCATGCTTTCACGCCCCTTTAACAAGGGAGGGGGCGGTGTTGGTGGGTGAAAGGGGCGCCAATTTGGCCATTTAACGCCCTTTTGGCGGATCATTACGTATGTTCTAATAGCCTAATGGTTTGCAATTAAAAATTGTAAGTTGAAATGTCTGAACATCATGTTTAGCCAATAATAATGCACAGTAGATAACGGGCCAATGCTTCTACCAAGCCCACTATCACTAACAGACCAATCTACCATATCCAAAAAGGATATTTGCATATTGGGTTGTGTACTTGTGTGTCAAGGTCGAAACTGGGCCGAATCCAAACCCGAAGTCTTGATTTTGAGATAGGGGTGCGTGTCGGGTAGTCTGGTAGAGACCATGAGTCCATGACCACTCAATCTTTTTGGGCTGGGCCAGGACCGAAACTCGGCACTTGGATTTTTAAACCTTGATTTCTGATTTTTGAGATGATTATTGTTGGGCATAATTTGTGATTTTTTTTTTGTATCAAATGGTTATAATTCAGAAAATTAATCATGAAAATATAATGAGCAGTAGACTTTGAATTATATAGTTCCATAACACCACAAAACAATTCATAAATTAAAAAACAAGGTTTGTGAGTCAGGTAGAAATCGGACCAAACTGAAAACGCGAATTTACTCAAGAAGAAAGTCAAGAATTGAACCGAATAAGCTTAACCGGTCTGGTATCGTGTCAATCCTAACCTAAGTACCCGAATGACTCAAAGTGTACATAAATCTTGATTTTAATAAAATACAAAAAACTAAAACAATAAAATTAAGTGGCTGTTTGGTTGATTAAGTGCTGAATCATTAAGATGGTCTGAATGGTTAAGAGTTGAATCATTCAGCATCCCTTATTAGCTTAATAGTTCAGCCCTTAATCATACCATTCAGATGCTGAAACAAATAGTCTGAATGCTGAATGATTCGGACTTGATTAGTTAAGAGGCTGATTAAGAGGCTACCAAACAACCCCTAAGTATATTAAAGGATAACACCTTCATACCTAAAATAATCCTCTTTCAACTTCCTTTTTGTCATACGAACTATGAGGGTTATTAATGGTGGCTTACACCATACCCTAGTTTTGGCAATGCTTTCTCTAAGATGGTGCACTTTGAGTAAATTTGCATATTAAGTGTACCTAAAGATTCATCATTGTAGCATCACCATTCAACCATTAATACTAATTAATCATTAGAAAATAAAATCACAATCACGCAAGACTAAAGACTTCATGTAAAAACCTTGAGAATATATATGGATAAAACTTGAATGTTCAATATGGTTAAAACCGTAAAACTGACTCTCGTATTGAAAGCATATAAAATAATCTAAACCTATTTACATCCACTTATTTTATTTTATCAAAGAGTTTGCATAAATGTATCATGTTTTAGATATATTAATGTCTAAAATCAAATATTTTCCTTGTTTTTCTTAACAAATTTTTAGTCATTGTTCAACCAATCAAATTAAGTTTAAACAACCGAACCCCGAATTCTATTTAGTTGCCAATAATAATTAACTTACGAGACCACATGATCAATACCCGCTAAGTCACCACGGGAGTTGGTGGCTCAATGGAAAAAGCAAAGCTTTTACGAGCATCTAAATTAGGGAGATCATGAATTCAAGTCCCAAAAAGGAGTAAAAATTAAGTATTATTTACAAAAGCTTTTGCCGTTAAAAAATACCCGTTAAGTATTATTTATAAAAATTAAGATGCTAAAAACACAAAGTTATTTTATGATTAGTAGAATACATAAATATGTACATCAAAATAATAAAACATTAAAAAATATTAGGGCATGTTTGTTTCAGCTCTTGATGAGCTTTTAATGGAACAGATGTCTGAATCAATCAGACATAGTTTATTCCGATTGTTTGTTACGTGAGCAGATGTCTGAATCAGTTAGGGGCCGTTTGGAAACTTCAGAATGGATAAATGCTGACCCAGCAAGAGGTCTGAATGGTTAAGAGGTTCTGAAGGTTAAGTGTTGAATCATTAGTGATGTTTGGTTGGACATCTGAATGGTTGAAATTTCTTGTCCCGTTTTCGCTTTTGTAGTGACCGAATAACAGCCCGAGCACTCCCGTTTTCATTTTGCAACCGACCGAACAACAGCAGCTCACTGGGTTTCGTTTTCCAGCGACCGAACAGCAGCAACTCGTCCCTCTGAATCAGTCAGAGTTGGTCCAAGGTCTGTCCGGGTAATTGGCCTGGTCAGACCCATCATTCCGTTCAGACATCCCAGCCAAACACCCCCTTCTCTCCCTACACTGGCCGAATCAGACATCAATGTCTGACTGGCTTCATTAAGAGGCAAACAAACGGGGCCTTAGACATTTGCCTCTGAATGAGTATGCATTATACTTAGTCTGAATGGTTCAGACATTTTACTGGTTCAACACTTAGCTATTCAGAAGTTCCCAAATGGCCCTTAGTTTGGAAGGAACATTCATCAAATCATTATTAAAATTTAATAGATAAATTACAACCAACAACAACAACAACCGTACCCAGGAAAATCCCACAAAATAGCGACGCTATTAGTAGGGTCTGGGGAGGGTAAGATGTAGGCAAGCCTTACCCCTATCTTTAGAGATAGAGAGGCTGCTTCCAGAGAGACCCCCGGCTCGAAAAAACAATCGCACACTATATATTTATAAAATAAGTATACAAACACAAAACATTAAAAAAATAGTTAATGCATAACATAATATAAAATAAAATAATACAACATATATATGTATATATATATATATATATAAACATGCATAGAGACCATCCCTAAAACAACGCCGACACAAAAGAAGTTTGCTCCTACTTCCTAAAAATCTTTAACTTTTATCCTAAGCCTCCACGAATTCCTATCTTGGACCATATCCTCAGAGAGGTGCAATTCTAACAAATCTTGCCTAATCCGATCAACCCAAGTCAATTTCGGTATGCCTCTACTCCTCCTCCCCTCCACCGTCAGGTGTTCCACTCTTCTGACTGGAGCTGTCATGTGTCTCCGCTTCACATGTCCAAACCATCTTAAACTCCCCTCCTTTATCTTATCCGATATATTAGCCACTTCTACCCTCTTCCTAAATAGATAAATTACAACCAAAATTACTAAATAAAAATAAGTATATAAATCATTGATCTCGTAAATACATTTTGATAGGTTAGAAGGGTAGGTTTATAAAAAAATGAATGAAGGATAGTTTGTTTGTAAAAATTTGATATGCATCTTAAACCATGTGTAGTGGAAGGTTAAAATTTTCACCTTGCATGGGGTATTAATCGACACATGACATGTGGGCCCATTAAGGGAATCAACCCATTTGACCACCATAAAAATTATGGGGCATGTTGAGGATTTGAGAGAAACCCATTGTACCCATCATGTTCGGGTCGAAGTTGTTTGGGTTGAAGGTTGGTAAATGTTGCTTTGTATTTGGTCGAATGGCGTTTGGGTTAGTTGGTCGAGATAGAACACCGAACGGGGCACGAAATGGATTCATTGAGGGTGAAGGTTGAATGAAAATTTATAAAGTAGAGAGTGTTTTTATAAAAATAAAGAGAGGAGATGATAAAAAATGGTGGATGAATGTTGGTTAATTAAAGAAATTTAATTTTTTTTTAAACGGTCACCCCAACGGATAGTGCAACTTCATTGGCCCTCGTCTCCTTTTCCAGGCGGTGAAAATTTTCACCCCCTTCAAAAAACGCCCCTATTAACCTATAGGGGGCAGTGTGCAAACCACAGCTAGACGTTTTTGGCCCAAAACGTCCCAATCCTCCTCCCATTACATACGGTCCTACTTTTAATATAAAATTACCTATGTATTCAAAACAACTTAATAATGTTATATACATTGTATACAACTATACATGATATAGATATAGATATATGCATATAATATAAAATAATAAATAAATTTAAACATAAAACAAACTTTTATTTTCAAAGATAACGTGCATTTTTACCTGATTGGAGCTCCACTCCCGTTGACCCATTTTTTTATATTAGCGCAATTATTAGATGCAGTTTAGTGATCTACTTAACCCTCTTACTCAAAACACCTTATCAGAGTTGTTGACTTCTTAAAATACACCTTATGGCTCAATCATTTTTATTCCACAATGAATCAATGATAAAATAATATTTACAAATTTATTTAATTTAAAATACATTATTCAAATTTCAAAACATTTTTTAAATATTTGTTGCAACAATCACATAAATTGCTTTTTAATGCATCATGCTTATCAACTCAAAGTGAGGGATAGTGATGGTGGTCCGCTAGATGATGGGAGAGTATTTATTCGAGTAATGTTATATCCTTCTCTTTTTAACCACAGGACCAGGATAAGTGATAAAGCTAAGAGACGAGCTAATGATATAGAGAAAATTATAATATGTCAAATGTCGTTACATCGTTATTTATATGATTAACATGAAGCAATTTTAAGATGTTATTAGAATGATCCGTAGTTTTCCTGTTTGCTATACGTACACTATAAGTTCGTTTGCAACAGAAGTGAAAAAAAAAAAGAACAATAATGGTGGAATGGTCATTTTTTTGAACGGTAAACAAACAATGTTCCGAGTATCCGGGGTATCTACCAATTGGTTATAAAAGCACCTCATACGCTCCTGGGTGAAGACACGTCTTAGGAGCCCGCCTACAAGTAGCGCTGGGTAGCCAGATCCCACCAAGCCACCAATTCTGGAGAAAACCTGACCCCCACCCGCCCGAAGGCACGACAGTGGAAAATCAATAAAACCCAGTAAGATCAAGAATCGAACCTGATACCTCAAGGAGGCTACCATATAGTTAAACAACACGTATTTATAATATATAAACATACCTAGTACATCATATATATATGGGAGAGATAAAATGAAAACCCTATTAAGTTGAGAAAACCTTTGAAAACCCATGTAAAAGAACATTATTTTTTTTTTTTGATAAAAATAGCCAATGTAAAATACATGTTTTTAAGCATTTTGGGCAAAAAAAAAAAAGCGCCAATGGGATTTTTTTTAAAAAAAATAAAAAAAGTTGCGCTGAAAACATATGTTTTCAGCAACTTTATTTAAAAAAAATCCCATTGGCGCTTTTTTTATTTTTTTGGCCCAAAATGCTTAAAAATATGTATTTTACATTGTTTATTTTTTTTTTAAAAAATAATGTTTTTTTACATGAGTTTTCAAAGGTTTTTGCAACTCAAGAGGGTTTTCATTTTATATTTGACCTATATATATATATATATATATATAGGGGAATTATAAGTAAGAAACCTTAGTGAGTTAAAGAAACTTCAAAAACTCATTCCTTGGCCCTAATTGATCCACGTCTCCCCTTAACCAACCCATTGGAAGGGCATTTTCGGCAGTATTTTTTTTTCACATTTTGTAAAGTGCAAAAGTTGTCTGACATTACAAAGAACATTCGTTTTTTTGCAGCAATCTCTCTCCTCTTTTTCCTTAAATAATATCTTCAACCTCATTTACACTCTTACACACCACACCATGGATTCTCCTCATTCTCCTGAACCCCCTTCCATTGACCTTAATGTTACTCAATCTTCATTAATGGTCTCGCCTATTTCTGTTATTCCACAGAATTTCACATGTGTTTCATTTAATGAACCCGAAGTCCTTTCTCGATCCCATTCTGATACTTCTGACTCGGATGGTATGTTTATATTTATGTATTTTCTCTGTTTCCTTTTTGATTTTTTTGGTCTTACGTGTTTAAATGTGTGGATGTGTTTTAAAATGAAACGATTTTTGTTTTTAAGGCTAATCACTTGTTTTCTTTCTCTTTTTACACCTTTTTTTTATAGGTAAATCATGTGTTTTTGTTACACCACAGACTATTGTTGACATGTTTTTTGTTAGTTTGGTCTTTTATGTGGGTGTGTTTTTATGTAAACCATGTTTTAGCAAGTCATGTGTTGTTTTAGCAAATCATGAACTTTATTATTTGTTGTTTTTATCCACTTTTTTTGTTTTAAAATGAAAAGAGCTTTTTTTTTTTTTTTTTTTTATTTAAGGCTAATCACTTGTTTTCTTTCTCCTTTTACACCCTCTTTTATATAGGTAAATCTTGTGTTTTTGTTACACCAAAAGACTATTCTTGACATGTATTTTTGTTAGTTTGGTCTTTTATGTGTGTAATGAATGGTTGTGTTTATTTTTGTTTGAAGTTTTTTTTAATGAGTTTTTTCCATTTTATACGTTTTTTTTGTGTTTATCCACTTTAATGATTTCCAAATCTTGTCTTCTTTTTAACTTTTTCATATTCCAGAATGCTATTGATGCCATTGTATTATCCACTTTTATCCCTTTGCATTCAGTGTTCTGCACATATAAAAGCTGAGAAAACAAAGGTTACAAGTTAGAATTGCTCACGACAGCGTAGTCAAGTAACATACAGTAAACAAATATGTTATAGCACAAGATTTAAATTTATTACCGTCAAGATAGTAAGTGGACCTGCAAATTGAGACCCTGGGTCACATCTACGCCAATTCCGCTTACACGGCTTCATTCCTTGAATAACATACGCACACCAGTCGATCTGTGAGAAATCGGTGTTCTTTGTTATCTTCTTAAACAAGAAATCCCTACATCTTCCTTGACTATGGCACTCCACCATAACCGTGATGAACATCATCAAAAAGTCTAAACGAAAGAAGAACGTGTCCCCATCTTCTGCCTGTTCTATGTTATTTACCATGTTAGTCACCGCAACAAATCGCCCCGGATACCTGTCCCTCCATTGTTTCACCTCGTCTTCCATAAAGTCAAACGGTTCCATTTTATGAATTTGTATCCCTTCACATGGAATTCCTAATAACCTATGGATAGCCATTTCATCTATTTTTATGCTTCCATTTTCCAGCTTTATTTCCATTTTCTCGGGATCAAAATTGTCAACCACATAATGTCCCAACTTGCCTGGAATTCCATCAATGTTAAATTCCAAAATTTTACCGAAGTCCATTTTAACAACAGCCTCCCTTTGTTTTTCTTTTAAACATTTAACGCACTTATACAATTGTATTGGCGACGAACGTGTGTTCAATGATAACCATTCATCTTTGCCACCTTTTATCGAACTTTGTTGGACCCTTTTCATCTTTTTTTCCCCGGAAGCCCCTGCTATACATGTTCCCAAGTAATTAAAAAAAACATTTTACAAACATATATAAAAACAGCAAAACAGTTTCTTTTAACATACCCGTTGTCCGACTTTTTTTGGCACTTTGGGCTTGTTGTTCATCATCGAAGAAACTAACTGTTTTCTTCCGTTTTTTCCCTAGAGTTCCTGGTATACATGTAACAAACATATATTAAAACAGCAAAACAGTTTCTTTAACATACTCGTCCGACTTTCAAAAAAATATGAAAAACAATACCATTGAAAACATATATATAAAACAGCAAAAGAGTTTGTTTTAAAATACCCGTTGTCCTACTTTTTTTGCATGTTTGGGCTTGCTGCTCGTCATCGAAGAAAGTAACTGTTTTCCTCCTTTTTTCACTGCAATTCATTCAACACATAAATTTGCTCAGGTGTAAAACTTTTTGTAACATCACTGTAACAAAAACTTATATACTAACAACTATAGGTTGATTTTAACATACCCGGTGTCCGTTTTTCTGAATAGTCCATAGGTGTATCAGAATCATTTTCATCAAAATCTGCATTAGTAAATTAGAGGTTATATTTGTTTATACACTAGTAGATTCAACAAATGATGGCAAAACAATTTTTGATAACATACCTAGATGCTTTTTAACTTTATTATCTTCAGTATTTATAGCATTTCCCGTTAGCAACAAACGGGGGCTTCTCCTTGTACCAGGGGCGGATCTAGGTTTAATCGGGTGGGTTCCCGGGAACCCGGTCGGTTTGTAATTTTTAGTGTTAACGTATATAGAAAAATAGAAAGGAACCCATAAGAAAAATGATTTAGGAACCCATTACTAAAAGTTGAAGGTGGTGTAGTGGCTGAAAGTCTGAACTCTAAAACCCGCTTTCACATTCAGAAGGTTCCAGGTTCGATTCCACCTTCATGCGTTTTTTGGTTTCTAAACTTTTTTTCTTTTTTTTTTAGTTCAAACCTAGGGTAAAACCTAAACCCAACTCTCACCCCTTCTAAACAAAAACATACAAGTGAGCAGCCCCAAACCCTCCTCCCTCCCTCCCTCCCTCCCTGACCCCTGCTCTGCGCCGCCACCTCCTGCCCTCATCCTTCCTCGACCTCTGCTCCACGTCTTAGGTTCCACCATGAAACTCGGGCAGTGGGCGTGTGTGTTTCAAAGGTAAGGATACCTTTCCAAATTGTTTTTTTTTTTTTTGTGTATAACATTTTAATTCATTCAGATTACAAATTGTGAATCAATGGCGGAAATAGTTATTAAATGAAGTGTAATTAGTTGATGTTATTGTATGTCTAGTGATGTTTGGCCATTCAAAGTTATTAGGATTTTTGTTGACTATTACTGTATTTTTATTGTTGATTTTGAAATACATCATCAGTTATTACTTCTTAGGATGAAGATCTATTTGTCTCTTGGTTATTCATAATGTCCTTTGATTGTTTGCTTAATTGCTTTTAGACTCTGCACTTATGCTTGCATTTATATGTTCATTTGGGTATCAAATATACAAACTAGGCTTTCCTATTTCAATTGCGTTCTTCCTTTTATTTGATGTATATAAACATGTACATTGCCCAACGGTATTGATAGAATTCGTAGGTGTCATTATATAATTTCCATTTCTAATTCCACGCAAGTGATGCTAAACACATGCGACAATGAATAAATCCTAATTCCTGATTGTTTTTTTTCAACTTAGTGATATCAATTCATCATATGGGTATCACTTATTTATTTTATATTTTTTTTTATTATATGGGTATTGTTGAATTAGAGCTGAGTTTGTGAGATTATTGTTTAAAATAGAAAAACTCATGCTTCACCATCTGGTATCTCCTTAATTTATCCAAATTTGCAGACAATGGCGCATATTCAGACCGTTACGGTAGCCCGAAAGACAATGTCCTATGTGGGAGAATCAAGAGCATTACGGTAGCCCGAAAACAACCATAGGTATGTTTTTTTAGTCCTTAAAGACAATCGTATTTATATTATGTGTTTTAAATTTCTAATGTCAATTTTTTTTATTAAATCGTATTTTTATTATGTGATGAACCTTATCCGACCCGAACCCGTGAACCGACCCGAAATTTTATGTTTGGTCATATGAAATTGAAACACTTAAAAAAAGGAACCCAGTGGAAAAAATTCCTGGATCCGCCACTGCCTTGTACTCTTCGTAGTCATCATGCTAATACTATCACTTTCCATTTGTGATTTTCAGACACTAAAATTACAAATGCAAGTTCCAGTTCCGAAGCATAAATATAAACTTTTTTGTAACTACAAAAATCTGGAGCAAACTTTTATGTAACAGCAACAATCTAAACATTTTTGTAACAACAACAATCTAAAGCAAAAAGCACATCCCAGAGGTATTTATCTTTATATAACATGAAGAATGTGTTCTTTACACTGATAGCTTATTCCAAAGGGATCATCTATAATTTCATATGAATACTACACTACATTTTTTTACAAAGCAAATCATAGTCGTTTGTAAATCCACGGTTTGTTACAATAACACTAAACCACTATACCTTTATAGAAACCCAAGGGTTTCGTCGGCTAAGAACAACAAAATCAGAAACCCTTTTGGTTATAGGTGGTGTTTCTTTGTTACATTTTTAAAATCAGAAACCATTTTTAAATCATAAATATATTTTTTGGGTAAAGGGTTTCATCCCATAAGAAAAACAAAATTATAAACATAATCGGTTCAAAAGAAGAAGATCCGTTGGATTTTCAAACAAAATCATAAACATAATCGGATCAAAACAAAATCATTTTACATTTTTACAATCATTTTATTATTTTATATATTTTTTGGTAAAGGATTATAACCAAAACCATATAAAGTTAGGGTTTCGATTGGCTGAATCATACCTTTGAAACAGATTACAAACAGATTACAAACAATAAGGAAGAAGGTAGGTTATCGTTCGAATCGTACCTTTTCAACGAGGTTACAAGCAACAAAGAAGAAGGTCTTTTTGATCTTTTGCAGATGATGAGTTCGTAAAAGTAAAAGATGAAGGTTTTTTAGATGAAGGTCTTTTGGATCTTTGCAGATGAAGGTGTTTTAGATGTTAGAAAAAGTGCTTTGTAAAAGTAAAAGAAGAAGATCAAGAGAAAAGGAAACGTGAAAAGCTTCATATTTCATGTCAGATGTACAGTACTGCATGGCAGATCTATTTTTCTTTATTCCCTTTTTACCCTTATGCAACTTTACTGAGTACTTTTTCATTGTTAATCGTAAAAGAAAAAATTTCAAAAAACATCAACCATTGATCAAGGGAAATGAAGGGACAAGATTTAGTTTTCAAAGTTTATTTAACTGGGGGAGGTTTTCAATTTATCCTCCCCCTATATATATATATAGAAAAATGGTAAAACGAGAACATCGTTTAATCCTATATATATATATATATATATATTTGTTAAATTACAATAAATCAAACATCCTGTAGATTAGTATCCATACAGGAATTCCATGTCAAAGAGCTAGAGTGGAGCCAGCATTGCGGGTGGGAAATAATACTTGGGTTGGTGAATTTAAGGGTGTGCACATAACGCCTTGATTCAGTTTTGAGTCATAATTATAACCATAACCATAAACATAACCAAAACCAAAACCAAAACCAAAATCAAAATTTTCAACACAATTTAGTTTTGAACCGGTCAATGAACCAAGAAAAAAATAGAGCTAAACAAGACAAATTGACCATCAACGCACCTGACATAGCCGCTAATGAACTTTGTCGAGTTACTCTTTTCTAACTATAAGGTTTTTCTTTGATAATGTTTCACTAGGCAAGCGATATGAGACAAAGTGTGTTTGAGAGTTACAGTTTTATGAACTCTAAATCGACTAAAGTGTTTTAAAATCGTGATAAAGTTACATTTTTGTCACAAAGAATTGTATTTTAAGATAGCATAGACATATAATAGATAGAGTTAGCGGTTAAAATCGTCTATGTGTTTTGGCCCATTTTGTTTGTTAAATCCAAAAAATGTCTTTAAATCAAGAGCTAAAATCATCCTTGAGTTTCGTCAGTTAAAAAAAACGTTTTTGAATGTAACAAGCAAAACTGACTAAACATTAAAAACAATTTTGACTGATCTTAACTTTTGAAAACACACATTTAAAGGACTCAAAGGTGGAAAAACTAGGTTTATAATTATGTGGCTCCAATCAAGACTGATTTGATAACGTTATTCCGTCTAAACTATGCTATGTCGTACAGTCATAGTTCGACTTGTCACTGATTCCAAGTGTATATATAACAAACAGCCATTATGTTTTGATTATTAGACTGGTGTTTCTTCATTGGCGCCATCCGTGGGACGAGTTATTAAGAACATCAATTTAAAAACTTCTATCTCTCAACACACCAGCGATGAGTTCTTTACCAATCAACACAAACTCTCCACAAGGCCCGTCCGGCACTGGTGTAGCTCCGGCAATCACCAGCCAGCCCGACAGCCACGTGGAAGAGCAAGTTCACATCACCGACGTGGGCCACACCCCGTCCTCCGGGACAAGGCAAACCCCGTCATTCCATTTTGCAACTGATAACCTTCAGACCTCACCTGCCGCTCATACTACGCCAATGGTCAGCCCGGAGGTATGGTATGCGCAGCAGAAAGAAGCTCTGAAGCAAGCATTCATGCACAAGCTTAAAGAACAACATCTGAGAGAGGCATCCCGCGCCCTGTCCTTCAGCGAAGGAAGGCCTGTCACTATCTCGGAAGGGCCGTCCAGAGCTGCAGGACACGTCGGCGGAAGCACCCATAACACTGACCCAACATGGAGGGAAGACTCCGACGAGTCACAGAGTCGTTTTCAACGTGACACAAGCCAGTACTTGACCAACACCGTTGATCGAGCACACTTGTCGTCTGGAGAAGACGACCTGACAAAACCATATTACCCCCCCTCGTTCAGTGAAAAATCAAAGTTTACACCGCGCATCGCACTCGCCATACTGCCCGCTGGGACAAAAATGCCAAGCACATTGGGAAAATTTGACGGCACCGGCGACCCTGATGACCACATACGAAGTTTCGAGGTCGCAGGAAAATGCGCGCGGTGGACCTTGCCAGCATGGTGTCACATGTTCGCGCAGACGCTCACGGGCGCAGCGCGGGTATGGTTCGACAGCCTACCAAACGGAAAGATTGATAATCTGAAAGAGCTGACTGATAAATTCTTGGACCACTTCAGTCAAAACAAAAGAATCGAGCGGGATTCCACTGACATTTTGCAAGTCAAAAGACGCGATAATGAGTCCATCGAGGATTACATCACCAGGTTCAACCGCGAAGCTTTACAAATTGGTCCAATCGGATTCGAGCTTATGAAAGCAGCGTTTACGCAAGGAGTCAGATGTGACTCGCTGATCCGCACGCTGGCCGGATGCACAGGCATGCCAAATACATGGGAAGAGATCATGCGCGGCGCTAAAAATTATGCGAAGACAGAAAGAGAACTATCCGTCTGGAGCAGAATTCAAGCACCACAGTACACAGATACACAAGCGCAAGCAATGCGCAACCGAAACAACAAGCATGACAGGAGGGCGAAGGGCAATGTCTGGACGAGGCTTCAAGGAGCCGACCAGACAACCCCAAAGCCTTCTGCGTCACAAGATTACCAGCGCAACACCTCGCTTGTGCACAAGCCCAACCGAAGGAGTCACAACAACTGGACTCCCTTAACCAAAACACCGGCGCAAGTTCTAGCAACGGAAAACGTTGACTTCCCAGAACCTAAGGTCATCAAACGGCGCGAAGGGTTGGACCACAACAAGTTTTGCGCGTACCATCAAGACATCGGTCATGACACCGATAAGTGTTACCAACTAAGGCAAGCCATTGAAGATGCATTAAAGTCCGGCAAGCTCGGCCACCTGCTGCAAAACGTTGAGCGCAAACAAGCGGGGGGTCCTCCGCCCAAAAAGATAAAGAATATAAGCATGATGATACACAGCAGCGGGCACCGAAGCCAGAAACGAAAAACTGAATCAACAGCAGAATGGAGGGAACAACAGGTGTGTTTCCCCATAGTCAAAGGCGGCCCATCGGCCACAAAAGCAATCATTGTCACAGCCATTTTTGACCATTACAGAACCACTAGAGCATTCATGGACACGGGCAGCAATTCAGACATTATGTATGGTCAGTGCTTTGACCTCCTGGACGAAGAGGATAAGCAGCGCCTCCGCCCCATCAATTCGCCGATCATGGGATTCTCCAACGAGGTTGTAACACCCCTCGGAGAAATATCCTTCCCTCTCACTCTAGGCGCGCAGGGACGGTCGCGAACAGAAGAGGTCATTTTCCTCGTCATCCCATCCAAGTCTAAATATGATATCATCCTGGGTAGGGACTCCATGGCTTCCTACAACATGGTCACCTCCACCGTGCATAGCGCGATCGGTTTCCCCACTCCAAACGGGGTAGCCATTGTATGGGCCAACAGAGAGTGCGCCATGACCACGGAGCCCCACCCAGCAAAAATGTTGAAGCCCTGCCCGCGCACTGAACCCGAAAAGTGGATCTTAAACCCAGAGTTCCCTGAGCAGCCCATAACAATAGGGCCAGAAATCTCCGAAAATATCAGGGACCATCTGAAACAACTCCTCCGCAAAAATATCGATGTTTTCGCATGGCAACCGTCGGACATGATCGGTGTTCCGCGCGAACTCGCTCAACACAAGCTTAACACATACCGCTCTGTAGAACCCATCGCGCAGAAGCGCAGAAGTATGGGTGCTGAAAAAACTCAAGCAATGAATGAGCAAGTTGGAGAACTGTTAAAGGCAGGCATTTTGAGGGAAACACGATACCAAACCTGGGTCGCAAACCCAGTCATGGTTAAGAAAAGCAATGGCGGATGGAGGATGTGTGTAGACTACACCGACCTCAACAAAGCATGCCCGAAGGACTGCTATCCCCTACCAGAAATCGATTTGAAAATAGACTCTCTAGCCCCGTTCCGCTTCAAGTGTTTTTTGGACGCCTACAAAGGCTACCACCAAATACAGATGGCACGTGAAGATGAAGACAAAACTGCCTTCCGCACAGATAAAGGAGTCTTCTGCTACACAAAGATGCCATTTGGCCTAAAAAACGCCGGAGCCACGTATCAACGACTGATGGACCGCGCATTCGCCAAGCAGATCGGGAGAAACCTAGAAGTCTATGTTGATGACTTAGTCATCAAAAGCAAGGAAGAGGACCAGATGCTAAAAGACATTGAAGAGACCTTCAAGCATTTAAAAGCGATCTGCATGAAGCTAAACCCAAGCAAATGCGCTTTTGGGATGGAAGAAGGCAAGTTTCTGGGGGTCGTGGTCACCAAAGATGGGTTCAGACCAAACCCCGAAAAAATACAAGCCATTGCGCAAATGCCCTCCCCATCCACCCTAAAAGAGGTTCAAACGCTGAATGGACGCCTTGTAGCGATCAACCGCTTTCTGTCGCATCACGCAAGCAAATCCATTCCTTTCATCGAAACACTGAAAAGCTGTTTGAAAAAGAACCATTTTAAATGGACACCGGAGGCAGAGAAGGCTTTTCAAGAGATGAAGGAATGCTTAATGGACCTACCAACGCTCACCGCTCCACTCCCTAGGGAGCCCCTAACGATGTATCTTTGCGCCACAGAGCAGGCGGTGAGCGCAGTACTGATGGTAGATAGAAAGCTGGTCCAAACGCCTATCTATTACGTCAGCAGAGTACTAACAGATGCGGAGTCCAGATACACCATCATGGAGAAGCTAGTTTTAGCCCTCGTTCATGCATCAAGACGGCTGCGCCGTTATTTCCAAGGCCATCCCATCAATGTGCTGAGCGATTACAAGCTGAACAATGTCCTATCAAAGCCAGAAGTTTCCGGGAGATTGGCAAAATGGGCAATTGAGCTGGGTGAGCACACCATCAATTACAAGACGCGCCCGGCGATTAAAGGACAGGTACTGGCGGATTTCATAGCAGAAGTACCAAAAGAAAAAGTAGAAGAATGCAAAGCCGAACAAGAACCGCAACCATCGAATGACGAGAAGGCCATCTGGAACCTCTACACAGATGGGGCCTCAAACGAGGATGGCGTTGGCGCGGGAATACGCTTGGTCAGTCCAGAGGGAGCGGAGTTCACCTACGCAATCAGGCTCGAATTCAAAGCCACCAACAATGAGGCTGAGTATGAAGCATTCCTCGCTGGACTACGCATCGCGCACAAGCTAGGCGCCAAGCACATCTTCGCGCACGTCGACTCAATGTTGGTCGCCGGTCAGATCAGCGGGAAGTATGAGGCCAAAGAACCCTCAATGATTTTATACCTTCAACGCGCCAAGGAACTCATGGCTACTTTCCCCAGCTGCACCATCGACCACATCAGACGCAGTCAGAACAAGCCGGCGGACGCTCTAAGCAAAATGGCCTCTACAACCTTCAGCCATTTAGCAAAAGAGGTCCGAATCGAAACACTGAGCGAACCGTCTGTACCACCCAAAGAGGTCAACGTCATCCAAACGGGTGCTGACAGCTGGATGACTCCGATAATATCTTATCTGACCAATGGCGCCCTGCCAGAACAACGCGCCGAGGCCAGAAAGATACAGCACAAAGCCCTACAATACCAAATACAAGACGGAGTGCTCTATCGGAAGTCATACCTGGGGCCATTGCTGCGGTGCGTGGATGCAGTTGATGCGGACTATTTGGTGCGAGAAATACACGAAGGGATATGTGGGATACACGCGGGGCCGCGCATGGTGGTCGCGAAGATCATGAACGCGGGATACTATTGGCCGGGCATGCACCTAGATGCCTTAAAAATCATCCGCAAATGCGACTCATGCCAGCGACACGCCCCCAACACCCTGCGTCCAAAGAATGAACTTATACCAGTAACCTCGGCATGGCCATTCCAAAAATGGGCAATTGATCTGGTGGGACCTTTCCCAATGACGACAGGCAAAAGGAAATTCCTGATAGTCGCAATTGACTACTTCACCAAATGGGTCGAAGCCAAGCCGCTGGCTGAAATCACTGCTAACCATGTGAAGAAGTTCATTTGGGAATTCATCATTTGCCGTTTCGGGCTGCCCATGTCAATCGTCACAGATAACGGGACTCAATTCGCAGATAAGGGGTTACTGAAATGGTACGCGGATTTGCACATCCAACCAACCTTCACCTCGGTCGCGCACCCACAAGGCAACGGCCAAGTTGAGCGCGCGAACCGCAGCATCGTGGAGGGCATCAAAGCCAGATTGGGAACGAAAGGTAAGGCTTGGGCAGAGGAATTACCGAGCGTGCTATGGGCTAATCGTACACTAACCAAAACAAGCACCGGTGAAACTCCGTTCAGCCTCACATACGGCTCTGAAGCCATGATACCCGCGGAGATTGGATGCCCATCCCCGAGAGTACTTTCCGCAACCACGACAGATAATGACCAGGAGCTGCGCACAAAACTTAACTTGGTGGAATTACGCCGCGATGAAGCAGCAATACGAGAGGCAAATTACAAGCAGCAGCTAGAGCGCTACTACAATGCCAAAGTCAAAGCCCAAGCGTTCAAGGTCGGAGAGTTCGTCTTGAGAAACAACGAGGCCAGCGGAGCCCTCCCCAAGGGAAAGTTAACCCCAACTTGGGAAGGACCGTACCGCATCCAAGAAGTCCTCGGCAAAGGGGCCTACAAGCTATCAACGTTAGAAGACAAACCGGTTCCCCGAACATGGAACGCGGCGCAATTAAGAAAGTGCTATATGTAACTGCAAAACATGATGTAACGAAGGCCGTTTCGCCACTTAAATGAAATGAAATATAGCAGTTTCCTTTATTTTACATGTGCCCGCACCCCAAACTTAGAAATTGCATCGAGAAAATCTGCAATTTCCTTAAAACTGCGCGTTGCATGGTTAAGATGCAACGCGCACCCTAAACTTAGAAATTGCATCGAGAAAATCTGCAATTTCCTTAAAACTGCGCGTTGCATGGTTAAGATGCAACGCGCACCCTAAACTTAGAAATTGCATCGAGAAAATCTGCAATTTCCTTAAAACTGCGCGTTGCATGGTTAAGATGCAACGCGCACCCTAAGCTTAGAAATTGCATCGAGAAAATCTGCAATTTCCTTAAAACTGCGCGTTGCATGGTTAAGATGCAACGCGCACCCTAAGCTTAGAAATTGCATCGAGAAAATCTGCAATTTCCTTAAAACTGCGCGTTGCATGGTTAAAATGCAACGCGCACCCCAAACTTAGAAATTGCATCAAGAAAATCTGCAATTTCCTTAAAACTGCGCGCTGCATGGTTAAGATGCAACGCACACCCTAAGCTTAGAAATTGCATCGAGAAAATCTGCAATTTCCTTAAAACTGCGCGTTGCATGGTTAAGATGCAACGCGCACCCTAAACTTAGAAATTGAATCAATTTCTTTAAAATGGTGCGTCGCATAGTTGAAACACAACGCGCACCCTAAACCTCGAAATTGCATAAAGTATATCTGCAATTTCCTTAAAATTACTTAAAATCCTATGTCTACTGGATTCCTGCGCGGACGCTTCGATAAAAATATGATGCGCAAAGTAACAGCTATGAAATAATAACAAGGCATATGAACATTAACACAAGGCAGGAATAAACTAAACTGCCATTGACAAAATAAATATGTTCAATAATACTTATAAACATAAAATCATTACATATTGTTTAAGCAGACCAAAAGTGGAGCTACAAACACAGCCAAGGTTAAATACAAAGACAAAATATTCAGCTTCATTTCTTGGACGAGGAAGATGTATCACTAAGATCATCATCGTCTGACCCGGACAGGCTCAACCGCTCACCACCCTCCGCCTGAATCTCAGCCGCTAAGTCACTCGCCTTCAGCTTCGCGTACTCATGACGCGTATGCACCAAGCCGGCCTTGTCAAATGATTCCTTGAGTTCAAAGCAGCTGGGACGGTCACGGTGGCTTACAACGAAGTCCACCAGCTCGTACTTCAATTCATCAAACTCCGCGGCCTTCTTAGCAAACACAGCATCCAGGTCTTGTTTATACAAGGGAAATTGGTCCAAAGGTCTCCCCTCCTGCGCATGCTGGTACCCTTCAATGAAGCCAGCCTTGCGACCCACAAGCTTCGCAGCTGCGTTCATTGCGGCCACAGCTTGACGCGTCTGCGCGCAATTTTTCACATGATGGGCGACCTGCACGATACTCAAGAAACATAGTTAGTGCAAACAAACACAAAATAGTGAGAAGACAAATGCAAAAAAAAAAAAAAAAAAAAAAAAAAAAGAGGAACATACCTCGGGGACACAACATCCCAGGACCCAAGCGCGGTCCTCCTCTGCCACATCCTTCTCACTTTGGGCCTCCAACAATTGCCCCTCAAGCTCAAGCACTTTCCGGTGAAGGGACAAGTTTTCCTTGTCCAACCCATCATGCCCTTCACGCAAGTCAGCGATCAACTGATCCTTCTCCTTGAAAAGCTCGCGGGCCTCAATCAACTTATCTTTATGCTGCTGCACCAGCCGCCGCTGCACATCCAACTCTTTGCAAGTCTCATCCCTCTGAGCTTCAATCTCGCTGAGGCGCTTCTTGGTCGCCTCCATCTTCGCGTTATCCTTCGCGCAAGCAACCCTCCATTGCTCTTCCCTCTCGGAGATGTGCTCACGGAGTTTGTCACGCTCCTCGCGAAAGGTAACAGCGTCCCATTTAGCACGCTTAAGCTCCGCTTGCACGCGGTCACGCTCCTCCGTCACACGCTGTAAATCTTGATGAAACCTGTGACGGTCATGCGCCATGGACCCCCACTCCCGCACTATCTCAGCAGAAGTGGACAACATGTTGGCCACGCTTAAAATATGGTCATCCATAAGGTCCCCGCGAGGACGCGTGGCCTGGTGCTCGCGCTCACCAGGAGGGATAACATTCGCCAAGAATTGACGACATTCCTCCACACTCAAGAAACGGGCGACCGGAGTCAACGTCCAGTTAGGCACAAAAATGCCGCTAGACGACTCCCCGCCCCCAGCTGGGCGCGCACCTGAAGAACCGGGATTCGGCTCCGTTGTCACCCGTTTCTCGTTCTCCTCATCATCATCAATGGTCATATCAACTCCATGACCGTACCCCTCACTAATGTCTGTCGGCGACACCCTTCCCTCATCACCTTCCGGATCATTCCGCGGAGGAGTAGGGAGTCGCACAGGCGATGGCGATTGCGGCGGAGTTGGAAGACGCGGTGGCGTTGATCCCTACACAGGAGAAGGCTGGCGATGGGGAGATGGCGGGTCCGCCAACACAGAAGTGACCAGCACATTATCCTGCACATCAGTATGCGCAGACTCCTCAACCCGCTCTTCAGGAGACGTCGGCCTGATGGGCCCAGTGTCAAACTCCTTATTGATAGGAGCAGCAGTCACATCCTCTGGCGCGGTCGTGCCCAACAACGAAGCTATAAAAAACACAAGGTCATTAGCCAATAAAAAGGAAAGGAAGGGAGAAACAAGTAGCAAACTCACCTAACAAGTCTTCCTCCACAGACCGGACAAGCGTGTCCAGCTTCACTCTCTTCTCAACGGGCGATGTCAACTCCCCGCTGGCTCTCCTCTCCCTACTTGACCGCCTAGATCGCTTTTTATGGCGGGGCGCGTCAACCGGAATGGCTCCACCCTCAGATGGCTCCGCGGTGACAGGTTTCGTCAGCACAGCGCTTTGAACCTCTTCAGTCAACCTCACCACGGACTCCTCTTGAACGAACGCATCTGAAAGTTCAACGTAGCTTCGTTCAAAAGGCTGGTAATTTTCAAAGTACCTATTAACCACTTCGTGGTTTAAAACAAAAAAATAGTCTTCACCTCTGGTCACATTCGCCTGCGGATTGGAGACGCGACGCACAAGGGGGTCTTCATCGATAGTCTCCTCGCTGTCATCATCCGCGCGTGCAGGTGGTTGTTGCACATCTTGCCTCCCTGCAGACCACGCAATTGGCGAAAGCAAAGACGAGTCAGAAGACTCATCACTAGATATCACAAGTAAGGGTAAGCCCGTCCGCACAAACATGTTGACGGGCGAAGGGTTCTCATAAGGTGGCGAGGACTCACCGGCTTCAGTAATGAGTAGCGGCGCAGTTGTAGCCTCCTGCGACGCGCTATCCAATTTGGGACGGACAAGTGTGTCCCAAGCCTTCTCCAATATGTACAGCTCATTGTCCGCCAGCTTCTCAAAAGCGAACCCCATGTTATCCCCGCCTAACAGCATGCTGTAGAGGCATTCCACCTCTGCAAACAAGAGTTAAACAAATCAATAACGCAATACACCCCGCGCAGGTGCAAAAGAAAAAAGACGATCAACTACTAACCTTTACCATCTTCAGTCAAGTGCGGATTACGACCCTCCACCTCATACTTTATGCTCATCCCAGCCATCACAAGGCCAAGTTCAGGGATCTCGCATAAGTCAACGGGATGGCTGGTCAGGGTATTAAACCACGGCTGATCCTTATATTGAATCAACTCCATCTTACCCAATCCCTCCGCTGGGTCTAACCTACTCATCTCAATGGGAATAACCCCCTGGTTAATCCAGAAAAATTTAGGTTTCCACTCCCGGAAACTCTTCACCCCGGCTCCAGCGCAGGCAGAAACCCCCGGGCGTGGCCTACACGAGAGCCAACTCTCCACAAAACTCAAGCTGTAAAACACCAAGAACATGTCCACCAAAGGCTCAATCTTGTTGGCGCGGCAGCAGAACTCGAAGAACATCAATCTAGACATCAAACCAGGGTGGATCTAGTTAATGTGCACGCCAATTGCACGAATAAAGGTACCGAGAAACTGGGTAATCGGAACCCTGAAATTGCAGTCTCGGAAGTAGCAGGCATATAACCCCACTTTCCCAACAGGGGGTTCCAGTATAGTTTTATCTGGAGCAGGAATCTCTACCCCATACGAAGACGGAAAGCCAACCCCTTTCCTAAATTTCTTGAATTCTCCCTTACTCCAAACCGCCGTCACTTCCCCAGCGTGGGGCGGTTTCTTTTTTGAACCGTCATCTCCTTTCTTTGATCCACGTTTCTTCCTGGGAATGTTAACAATGTGGTCCATGACTCAAAAACAAGAAATATTGTCAGGAAGATAACGCAGAAGTATAAATTCGCCGAGGAGAAAAGAAAAGAGGATTTGAGAGTAAGTATGAAAAAAGTGAAAAGGTTAAGGGAGAAAGAGGGTTTAAATAGGAAGGCCACACGTGGAAGACACGTAGCCTGACGGTTTTTTGAAATTCAAAATGCCCACCAACCAATGGAGGACACGTCGCAATGTAAAGAAGACAAAACGACCAGGGCCCACCACGTCTCTGACGTTTGTACAACCGTCAGAGACTTTTCGGCTACCAACCAGTCGCGTCACCCACGCGATCTGACAAAACTGATGTGCACATTAATTGGGGGGGGGGGGGGGGGTCCACACCTACCCCACTTGCACAACACCGCGCGGAAGCTTCCCCCGCCTAATCAACGCGCAATTCTCAAAAAATACCCCACGACACAAAACTGAGTCCAGCGTCTCGCATGCTACGCAAACAACACACTGGACTAGGGGGACTTGAAGAGATAGGTACCCGCACACGCGCAGGAAGGAAACCCATGCGCACGTCAGCACAGTAATATGACGTGGCGTTCTAGAAGACGGCGCACGCAACAGCAAAAAAGGACAAATATCACCCGACAAGAGCAGAGCCAACAGCCAATCACAGGCCAGAGCACCCTGCTCCACGATCTCCTGCCAGTACGAGGTACAGAAAAGGACGAAAAGGACGACGTCAGGACACGTGGACCAATCAAAAGAAGACAGCGCAGAAAATGACAACGGCCACAATCGTACAAGACAGCTGCCATGCTCCTCACAGCCAATCACAGGCTACCTAAACAGCCTATAAATACCTCCCTTCGTCACCAGAAGAGGCGATCGAAAAAGGAATAGAATTCATATAGAGAGCTGTGAGAGATAGATTATAGTCGAAACGCTGTAATAATCTTATAACAGTGTCTTGTAACTTGTCCTGATAAATAAGAAGTCCGTTCCTTTACATCATTAGTTCATTATCATTGTTATATTTTGATTATTAGACTGGTGTTTCTTCAAAAGGACTCAAAGGTGGAAAAACTAGGTTTATAATTATGTGGCTCCAATCAAGACTGATTTGATAACGTTATTCCGTCTAAACTATGCTATGTCGTACAGTCATAGTTCGACTTGTCACTGATTCCAAGTGTATATATAACAAACAGCCATTATGTTGACGCAATATTACCTCTAATTTATTGTTTATTTGAGACAATTAATACATTGTGTTTCTAGTTTTGGGTAATTTATAAGTTGAGATCCTTAGAGCACTAACATACATAATAAGGTGAAGTTAGAAAAAAATATATAATGTTAAATAACTTTAAATATTGACCATTTTAACATATAATCTTATTACTTTTCATCTAAAATCATATTAATAACATTTTTAAAAATTAAAAAGTTGATGTGGTTGCTTGGCGTACTTGCAACTTGTGACAGAATCAAGTATCAACAACTGAGTGGCTCAAAAGCTACTTCACACAACTACTAAATGTAACCACTGTATATAATAAAATTAAACTAGAAATGAGGTAATATATAATTAACTTAGGATCAAAATAATTTTATAAGATATATTTTAGGTATGTGAAAATAGTTGTAAAACAATAACATAAAATGTTTAAAAAAGATGATTTATATAGGGGGCCCGACAGAACACCAACGTGTGAAGCACACTCCGAGATGATAGGTTCCATGGTATTTGGTGATTTGATTGGCCTTTCATCAAAGCTCATGGGCTCATGGCCCCCTTGTTTTTTTTTAAATTATTTTTTATTTTAAAATACCTCCATCAAATACAAAATAAAATAGATCAATAAGTCAATAACATGCATGGATTCGGTTCTAATGAGAACTAAATTGAGTTGTGAAAACCGTGAGAACTCCGATTTAAAATGCGAATTTCAATTTTTTTACTCACTGATGTAAAAATGGCTAGCTAAAAAAAAATTACGTCGTTCTTACAAAGGTATAAAATTACGTCGTTCTTACACCAGTATAAAATTACGTCGTTCTTACACTGGTATAAAAAAAGTAACGTAAATGTCTACACCGATGTAATATTTTATTATGGTTTAATCACAACCACCACACATTCATTTTACAATTAATTAAATGTGTGGTTATAAAGTGGTTAAATTAAATAGTTTATAGTTGAAAGAATTTAGAAAAATATCTTAATTTACATGCAAACACATATATTTTTTTTATATAAAAGTTACTCTAAATTTATATCATGTCACTCGAGTCTGCAACCAATACTTACATAATATCATGTTTATATATTATATGTATAATTTATTTATTAAAAAGGTATAAAAACAAATTTAGCCCAATTATCCCAATGGTCCGGAAAACAAAACAAGTGGCCACATACTGCATGTAAGTTTTAAAAATATAAAAGTGGTAATTCAGAGATGTTTGAAAAGTTAAGGGGCTAAATACCGGTTAAGTCAAAAGAATTGGATATAAAGAGTAGAAATGGAGAAAAAATTGTTGCTTAATATTTTAGTTAGATCGTTAACCTCGGTGGTTCCACAAATTTGCTCCTAAAATCATCACATTTGTATTTCAGAATTTGAACTCATAAATATTTGGTTGGATAACACACTACTTTTCTACCGGAATGTTCTCAAACAATTATTCATCTACTATATTTTCAAAATAACATTTGATCAATATATAAAGGATTTGATAAAGACACTAGAGAGTAAGGATTATCTTTAAAACCGTCTTTTAAGATAGTTTATAGTTAAAAGTTATGAGTGGTTGGTAATTTTTTTTTAACGAAGAATTTCTTACTCCTTATAAACTCCTTATAAGACTTGAATTCAAGACCTTACACTTTAAATGTATTAAAAGACTTTGCCTTGTCACTGGATCACCAACCCAAATGGCAATGAGTGGTTGGCAATCGATGCCAAATCATTAAACGCATAACTTAATTTGTATTAATAATAAAAAACCCATAAAATATAACCGGAAACTTATATTGATCGATAATGATTAGGAAAAAAAATGATGCAATAAGGAAAAAACTTCATGTTTACAATGTTGGTTGTTGATTAGGGTGTTTGGGATTGAGTTTTGAAAACTGATTATGCATTTTGTTACAGTAGGGATGAAGCAGCTTTTAAATTATTGCGTTTTGGTAACCTAAAAATCCATTTCAAAACTCAACCCCTAAACACTAAAAACTGATTATTTACGTTTTCAAAACTCAATAATTTAAAAATCCATTTCAAAACTCAACCCCAAACATCCTCTTAATCTTTGTTTTAATTGAGTATTAAGCAAAGGTCAAGTTTGTATTATCAAGAAATTGACTATTTAACAAGATAGTTTTGTCAACATTACACTAAGGGCATGCACCTAAAACACTTTAATCAAAAGGGATGTATCGAGGTAACTAATTAAACAATTAGGTGATACCCTTTCTTGTTTAGTTATATGGCCAGGTTTTAGATTTCTATCAACGTTACTTATTACATATTATTTTATCCGAATATATATTTTCTTTTAATAAATCAAATATAAGAAATTACAATTTTAGTATTTTCTTTATTTTAAAATTTCAGAAAAACAATAATAGATTTATTTAAATATATAGACTGAAAAAAAAATATTTTTTTAATACCAAACCGTTGAATTTAAAACGTTGTACAACTGCCAAAAGCAATTTTATAGTTGCATTGGTTGCACTTGTTTTCGCTTTAATTATTTGGACACTCTTGCACAGTTGCACACCAATCCCCATTGTGGATAACTATACATAAACTGATAAACAACCCCTCATGAATAAAGGGGCATACAACAAGTCGTTTTATTTATATCTTATTAGTATACATTGAAATCATTTATTTTTTTTGATTTTTTTAGTAACTCTATACGTTGACATCAGTTTTGCTCATTTGTAGCAAATCAAAGTTGAAACATATTACAGAAATCCTTTTATTTTTCTTGTATCAATATATCAAAGTTTAACATTTCATTGTAAAAATTGAAGTGGTATTATATATACCTTTTACAATACACTGACATATTTCTCGTTTAGTTATCGAGTCCGAGCTCAAGCCCTAGATACAAAGCTCGATTGGGCTCGCGAGCCTAAACGAGCCCAAACATAATTATAAATTATTTATATATCTCTTATAATTTATAGCCCACATATCCAAAGAACAAGTCCTTATTTCATAAACCCATTTAATAACACTCGCGAGCCGAGTTTTTGCGATCTCGAGCCGAGCTTTGAGCTCGTTTGAGATTGTTCTCAAATCACCTCGAGCCAAGCCGAGCCAAGCTCGAGCTTTTGATTTTGCTAGCGAGCCGAGCTCAAGCTCGAGCTTCATAAAACCATAACGAGCAGAGCTCGAGCCCAGTCAGGCTCGGGCTCGGCTCGGCTCGGCTCGTTTACACCCCTAGTTAAAACTACAAGAATAAGGAACCCGTGCTCGAATACTTTTTATAGGATGTCACACGTTTAAGAAATCCAAACCAACTTGTTTGAAACCCAATAAATCGACTAGGAACGTCATAAAGAAATTTCTCCACTGACGAATCTCATAACTAAATTAGACAAATGTTTATGTTTGAGTGACAAGTCTCATAGTGTAGTACTTTTATCCAATATAAATGATATAAAAACCATTTATATATTAATTGACATACAAGAGATCGGGTTGTTTAATTCGTTAGTAAAAATTATCCATATATAGTAGCATGAAAAACTTTTTGATTCGTTGAATTAATTCACTTAAATGTCTATGTAATCAACTTTCATACTTGGAGTATGTTTGACAAGAAGTTTTTAAGAAAAAAGTTCATACTTAATAAAAAATCTTGCTTGGTTGAAATAACTTGAAGCTTTTACATTAGGAGAAAAAACTTTATATTAAAAAGCTACTAGTAATAGCGTTTTAAAAAAAGCTCCTAGTAGCTACAAACTTTTAATGACTAAATGATACAAATACCTATTATATCATAAAAAAATGCATACAAGTTTTTAGTTAATGTTGTCATTTTATACATTTTATTAAAATCTTCAGTTACTCTGTCAAACCTTAAAATATATTTAAAAAAGCTACAGCTACTAATAATAGCGTTTTTAAAAAAAACTCCTAGTAGCTACAAACTTTTAATGACTAAATGATACAAGTACCCATTCTATCATAAAAAAAATGCATACAAGTTTTTAGTTAATGTTGTCATTTTATACATTTTATTAAAATCTTCAGCTACTCGGCCAAACCCTAAAATATATTTAAAAAGCTACAGCTATCAGTCACCAGCCTCCAGTCATCAGTTACCAACCAGTTTTGTCACACACCCTTAGATGAAAATATTTTAGATTTATATTATTAAAAATTTAAATATTACTACATAAGAGAAGGTCAAAAGTGTAACTTAACATGGTTATTATGAAAAACATAAAAAGTCAAACAAGAGTGGGAGATTGTATGTAGAGCACGCGAAGAGCATAAACAAGCGCGTGAGTTTCACGCGGCCAAACTTGTTAAAAGCAGCACTTATTCAAGCAAGAAAGATCGTTGGCAACAAACTACTTGAAGAAAATAAACTTACACTTTACCCCCTTCTCTTTTCCTACCCACTACTTTCACTATTTACACTTTTAACCCTTTCACTATCCATATATATTTGCACTAAACTTCCTCACTCTTTTCTCCCCACACACTCTCTCTCTCTAACCCACTTTACATAGACAACTCACACAAAATCCCTATGGAAGTAGAGTTCACTACAGAACTCACTTACTATACGAGTCAAGCTCGAGCTCGAAAAATTATCAAAGGCAAGCGTACGAAGCGCCAAAGGCCTTGTTCCCCTAATCGTTTAATTGATACGTTTACGCCTGACCATTCACCAGTTATGTCATCAGAAGAAGATGAAGACATGGCGAATTGTCTTATTATGTTGGCTCAAAGTGAATCTCCTATTAAGGAATCCGAATCCGAATCCGACCCGATTCGTCAAAAAACCGACAAGTTAACCAGTAGGAGATTTACAGAAATAATCGCTGCTACAAGAGGAGGAGGTGAAAATGAAAAACCCGGTTTATATGTTTACGAGTGCAAAACATGTAACCGTACGTTTCCGTCTTTTCAAGCGTTAGGCGGACATAGAGCAAGTCATAAAAAGCCGAAGCAGCTTAATATGGAAGAGAAAAAATCTAGTTCAGTAAGTGTTCAGTATTCTTCTGACGAAGAAGAAAATAATCAACATAAAAGGGTTGTTGTAGATGACAAAGAAAACACGCTACGTATGATTACCAACAATAACGTAGTAAAGTCTTCAACATCTTTACTAGGTTTTGTCCAAACAGGACTTACAAACAACAAAATAAAAGTACATGAATGTTCAATATGCGGGTCGGTGTTTTCATCTGGCCAAGCTTTAGGTGGCCACATGAGAAAACACCGACCGATTGGTCCTTCCATTAGCCGGTTAACAGATTCGGTAATGGAGAAGTCTCAAGGAGGTAGTACGCGTGGTACGCTATCGTTAGATCTTAATTTTCCGCCACCAGAGGTGGTAGACGACGTCGTTCAATCGAAGTTTAAGTTTACTAATAGTTCTTCACAACAACATATGGTGTTATCTTCTCCAGCTTTGGTAGATTGTCATTACTGAAAGGAAGCAAGGAAGAAGGAAGAAAGAAAACAGGTCCATAAATGTGAAATATTACATGTTCAATTGTTATTATTATTATTACTCTTATTATTATTATTCATTGATGAATTGATAATTAGTTAATCAAAAATGATTCTTATTATTTACAATGACTTGATGAATTATTTATATTAGTTTTAAGAGTTTTAAATTCCACTTTGGTGGCATGAACTCATCACATCAAATTATTAATTGAGGTTCAAGATCATTTTTTTAGATCTAGAGGTTGGTTCTATGGATTAATTTCAATTATGTATACATATCAATTATTGTATGATACAATTTTGTTTTGATTGCATTAGATTGTAACTATAAGTACTCGTTGTAAGTGTTATATTTACCTTGATTTAGATAGAATAATGGTAATCCTAAAAAAAAATATTAGATATATAGGGTTGGGTTATTCTACAAAGGCTACAAAAAATGAGAAGGGTGAGAAGGATAAAAAAACACAATAGATCATCAAATATGACACAATAAGCCACAAAATATAACACAGTACCAAAAAATATAACACAATGCTGAAGAAAAAAGACACAATGAATTGAAAAAATGACACAACGATGAAAATAAGAAAAAGACACAATGGTACATAAAAGACACAATGATATAATGCATATTCTAAAAACTACAAGCTAAAACCCCAAAAAAAACGAAGACCTAAAAACTAACGACGTAGGGTTCGATAAGACGATTCCAATGCCGCTTGAATGAGTTCAATCGGAGTCCGTTTGATACCCTTCCTACGACTTCCTATTTTTCTTTCACTGTGTATTTGATCCTAACCCTAGATATATATATTAGAAAGAACTATGATCATTATTAAGATCATAGAGACGTCAAAGAAGATAGATTTGGTATTAGACGTCAAATAAAGGTTATTCAATGCACGTTACTGCATTGAATAACTATACATTTTTCTGATTGTGGGATTTTATGTCTCTTGATTCAATCTTTTTTATTTATTTTACTATAGCATACAAGATTAACACAAAATATCATGTTAATAAAAAAAGTTTTTTTTTAATGAAAAATAGATAGTTATTAAATTAAAAACAAGATATTCACCCCTATATATATTATTGGAGCATAAAATGTATTCATGTGATATTAAATATGCATCAAATGTTTTATTCTCTTGTGTAAGTGCATCTCGATAATTACAATAGGATTAGTAATTTAGTATGACAAATTTTAAATTCTTTAGAAATCATAAAAAAATGCTTTACTTAGACTTAAATTCAAGTATTGTGAAGTGTAGTGAGTGTGAAATACTTTGAGTAAATTGTTATACAGTGGATATGATGCATTTCATAGGTTGCCTTTCATTCAAGAAAAGTGAGTGATGGTGTGAGTGATACATATTGGCATCTTCCTTTTCTACATTTTATTTATTTTATAAACACAAAAATAAACAACCATGTACTTTTATAGTTTTATCCTCATTACACATATTTAGAAAATCACATGATATACATAATAACACGTATAAAAATGTAAAAGAAAGCATTCAGTTTCTTGTTTTCGGTCATCCTTTTATGCTTTTTTGTTTTTCTTCTAACAAAGAGTATGAAATTATATTACACACGTCATGTGTATCACACACTCAAAACAAACAAACGAATATCCAAGGGAAATAATTAAAAGAGAGATTGCGTGACATGAGAAGCTGTATGATTACGGCTCGATGATACAACCATATTCATAACCGAAAGCCGTGGTTTACTTTCATTGCGTGTTCGGTTTTGTCACACTAAGCGATTAGTTAATGTGTTGGGTCTATTATGTTGTATTAACGTGTTTAGAAGTGAAAATGTAACGTTAGAAGATGGTATGATTTGAGTATGGTATTTAGGAACCATACACCCTGGCCCACATCACAGACTAACGGGAAGCTGCCACATACTTAGAATGTGATGTCATACACCCTAAATGTGATGTCACAGGATGTATGAATCCTAGAACCTTTGAGTATTGAATGGTTAAAGTTAGAAGATGGTATGATTTGAGTATAGAATGATTAAAAGGAAAGAAACACATGGTTTGTGTCACTAGAACACACATGGAGTGAGTGAGTGAGTGTGTGATTGGTGAGGGGGTCACCATCAATATATGGTTGGAAAACAAAGATGAGTTGGCTAACCGCATGCATTTCCCATTTCCATCCAACTCCATCCATGTATTAATTAACATTATGTTCAGTTATTTCTATTTAATAAAAGGGTGGGGTGTTGACATTTACTTGTAAAAATAATCACTCGATTATTATAATTTAAGTTGTAATATATTAACTGGTTTTGAGTGTCCAAGTTGTATTGAAAGCAGCCTCTCTATTCATACGAAGTAGAGGTAAGACCGTCTACATCTTACCCCCCTCAGACCCTACCTTAGCCTTTGCTATTGGTAGGATTAACTGAGTATGATGAGTGTCCAAGTTGTCATGGAGTACTGGCATTCCACTTCCCATTTATAACTTAAGACTCGCTAGTTTCGTCATATCATGGACGCATCAAGAAACTGTGGCTCCAACTCTCAGTTGTTGGGACCTTATAAGCGCGAACGCTTTAGTGTACACATTTCATTAATCGTTGAAACAATCCTTAAAAATAAACGGAGCTAGCTAGGAACCAACGTGGTTAAACACAACTTGAGTATATAGTTTTCAAACATATTTAACATGTTACAATATGCTTTAAACTTGTATTAACATTTAATAATTACAAGTAGATTTGTATATAATCAAGTTTCAAGAACAATTAAACAACCTAACACCTCTTGAGTTGCCCAATAATTATATAACCTTTAAACTTGTTTTTTTTCTTCTTACAAGACATTTTCTTCTTAAAAAACAGTATATAAGCAAGTTGGTTTGAAAGTTATTGTAGGTAATGAACTGAAGTCCAAATTATTATTAGTATTAGTAATTAGTAAATGGTAATATAACTAATCAACTATAACTGCCCTTCGAAAAGAATATGAAACTAATCAACTACAACTAATTATCATGGGCCAGAATTTTGCCGATCAAAAAAAAATTTAAAGGATATTAAGAAAAGGTTAAGGAAGGTTGGTGGTTGTTTATAGATAGCTGTACCTAATAAAATTGTAATAAGTAACAATAAAATTAAATGAAAATTAGGCGTTAAGGTTGATTATACTTTTATAATTAATAAAAGTGAGGATAGTCCACATGATAAGGTGGGCGGTTGCAATGACAGCTACTGTTAGCATCTCTCACCACTTGTGTGTAGGAACAACTCTTTTTCTTGTACTCTAAAAATACAGAATTGATAAAAAACTATATATTTATCAGGCACCCCCTATTTAGGATTCATACACTCTGGCCCACATCACATACCAATAGGAGGCTGCCACATACCCCAGAATGTGATGTCACACCCCCAGAATATGACGTCACATGGTGTATGAATCCCATAACCCATTTATTATTAGTATTAAGTTTTAATTGAATATATAAATATATGAAAAACAATAAAAAATAATTTATCTTTTCAGTTACATGTTTTGGTTGCTTCCGTTTTGAATAGATAGCAAAATCGCACAAAATCTGCGATGAGTTTGGCAAGTGACGGAGCTAATAAGGCCACACGGTATGGGGACTGTGAGACCCATGATGGGCCGTGAGGCCACGGCGTGGCAACCATGAGGGTTGTCATGTTTGCCACGGACCACTTGCTTTTAAACGTTAGAATGCAATGGAGGGTAGTGGAGGATGGTGAATATACCATAGTGGAAGGTCATGAAGGATGGGGTGATGTGGTGATGACGTGGAGGGCAGTGATAATGGAGTGAGGTGTGACCACATTGTATGACCTGAGAATCATTTAAGATGACTAATGTGTAATATGTTTTAGACTTTAAACACCATCTAGATCCGCCCCTGAGTTTGGTAACAAATTAGGAAGGAGCCATTGAGACGTCAATTGAGAATTGCATCAAGATACATGATTCGAGGGAACAATGGATGGTTTGGTTTAAAACGGGTGCTAGTCAAGACGGTATTCTCATGGGAATTAACATTTCGTTTCAGATAACAATATAAAACGGGTTCTATTCAAGACGGTATTCGGTAGTCGCTACACCATATATTAATGTATCCAAGTTTACTAGATCAGATTATCAGAACTGGCATGCGCCCAAAACCAAGTCTCGGTTTTGAGGAGTTGGGCAGGTCGGGTTTGCCTGCGGGCTATGTAAATATGTTTTGGGCCAGACTATTACAGGAATCCGATACATCAGTATCTGGACCGACTGTATGTAAATTTGTTTTCAAATCAATAGTGGGGGGCTGGGGGCCATACCATGCATGTACATATTGGACTATAGAGTCCATTAGACCAATACATTCACTATTACAGAAAGCAAAATGTTTACGAATCCTCGACAAGTCAACCACTAGAACTTGAGAAGTGCAAATACTTTTAGAGTATAAAGTGGGTTTACCCGCGCGTTGCAGCGGGATCCACAAATTGGTTGCAATACGACATTATGATATTTAGGTTTTTTGCCGTAAGTTACGCAAAAAGAATATAAATGTGCACACTATAAAGACTTCGGTCACTATATTTTAAAGTTTTGAAAACAAAAATGATTTCATTGAATGATATAAAGAAATGGTTGCATTGAATGATATAAAAAATGTGCTCGGGTTAACTTGACTTTAGCTCTATAAAGACTTCAGTCACTATATTTTAAAGTTTTAAAACTCATACAAGTTTAGTTGAAATAAGATTATTCATTGTGGTAACATAAATTATTATCTTTCGTCGCTATTATATGAAATTTGTTAAAAAAAATATTGTTATCCCGTGTGTTTATTTAGTTTGGGTGAGTTCCATTTTCATATAAAAGTTGATTATCTTCTAGGGGTATTTAGGGAAGAAAAGTGGTAAAATTTAGAAAATTGTAAATAAACCTTTGGTATGCCATCTTAACTTTGGACTATTTAGACATATTTATCCATGTCTCCTCCTTTATAATGTAGTATAGAAGTTTAGATATAGATATAGATAATTAGTATTTAATCATTGAGTAGCAACGAACTAATGCGGTTAAACACAATTTGAATAGATACGTTCTTTAAACATTTTGACGTGTTTGGTTGATTAAGTATTGAATCATTAAAAGGTCTTAATGGTTTAGGTGCAGAATTATTAAGTTAGACATCTTAATAGTTAGTATTCTTGTCCAACATTGGTAGGAGATCCTCATTAAGGTTTAGCCTAGTTCAGTGTTTAATGGTTTGGTTCAGCCTTAACAATTCCATTCAGACTGCTGGGTATGGGGGCTGTCCCCATGCTCGTTTTCGGCCGTCCGGAACGCGAACACCACCTCCCTTGGGCTGTCTCCGTCCTCAACGTTCTCACGACAACGTTTGAAACTGGCCAATTTCTTCTCTCCTAATAAATATTTCGACCATTCACACCTACATTTTAAATTTTAACGGCTAGTTAAAAAAATCAATTTTTACAAACTATAAAAAACCAATCCATCTTTCACATTTCATTACCATTTTCTCTACAATCGTCACTTATCTTTTATAAAAAAAAAAAACTCCCAAAAACACACAAGAATCTAAAACATGGCGGCATGGACTTCAAATAACGAGATCAAATTGGTGACTGCTTCTACACCGCTGGGATCTTGTAAGATGATTGCAACTGTGATTAGGGACCCTTTAACCATTAGTTTAAGGGTTATGTTTTATGACAATTTTCACATTACCAATTTTTAAAAACAATTAGCTACTTGCTGCCATAGTCAGTCGGTTATAAATATCTAAGTTATATCCAAAATTCAACTTGGAAAAATTGGGCCATGGTCTTTGTTACATTTCACTAAAAATGTTCATAATTGTTAACGCTTGCCTTAACGGGCGGTCTATATAATGCAACACGTGTAACCCGATCGCCTCCGCTGAACGCGCGTCGGGTATAAAACTAGTTTGTTACAATTATGAAATGAAAAGGTATCTTAATTATAAAAAAAGTTAAATCATAAATTGATTTGAAAATTATTTTAGATAATTAATTATATTTGCGTTCTCGATTCAAGACATCATAGAATACAATACAACCTAAAAAGTTTGAAAAGGAATTGAGTTGTCTCTTGGAAGGTTTCGTACAGATTTAGAGTTACAAGAAAGCATTGGTATAAGGAAATGAAAGGACGCGAACGCGAGGAGGAGTGGACGGAAGTGAATCACCAGAAAAGACACAATGGACCGACGACAACTTTCTTTGTAACCAACCTTCCAGGGGAGTGTCTGATTCCTTATTGTAGAAAAGGCTTTTCAGCCTCATGGGCGCGTCAAAGATGCTTATGTGGCAAGGAAGAGAGATGTTTGGGGGAACTATTTTGGTTTTGTCCGGTATGCGGGAGTCTACGACGTTGAGGAGGTGTTAAGAAGGATGAATACAGTGAAGATATTCAAAGCTAAGGTGATCGTATCATTGGCGAAGTATGATAAGAACCACAATAAGTTTCCACAATGTCAGTATATGGATGGGGGTGAAAAGTACAATCCGGGCTATCAGCACAGGTGTAACACCCCAACCGATGGCGGAAACATCGAGGTGTCACGTAGTGACGATTGTTCAATAGCTCATGGACTAAAAGTGTAAATTTTGATATATTGATTAAGTAGTTTATTACATTGAAAGAAAAATACAAGATACAATAATTCTAAAGTGACAACTAAAACTGAAATACAATGAATCCAAAATCTAAGTAAAAATTCCAAATGCTTAAAAGTCATCTCATAAATAACCTGAAACATGTACGAAAATAGTATATGTCAATACAAAAATGTATTGGTGAGCATACCCTGTTTGAATACATATAGTAGAAAAAGAGTTTCGCAATTCACGTGTTTATACTGTTTACAATTTAGTGTTCAAGCTGTGTACAAATGCTACCCAAAATCAAACCTTTGTTTAATGAATCAAGAGTCACACATATATATATAGTATTCGCTCATAGTAGGCGATGAATAATCGTTCACACATAACAATAATTAAGTACTATTTATTGCTATGCTAGGCCGCAGAACGGTTAATGATTCAGGTCATAAGTACACACTATCAGCGAATCAACAAGTAAAACACATACAAGAATTGCGATTGTGAATATATGATAAACCATGATTAAGTGAGTGAAGTAATAAACGTACATGAGTCACCCCAAAAGTGTAAAACATGAAAAAGGGGAAAGATATACTCACATTCGACAATTAGTAACTTGACTAAGTGAGCGAGTGTAAGCGAGCAAATCCAAAAGTTCAACCTAAAGTTTAAAGTGTTCCCAAAATAAGTATTTAAACTTAAAAGTTTCTAGGGTTTCTATTCTAAGGCACTTAGGATGTTAGGTCTATATTTGGGTTTTTAAGTTTATCGAACATCGCGAAAATTTATGATTTTTTTACGATCATGTGTTATAAAAGAAAATAATATAAGTTGGTATTTTTTTTTTCTAACACATGCATTTTTCTAAGGTTAATAATATTAAGTTTAATTCAGAAAAATATTTGAAATAATATCTAAGAAATCTTTTATTATCTTTATATCACTAATAATTACACAAAATCATAACTAAACCAAATTCACTTTGAAAAATAAAAGTTTTTATGAAACATCAACCTACTGACTTAGAATTTCCAAACATAATTTTTATAAAATTTTTGAGGTTAAAAATAGATTTTTTATAAATTTTATTTGATTAAAGCTTATAAAAACAAATAAATAAAAAAATATGATAACATGTCAAAACATGTCAAAACTAAGGAAAATGGTTATGAAAGTTATTCTAATATAATGGAAAATATTTCCACCAATTTTCATGACCAAACGCATTATCATTGATTTAATATGAATTTAATATGATTAAAACATATAAAAATCACTAAGAATATTATATAACGCATAAAATGCCAAAACTAAGTTCTAAAATTCCTAATCGGCCAAATGAATCACCATGTCAAATTTCATAATTTTTAGGTCAATAATAACCGAGTTATGAATTTTTAAGTTCAAAAGATTTTAAATAAAATAAAAAAATCCCAAATACTCCTAAAAACACCCTAACCTTAGAAATTCAATTGAAGCGCTTAAAGCCTATAATCAACCAAACAGACAGGGGGCTTTTGATCTACAAATGAAAACTAAGAGTATTGCAAAAAGGAATTGGAAAAACTTACAATATGGTTAGTCCAATTAAGAAAAAAAGAAAACTGAATAATACAATAATAAGCTTCCAAATTCGTCAGAAAACAAGATGATAATTGGGGCTTCAAGTGAAGAAATGATAGAACACATGAGAGCATTGTGTGTAATTGGAGTATAATTGAATGGTTTGTGGTGGAATTGATAATGTGTAAAAAAATGAAGTTTTTATACTAATTTTGAAGTAATTCTTGTCATATTTAATATTAATTATATACAAATGGTAGGAAAATGAATGGACAAAGTAAATAGCATCATAAAGTCAAGACTTGAAGTGATTGGAAGTTGAAAATAATGAAATTTAATATGATGATGAATGGAAATTTAATTAAATTTAGTGAAACCATTAAAAGACTCTTTAGTAGAGTTCTTTATGTTACTTGATTAGAGTTTTATGACTCAAATTAAGTTACACTCTTCAACTACTAATTGTTCTTGTAAAAAAATTAGGCTTTGTGCCTCATTTGATATACAAGAAACATACGTGCTCGGGTGTAGATGTGAGTATAAAACGTGAATACTTAAAATTATAATTTTTATTAAATTGCGACTTTTGATCCTTTTAGACTACGAGAGTTAAAATGAAAATTTGAAAATAGCCGAGGGACCAATTGTGTATATTTATGAAAAGTGTAGGGTGTAGGTTGTCACAGTCTCCCCTACTTTAAAAAAATGTCGTCCCGAAATTCTCTTCAAGTGGGGGTTTTTATGAAACAAAAGATGTTGTAAAATAATAATAATAATAATAATAATAATTGCATTCGTCATGTTTTGAAAGAAAAAAATTAAGTAGTTGTCTAATATCCAAAATAAAAGTTTCAAAATCTTTGAAAGTTGACATGAGGTTAAGAAGTTGAGTATTTAAATGATAAAGGTTTTGGGGATGTGTAATTGGTGAGGGCAGAGGTACCAATGAAGCAGTTTCCCCTACTTTATAAAGATTTCTGACTGAACTTTATTAGAGTATGCAACAAGAATTCAAATACCCAAGAGTGTAAGAGTACACAGGGTTGGATTTTTCTGTGTGGGTGGTCAAACGAAAGATTCTAGGAAGACGAATTGAAGCTCGTGTAAGAACGTTCCTATCGAAAATGCTAGCTTTTAGCCCACTGTTCTAATGAAGAGATAAGTATAAAGTAATGGATAGGTTCTTGGTCAGACTCCTAGTCCGCTCCCGCAGTATCGTTTATGCTTATATATAGGGTGTACCGCAACTGACCCACCACACTCCCGATACTTTGGATTCGTACTAATTGTCTACCAATAGCCTAAGTAGAATCACACACCACCCTCATGTACCTGTAAGCCCATGATTTCGTTCCGGACCGTAATCATCGATTTACCTTACACTAGGATGTTATGCTTTTCCATAACCCTAACATGAAATAAATGTGTGCAACCAATATGTAATAGCCACTGTACTGAAATAATGTTTAATCATGACATGGTTAGAGGTCATTCCCTTTCGGGTTTTCCCTTTAACCGTAATGAGAATAACATGTAAGTATAAGACATGGTTAGAGGTTCTTCCCTTTCGGGTTCACCCTTAACCGGTAACTTTTGTTCACATCGTTGACTCTAAACACTCATATTGATAGACCCTGAGGTTTACACCGTTCCCCTCGGATTGAAGAAATACTCTAATCCGAGTCGTACGTGGGCACCGGCTTAGATCTCATACGAGTTATCAACTAGTATGTTCGTTGGCCATGATGATGAACAAAATAATGTAAAGTATAACAGGGTTTTGCTCAAAACAGGAAAGAAAATATGCATACCAAATATGCGTTCAAGTAAGTATATAAGTATAGCATAAAATTTCGACTGAAAGAATAGTATAACATAAATCGAGTAAATCGCACAATTTGAACAAAATGAACGTAAACGAGTTAATTTAATGCTCAAAAACCAGTGTTGCAAAAGTAACTACTAATAATTAGTGCGAGTATAATAAGATAAATTTTCATTAATCAAAACGTAGTTTGCTCAATCTTTGTGATATAGTTGAAAGAAAAGTAGTAATGCATGTGGATAACTTTTTAGGAATCGAAGTGTGTTTTAGATTTAAAACAGGTTTATTTGAAAAATCTTCGTAAATACACATTTTCATGTGTTTACGAGATATCAAGTTTGAAAAGTGTTATAAGGCTTATTATTAGCTGCAAGTTTCTTCCGAAAACATATATTGGATACCATCTTTTCTATTTGCTTACTTGAACATAATTTCTTTCTAAAAAAAAGGAACTGTTTAATTCTACAAAAGAAAAAGTCTTTTTTTTACGAGGTATAACTATAAATTCTTATGAAATCGACCATAGATCAATTCCCTTTTTGGGAAAACAAAAGGGTTTACATTTGACTTGTAAAATAGGCAATACAAGTTTATAAAATGCAAAATGAAACCATTTCATGAAGTATGTGTAAATCTAATGTGTTTTAAAAGACCAAGATTTAAAATGAGGTGAAGGTTGTGAATGATCCTAGATGCCTTGACGAATTTTTAAAAAAAAATAGAATTTTCTGTATTTAAACATTTCTTTAACTTGTGGGTTGAAAAGTCAATTTTTTTTAATTGTTATGAAATGTTGAGAAAATCTAAGTGTTACCCGTTTGGACTGGGTAAACTTGAAACCTTTTAATTGTCAACCTTTTACGAAATTTATACATTGAAAGATCGTTTGTTTATAAAGATCATTTGTTTATAAAGATCGTTAAGGCATCTCTTTGGGCTCATAGCGTGCTATTTGTTTCAGGACACGTGGTATATGCAGGGTGTGTATTAATCTAGTGAATATGCTTACCTAAACTGGGTGTAAATTAGTATTATGTAAATGAGGATATTAGTGAATTTCAAAACTTTAGCGAGATTAAAAACGAGATGTAGAAATAGATCCCTGAGATGTGGAATTCACTCCTAACTCAAAGATGTTATTTCAAAATTGAAAATTATTGTGGAATGAAACCAATCACTAAGTTAAGGATATCACTCCCAGCTTAGTGGTTAAATTTCTTTCTGAAGGAAATACTCTTTGAGGTGTGGATGTCATTCCTATCTCAAAGTTATATTCCTAAGATAAATAACATATAGAGGAGTGAAACTAATCACCAAGGTATGGATGTCACTCCTAACTTGGTGATATCGTTTCATTTGTAAAATACGAGTGTCTTCTTTTCTAAGCAAAATACCGAAGGAATAACAAGAATAAATCATAGCGAAAATATCTTGAAAGAAAATATAAAGATAAGAAGAATCTACACGAGAGGAATCGTGAAAGTAAACTTAGTTATAGACTAGGCTAAAAGGCATTCTAATAACCTAATTCCCTATAATCATGGCTCTGATACCAATCTGTAACACCCCAACCGATGGCGGAAACATCGAGGTGTCACGTAGTGACGATTGTTCAATAGCTCATGGACTAAAAGTGTAAATTTTGATATATTGATTAAGTAGTTTATTACATTGAAAGAAAAATAGAAGATACAATAATTCTAAAGTGACAACTAAAACTGAAATACAATGGATCCAAAATCTAAGTAAAAATTCCAAATGCTTAAAAGTCATCTCATAAATAACCTGAAACATGTACGAAAATAGTATATGTCAATATAAAAATGTATTGGTGAGCATACCCTGTTTGAATACATATAGTAGAAAAAGATTTTCACAATTCACGTGTTTATACTGTTTACAATTTAGTGTTCAAGCTGTGTACAAATGCTACCCAAAATCAAACCTTTGTTTAATGAATCAAGAGTCACACATATATATAGTATTCGCTCATAGTAGGCGATGAATAATCGTTCACACATAACAATAATTAAGTACTATTTATTGCTATGCTAGGCCGCAGAACGGTTAATGATTCAGGTCATAAGTACACACTATCAGCGAATCAACAAGTAAAACACATACAAGAATTGCGATTGTGAATATATTATAAACCATGATTAAGTGAGTGAAGTAATAAGCGTACATGAGTCACCCCAAAAGTGTAAAACATGAAAAAGGGGAAAGATATACTCACATTCGACAATTAGTAACTTGACTAAGTGAGCGAGCGTAAGCGAGCAAATCCAAAAGTTCAACCTAAAGTTTAAAGTGTTCCCAAAATAAGTATTTAAACTTAAAAGTGTCTAGGGTTTCTATTCTAAGGAACTTAGGATGTTAGGTCTATATTTGGGTTTTTAAGTTTATCGAACATCGCGAAAATTTATGATTTTTTTACTATCATGTGTTATAAAAGAAAATAATATAAGTTGGTATTTTTTTTCTAACACATGCATTTTTCTAAGGTTAATAATATTAAGTTTAATTCAGAAAAATATTTGAAATAATATCTAAGAAATCTTTTATTATCTTTATATCACTAATAATTACACAAAATCATAACTAAACCAAATTCACTTTGAAAAATAAAAGTTTTTATGAAACATCAACCTACTGACTTAGAATTTCCAAACATAATTTTTATAAAATTTTTGAGGTTAAAAATAGATTTTTTATAAATTTTATTTGATTAAAGCTTATAAAAACAAATAAATAAAAAAATATGATAACATGTGAAAACATGTCAAAACTGAGGAAAATGGTTATGAAAGTTATTCTAATATAATGGAAAATATTTCCACCAATTTTCATGACCAAACGCATTATCATTGATTTAATATGAATTTAATATGATTAAAACATATAAAAATCACTAAGAATATTATATAACGCATAAAATGCCAAAACTAAGTTCTAAAATTCCTAATCGGCCAAATGAATCACCATGTCAAATTTCATAATTTTTAGGTCAATAATAACCGAGTTATGAATTTTTAAGTTCAAAAGATTTTAAATAAAATAAAAAAAATCCCAAATACTCCTAAGAACACCCTAACCTTAGAAATTCAATTGAAGCCCTTAAAGCCTATAATCAACCAAACAGACAGGGGGCTTTTGATCTACAAATGAAAACTAAGAGTATTGCAAAAAGGAATTGAAAAAACTTACAATATGGTTAGTCCAATTAAGAAGAAAAGAAAACTGAATAATAGAATAATAAGCTTCCAAATTTGTCAGAAAACAGATGATAATTGGGGCTTCAAGTGAAGAAATGATAGAACACATGAGAGCATTGTGTGTAATTGGAGTATAATTAAATGGTTTGTGGTAGAATTGATAATGTGTAAAAAAATGAAGTTTTTATACTAATTTTGAAGTAATTCTTGTCATATTTAATATTAATTATATACAAATGGTAGGAAAATGAATGGACAAAGTAAATAGCATCATAAAGTCAAGACTTGAAGTGATTGGGAGTTGAAAATAATGAAATTTAATATGATGATGAATGGAAATTTAATTAAATTTAGTGAAACCATTAAAAGACTCTTTAGTAGGGTTCTTTATGTTACTTGATTAGAGTTTTATGACTCAAATTAAGTTACACTCTTCAACTACTAATTGTTCTTGTAAAAAAACTAGGCTTTGTGCCTCATTTGATATACAAGAAACATACGTGCTCGGGTGTAGATATGAGTATAAAACGTGAATACTTAAAATTATAATTTTTATTAAATTCCGACTTTTGATCCTTTTAGACTACGAGAGTTAAAATGAAAATTTGAAAATAGCCGAGGGACCAATTGTGTATATTTATGAAAAGTGTAGGGTGTAGGTTGTCACAACAGGCAAGGACAAAACGTTCCGAAGGTGATGGTGAACGCACCAATGGTACCAACAAAGGCTTATGTTATGACAGGTTGCTCTTTTAGAGAAACGGTGGCAGGCACGTCAGGAATTAAAAAGTTGGATATTGAGGATAAGGTGGTTTTGTACCTGGATCACTACATGATGCGTTCGGTCATTATGGAAGTGAAGGAAATACAAGCTCTTCAGAATATCCGACCGGTGCTGAATGCTAATGGCTATATGGACAATCCGTCTAGTTACGTTTAGGGCTGTAAACGAACCAAACGAACACGAATAAGGCTTTGTTCGTGTTTGTTTGTTAAGGTTTCTTGGACAAACGAACTGTTCACGAACACACTATCGAACATAATTCTATGTTTGTGTTTGTTTGTTAAGAAATTCAGTTGTTTGCGAACTATTGGTGAATACGGTCTTGAACACAAACAAACCAAAACAAACATTTAATATGCAACTAAAAAAAACATTGTTAATATTAACCGTTATTTCCTAAACGATAAGTCAACTTGTACTAACTTAGACATAATTAACTAGGCATAAGTACATAATCTTCCTAATTCAAAAGTTCATAATTATCCTAAGTTTTAACCAGTGATCGAACATAAACAAACATACACTAACGGATATAAACAAACGAACGTAAACAAACACATTGTCGAACGTTCACGAACGCAATCGAACGAACGAGACATTTGTTCGTGTTTGTTTGTTTAGTTAATCGAACGGAATTTGTTGTTCGTGTTCGTTCATTTATTAAACAAACGGACACAAACGAACTTCCCGCCAAACGGTTACAAACTATTCACCGAACGTTTGGCTTGTTTACAGCCCTAGTTACGTTGGTGGTCTGAAAGTCGTTATTGTTCTAAAAGACAAGATGGAAGCCTTGGAGTTTATTAGAAGGGAGGAAACAATGTAGGGGAGAGATATGTGTGACAACGGTTCTTTGGGAAAGCCAACAGCTGGAGTTTGAATGCCTAGATTAGCTTAGTATTATGGGTGTTCCAATCATTCTTAGGGATGACGAATTTTTCAACAAGATCGGGGAGTCGGTCAGGAAGGTCGTCAGAATGTCGGAGCTTGGGTGGAGCAAACTGGATAACTCTTGTGGGTAGTGTTGCATATTAACTAATTCCGGCAAAAGAATTGAGGAAGAGGTGGAGCTTGGGTGGCACGGGAAAAAAATATATGGTTTGGATTTCGGAGGATATTAATCCTCCGTTTGACACATTGTTAGACTGTTTAACTTCGTCAAACGATGGGTCTCCGGTTGAGTCGTTAGAATCTGTGGTGGGCTTGGAAGGAAATCTGAAAGATGGGGAGTTTAGACCGGAAGTGGGTCATTCTTGGGCACCGGCCAGGATGATGGAAGTGGAACCATCAGTGAAGGTCTTGGAGAATGAAACGAAGGATGGGACCTGATGCATGCATGGGAATTTTGAGAATCATCATGACAATGTTGGAATTGACAAACAACAGGTGGGGTCCCCAAGGAGAGAAGTCGGCGCACGTGATACTGATAATTTGTGGGTGGGCCTTGATAAAACGGGTTTGGCATTTAATGTTGGGAAACAAAAAAATTTGGGCTCAGGCCCAGCTGTTAGATTTAGAAAGAGGCGAAGGTATGAGAATAGCCCAGGTTTTGATAAAGCTGGGCCCTAGGTTAACTTTAATTCTGGAAAAGAGGTCATAAACCAGTCTCTGGGGATAGATCCTTTAACCTAAATTCACCGGTAAAAAGCTCTGGGTTCAATCTAAAGGGGTCGTTCATACAACAGGCGGGAAGGCGAGATGGGATTAGATGATAACCAGGTAAGCAGCAGGGATAACCTATTCATGAAAGATAGGATCGTTGAGGAAGTGAGGGATCCTCCAACAGAATAAGACACTGGTGCGGTGGATAAAGAAGCAGAGGTAACGATAGCAGTCAGAATGACCCTTGGTTTTCAATTGGATGGATGCAACAAGATGGTTAGTGACCTGATTTCTGGTGAAGGTGTACAACATTCGTTCCAATGAATTTCCTCTCAGTGAACTTATGGGGAGTCAGGGACTCAAAGAAAGCGGATTGGGTGAGGGGACTTAAAACATCATATGGTGTGAATTTCCTAGCAATTCAAGAGACAAAGATGGAGGAAAAGATGGTTTTTATGTTCAATAGATTCTGGGGCAGATCGAGGTTTGAGTATGAGGTAGTCGGTGCTATTGGTAGATCGGGAGGTTTAGTATCATTATGGGACCAGTCAATATTTTGTAAAGTAGGAGTAATTAAAAACAAGAATTTTTTGGTAGTGTCCGGGAATTTAGCGGCGGCCGGTGAACAAGTTCATACGATAAACGTCTTTACTCAAAATGATCCCTTAGAACGCAGACGGTTATGGTCGGAGTTGAGGGCGATAAAAAACTCCTTTCAAGGCCTTTGGGTGTTTATGGGAGATTAATTTCAATGATGTGCGTGACCCGACTGGGAGGATAATCTCTGAATTCGTTGCCATAGATGCCTACTATTTCAATCAATTTATTGAAGATGCAAGTCTCATGGAACATCAAATGGGGGGGGGGGGGGGGAGTTCACTTATCACTTGGATAACGGTGTCAAAAAAAGTAAACTGGACAGGTACTTGGGGTGTCAGGATTTCTTAAATAAGTGGCCGATCGCGTCATTTTTGGCTTTATTAAACGTGGTCTCAGACCATTGCCCGATCCTTTTATCGTTAATCCCGGTGGATTTCGGTCCTATCCCATCCAAAATTTTTAATTCCTAGATGGAGATTCCAGGCTGTGTGGATCTTGTGGAGAAGTTGCGTAATAGTTTTTGTTTTTCGGGTCCGGCCGATCTATGCATGGCAATCAAACTAAAGTGGGTCAAAAAGAAGGTGAAAGAGTTTGTGACCAACTACAAGTTGGGTCAGGATGGTGAATATAGAGATAAGTTGCGCAATCTTGAGCACCTTGAGATGGAGGCTGAACAGAGAGTTTTATCTGCACAGGAGTTAGAAGCTAGAGCCGATTGCAAAAATTTCATTTTGGAAGCTGACAAGTTGAAAGCCATGTATTAGAAACAAAAGGCTAGGATCCGGTGGGTGGTTGAGGGTGACGAAATTATGGCCTATTTCTATGTCGTCATTAATACAAATATTAGTAATAACCGGATTAATGACCTCTGGATAGATAGTGAATGGGTCACCTTTCTTATTCTCATAAAAGACAAGGTTTGTTCATTTTTTGCTAAAAAGTACTTAGAAGGAATGGTGGGGAGGCCGTTACTTGTTGTCACACCCCAACCGATGGCGGAAACATCGAGGTGAGACTTGTGATAGATTGTTCAAAGACTTCATGACCCTAGAATTCGTGACAATATGATTTAAAGATAAAATTTCATTCATAGCATAATTATCGTCTAAAAAGATAATAGAATACAAATTGTTTTCATGAAAAGAGAAATACGACATCAAAGTATAGAACTTAAACTAGCGTGAGTTTCTAGTCCAATCCTAAGTAGATTTCTTGAATATCTTGCATCAAACATTTCCTGCAACATGTATAAAATACCCATCAACACATAAAGCATTGGTGAGCATACTAGTTTTAGTTTACATACATAGTATTTTAGAATGGTTTACTCAAATCTCATACTATAGCATTGCACATACCTATCATACAAAAGACATAACTCAAACCCGCGAGTACCACAGCGTATACCTAACATATTCATGTTAGGCCGTTTAAATCTTAACAATGACCCATAAATGGGGCGGTGTGCTAGTCCTATAGCGCTATACATGTTAAGTGGGATAATAATAGTTAATGAATTATGTTTAAGTATCTAAGAATCATAAGCATGGCGAGTAGCATATAAGTATGTTTAATAGATTGAGCATGTGTGTTTATGAAAGCATTAGTGTGTTTTGGATATGATACATGTTTACACCCCAAAAGTGATAAAGAGTAAAAAGGGGACAAACATGAACTCACCTTTGGGTGCGTTTAGTAAGGCTCCAAAGAATGAGTCTTGGGGGATTAGTTCCTTAGCCTTGGTTAACTAGAATAAAATAAAAAATAAAGGGTCTTAGATTCGAGTTTAGGTTATAGATTCAAGAGAGTCAAGCAAGCCTTTTAGGCAAACCAAAACACAAACCACCATGAAGGTGATTCGGATGGTCATAAGAGTCAAGCAAGCCTTTTAGGCGAACCAAAACACAAACCACCATAGAGGTGATTCGGATGGTTATGAGAGTCAAGCATTGGTAAGGTAGGGATGTATCCACAAACCTTTTCGAGTTATTAAATTAGTAGAGTTTATATAATTTAGTATTTATATAATATAACTTAGAAAGTAGGGTATGGTGACTTAGTTTGGATGAGCCTTGGCCTTCCTTTTGTCAACCATGAACCATAACACAAGTCCCTCCATCATTGAGTTGTTGGTGAACTTGGTTGGTATTATTAACAACCTAGTGCATAAAAGATAATAGAAGATGACCACATTTGAGGCCTCAAATTGGTGCCCTACTCATGTTTATTTGCCATGGCAAATAGGAGAGAGGTCCTAGAGGTTTCCTCAAAGGGTTTGAAGAAGAGGAGAGTGAAGAAAGTAGAAGAGAGGTTGAAGGTGAAGTGAGAAACTCACTTATTCTTGAGAGAATTCTTGAGAGATTTGGAGAATTAGAGAGGATTTAGAAATGAGCAAGTGTTAGAATGGGTAGGAGTGATGTATTTATAGTTGGGGTGAAGGGGTTGGGTATTTAATGAATTAATTAGGGTAGTTAGAAGTTAATTAGTGGGGATATATCTAAAAAAGAAAAAAATAAATAAATAAAATCATAATAATACAAAAAAAACGGACGATTTATTTTTTGGAATTGTGAATTCTTATTGACTAAAGTCAAATGTCATTTTTTTTTCACATTATGCTTTTTTTTAGTATTATTATATATATATATATATATATATATATATATATATGTTTTATTAATAATAAGTATATATTAAGATCTTAACTAAATAAGTTCCTTGTTATAACGTCAAAATTGGATAGGGTAAAATATAATGGCGACTCGTCATAATTGGTAGGAGTAACATAGAACAAGCGAGTAAACGCGAACTTGGAATTCGTTAAATATATAATTTAAAAATCACGCGATGTTATATAAAGTTTGCGTCACATAGAATTTATAGAATAAATGAAATAGATTAAGATTAAATGCAATTGATAAAATACTTTTCCATTGATCATAAGCTCGGGATTACAAGGGTACAAAATGGAAAGATACAAGAATACAAGGACTAGAATGGAAAATACGAAAAATACGAATGTTACACTTGTCTGCCCCAATCTCTCCACATTTTCAGATTCTGAAGCGGACAGTTTGATTGCTCCATTTACCTTGGAGGAAATCAAAAGGGTCGTGTGGGAGTGTGACATGGATAAGTGTAACGACCCTGGCTGACGTGGCCGGGTCGTCGGGTCGGGTGATCGGAGCTACGCAGCGGAATTCGGATAATAACAGTCTTTAGTCTTCCAGGATCCACGTCATCATATCTGTTGGGTTACCTGAACACATGCCAAAAATAGTTTCTGTCAACATAAAGTTGGTGAGGTCGTGTATTTTATAAAGTGAATGGCCAGTTCGTTTATCAATAATTCTTTTATAAACATTCTTTTTATAACATGCTTTACAGTTTATAATTTCTGAAGGGGAAAATATACTTCTATTATACCAACTCTATTATATATCCATTCGATTATATCTCAATTCTATCATATCGATTATAGTTCGTGCCATTCCTATCGATGGTACCACTCTGATTGTGATGAATACCCATTCCCGTCCTCTATTTGGACCTTGATGGGGTTGGTCCTCTACTTGGACATTCCTACCCTCTACTTGGGTAAGACTGGTTCCTGCCCTCTAGTCGGTGCAAGAAAGGAAATGGCGGATACCGTCCAGTACTGTCCTCGTTGTTTCTATGTCCCCTTTTCTATTATATTTCTTTTAATTCTATTGATAATCGTTTATTATGTAAAGCATTTCTAGTTTTAATAAATGACATGTATTCCCCCGAAAACACTTAATAAAACAGTGAAAGTGGGGAGTTCACGATACTCACAGGTTTGCGTTATATCTTCAGCTAATCTTCTTATTACAATTATATCTCATATATATATAGATACGTTTTGCGCGTGGAACTTGTTAGATTGTAATACTTAGGATATATATCATATATATAATTTATACATATAGAATTCGGTATATATTAGGTAGTCCTAAACTCGGGGTTTGGTCATCCTAGGCAAAAAGAAATAAAGCTGGCCATTACAGCTTGGCACGCGAACCTAAAGAACTCTAGACACATCTAACCCGAGTCTAGTATATCGTTTTATATATCGAATCTTATATATATAAACATATATATTTTATATATATTTATTATTCTCTTATTATTATTATCAAGTCCGTACGTTATTCGTATTATATATATAATCGTATAATCCTAATAATCCTCGTCTAGCTATTGGACCGGGTTCTATTCCGGGTGTTGACCGAGTCACTGAGTCGACTCGGTAACGACTCTATTTCTCGATACGGTTAACGGTACCTCGCAATCACACATAATCCTTATATTAGTCAATAGATTATTAGATTATAACCAATCAACCATTAAGATATAAATAGTAACCGAACCTTACCGTTTTCATTACGGGACATGACCGGAAGTTGACCGGGATTCGTGTAAGACCGGTTATTGGACCCGTCTTCCGGATTTGATTTCCTATAACAATAACAATTATAATCTTTAAATTAATAATAGATTATAATATCATATTTGATAATCAGAATGGCTAGGGATACAAGTCGGAACACAATTGAACCATAAAAGAGTCTTATCATTACCCACTCGACCCTATGGTCACCGGATCCAAGACCACACACACATCGGTGTGTGTGTGTGGGTTACAAATCATTCAATTGGGTTCGGGGCTATCATCAAAACAAAAACAGAAGAAGCCGGTCACGAGTTTATAAATGGGAGCCGATGACAGTGGGTTTGATGGCTATAAGGGTGACAGTCACCGTAGCTTGGTGACTGTCTGGTTCGTTTAATCCGGAACAGAATGACGAACAGAGCATCGGGTTCTCAACAATAGCAGATACAGGTTTGGTTTGTTAATAAGAAGAGCCGATTGACAGTCACCATAGCTTGGTGACTGTCCGGGTAGGATAACAAACAAGCACGACACAAAGGTGGTTTCCGGGTTATTATCGGGTCAAGAGAGGAGAGGTTTCTGTGATGATGGATAGTTATCGGATAGCTTTGGTTATTGGGATTTATAATCATAAAGGGTTAGGTTTGATCAGAGGGTTATAGGTAGTTACCGGAGAGGAGCTCACCGGAGAAGATGGCGGCCGGAAAAGAAAGACGGCGGCAGTGGTGACTGGAAGCAACGCAGGCAGCAGCGGCTGCCATGGCTATCCGGCACCTTGCTGCTCTCGTGTGTGTTGTATGCTTTCCGGAGAGAAGAAGAAGAGGGCCGGCGGCGGCGGCGGCTCCGGCGGCCGGAGGTGATGGTCCGGCTGGGTTCTTGTCTAGACACACAAAGTGTGTGTGTGTTTATAATATGTACAGAGGGAGAGAGTAGCGAGATAAGGGAAGAAAGGGGTGGTTTTATAATTGATTTTAAATAGAGGGGTGTTTGGCCACAGGGATAATAACTGGAACTCGGGATGTTTGGTAACGGGTATAAGAGCTAAATAAAACCGTTTGGCGGCGTTTTAATTAGCAGATAACGAGCGTTTAACCGAGATAATAAAAATCCAATAATTATTATCTATATATATTTGGTTGAACCGGTTGGTCGTGAGATTCGAACTAGAATATTTTATTACATAATCGGGTGGTCGGGTCCGACCCGACTCGTTTAAGAGACCCGTAACACTTCAGGGTGTTACAATAAGGCACGGGCCCGGAGGGGATAAATTTCTCTTTTATCAAGAGGTTCTGGAGGCTGCTTCAATCTGATTTCCAAAGGATGTTTGAGGCATTTTTTTAAGGATGAGTCGATTAGTGTGGGATGCTGCTCCTTATTCATCACTTTAAATCCAAAGAAAAATGATCCGGGTGGGCTTTCAAATTTTAGGTCTATTAACCTCGTGGGATGCATTAACAAGGTAATTTCCAAAGTTTTGGTTAATCGCCTCAAGTCGGTCATACATAATCTTATATCGGAAGAGCAGACAGAGTTTTTATATGGTAGAAGTATTCTTGATGGGCCTTTAATTCTCAACGAGGTGATACCATGGTTGAGGCGTAAGAAAAAAAAACGGGCTGAGTTTTAAGGTGAACATTGAAAAGGCCTATGATTTTCTAAATTGGGGTTTCTTCGATTCTATCATGCTTCAAATGAATTTTTCGGGGAAATGGAGTAGGTGGATTATGGCGATAGTAACTAATGTACGGACTTTGGTCTTGGTGAACGGGTCCCCGACCCAGGATTTCGTTTGGCATAGAGTTCTGCGGCAGGGTGACCCGATATCCCCGTTTCTTTTTATAATTGCTATGGAGGCATTATCAGGTGTTATGAATAAGGCGTGTAGTGTCGGTCTATATGATGGTATTTCTGTTTCCACACATGGGCCTACTCTCTCCCATGTTTTGTACGCTGATGACGTTATCTTTATCGGTGATTGGTCAAACCGAAATGCTCTCAACCTTAACAGGATCCTGCGTTGTTTCTATCTTGCTTCTGGGCTGAAGGTAAACCTTAGCAAAAGCTCCATTTATAGTAATGGGGTGTCCAATGCGAATGTTTTGGAAATGGCTGCCATCTTATGTTGTAAAGTTGGATCTTTTCCTTTTAAGCATCTGGGCCTTCTCATTAGTGCTAATATGAATCTTGTCAAGAATTGGAATCCGGTGGTTGATTTATTCAGGAAGCGTCTTTCATTGTGGAAGTCAAATATGATTTTCATTCGAAGGTTGTATCACCCTTATAAAAGCAGTTTTGTCCTCGTTACCCACGTATTATTTCTCCATGTTTAGTGCCCCATCATAAGTTCTTATGCAGTTGGAGCGCCTCACGAGAGATTTTTTGTGTGTGTGTGTGTGGGGGGGGGGGGGGGCGAATGATGGTCGCTCAAGGATAAGTTGGGTGGCTTGGAGAAACATTGTGATTCCAGCGGATTTGGGGGGCCTTAGTTCAGAGAGTTTAGTTTTGCATTATTGGCTAAGTGGTGGTGGAGATTCAAGACGAAGGCGAATACCTTATGGAAAAAAAGTGATTTGGTGCATACATGGTAACTCAAGACATTGGATTTTTATTCCAACAGTGATGTCGTACACAGGTATATGGAAAGAGGTGGTGGGAATTGCTGATGATTTGCAGGCTGATGATATTGAGGCGGCCAGATTGTTTCGTGGTATTTTGGGAAACGGGTTATCCATTCGCTTTTGGTTGGATACTTGGCTCCTGAATATCCCGTTGTGTCAGAAGTTTCCTAATTTGTTTGCTTTGGAAAAGGACAAGAAGGTCAACGTTGCGGGCTGGGTCAGAGTGGTGGATGGTGTAACGGTTCTGAATTTTAACTGGTGATTATTGCTAGAGTCTTCGGTGGAAGTTTTGGAACTAAATGGGCTGATGGAAGATTTAACAAATGTCAGTCTTGGGCATGGTGTAGATAAATGGAGGTGGGCTTTGGATAACTCTGGTGAGTTCTCAGTTCGTAGCCTGCGTATTAAGCTGCAGCAGCCTCACTTCCCGGTAATGTTCTCAAGTTTCAATGGAATAAATGGTCTCTAATTAAGGTGAATTTTTTGTCTTGGCGGGTTGCATTGAACCGACTTCCTACTTTGGTTGAACTGGATAAGAGGAGGGTATAGGTAGGATCCGTGCGCAGCAGATTATGTGATTTGGGTGATGAAACAATTGAGCACTTGTTTGTTTCATGCGACATTGCTCATAAGGTTTGGGATCATGTCTTTAGTTGGTGTAGAATCAAGACAATTTATGCCTTTAGCACAACGGACTTATTGAATTATCATTGAATCTGCAAGGGTCAAATAAATGGAAGGATGTATTGTATTTGGTGATTCAGGCAACTATTTGGGAAATTTGGAAAACTCGGAATAAAGTGGTGTTTAATCAGTCGCAGGTCAGCTTTAGTAGGCTCATAGAGGAGATAAAAGTAGCTGGCTTCTTATGGATTCGGAATCGAGCAAATGCCCGAAGTCTCACTTGGAAGGATTGGTGCTCATTTGATCTTATTTGTATTGGTGTATGATTCTGTAATGTAAATGCTTGGTGATTTTACATGGTTTATTGTTGATTGGCTAGTTGTTTAATGATAATGAAATGTTATTTTTGTTGGCCGTTAAAAAAAACCAAACTTAACATATCCTTGGTATTCAATCTCAATTATCTCATAAGTAAATGCATACGTGATTACGTGCATACAAATAATTTACATTTCTTACCAAATTCTTTGTTTCTTAAAAAATGCAATCATCAAGTTCACCATTATCACCATCATCATCTACCGTTGAAGATGTCGGAGTTCACAACTCAAAAAGAGAAAATATATAATACACAATTGGGTTGTCACACATGAACTGTTTGCATGTGATTATTTTTACCCATCCTCTGTATGATCATAATAATTTTAGATGACATTTTCGTATGAGCCAACGATTATTTCTATGAATAGAAAAATGATTTAGAAAAAAAAAGAATATTTTTAACAAAAAACCAAGGCGCGTGGTGTATGGGATTTACAATGTTGCAAAAAAGTTACGGCCACTATTAGACAATTAGCTTATGGCACTAGTTCCGACATAATTGATGTATATTTAAAAATGTTGAAACGAGTGACGAGGGAAAGTTTTCATTATTTTTGTGAGTATGTTTTTGAACTCTAAATAAAAAGATAATTGAGAAACCTATGTTTAGTGACATACAACAATTTTTTAAGTTTTATGATGATAGAAATGGTTTCATCGGGACGGTTGGTAGTATAGATTGTATGGAATGGGAGTGAGAACTTCATCTAACTGCGTGGCGCAACCAACACACAAGTGGACATCATAAAACACCGGATATGATGCTTGAAGTGGTTGTATCACATGATCTTTGGTTTTGGGTTGCATTATTTGGTGTTGCCGCTTCAAATAACGATATAGATATTACCAATCAATCACCCATTTTTCGACGAATATATAAAGAATGAATGTCAGGTTTGATTATTGGTAATAATAATAACCAGGTTCGGTAATTCAGGTTAGTATCATTTGGTTTTGGGTTGCTTCGGATTAGGTCATTATTTTTGTGAGTATGTTTTTGAACTCTAAGTAAAAAGATAATTGAGAAACCTATGTTTAGTGACATACAACAAATTTTTGAGTTTCATGATGATAGAAATGGTTTCTTCAGAATGGTTGGTAGCGGCCGGTGGTGGTCGAGGTCGACGGGTATAGGTAATGGGATAAGGGGTAGTGGCGGGGTGAGTGTTAGGCTTGACAGTGGAAGGGATAGGTAGGGTGGGTGGTGGACGGATAAAAGAGAAACCCGGGGGAGTTGTCTCGTCTAGAAAATTATAAGAAGAAGGGGTAGTGGGAATGGTGAAAGGAAAAGTAGTCTCGTCAAAAGTGACATGGCGAGAGATGTGGACCTTGCCAGTGGTAGGGTCGAAGCACCGGTAACCCCGAAAATCCGGGGGGTAACCAAGGAAAATACATCTAATGGATCGGGCATGTAATTTGTGGGGTTGGGTGGCGGATTGGTTTGGGTAGCAGGCACATCCGAACACACGAAGGTGGTCATATGTGGGATGCCGAAGGTAAAGTACGAAAGTGGGTGTGTAGAAATTTAGACGTTTGGTGGGTAAAATGTTGTGGAGGTAGGTGGCGGTGTGTAGGGCTTCGACCCAAAAGGAGGGGGGTAAATGGGCATGGACGAGTAAAGCGCGAATGATGTCGTTTAGACGACGAATCATCCGTTCGGCTCGGCCGTTTTGTGAGGAGGTTTGAGGGCAAGAAAAACGGAAAAGGAGACCGTTTTGAGTGGCAAAGATCTTAAAGGCATTGTTGTCAAATTCGCCGCCTAGGTCACATTGAAAGGTTTTAATGTTTCGTTGAAATTGGGTGGCAATAAGGCGGTGAAATTTGACAAATGTGGGAAAGGTTTCAGACTTGTATCTGAGCGGATAGACCCAAATAAAGTGTGAAAAATTATCAATTAAAACCATATAATACTTGTAGCCGGTTTTACTTAGGATTGGCGAGGTCCACAAATCACAGTGAATTATATCAAAAGGTGAAAAAGTAAATGAACTAGATTCTTAAAAAGGAAGACGTTTACTATTAAATAAATGACAAGAATTGCAAAAACTAGAAAGTTGCTGTTTATTACAAGAAAAACCAAAATTACGACTAAGAATATCTAAGACTTGTGAGCCAGGATGTCCAAGTTTGTCATGCCATGGTAGTGAGGAGGTGGTGAGGAAGCAAGCTTGAGGCGGAAGTGTTGGTGGTGTAATTGGATAGAGCTCCTCCGTGTTATTGTGGCGGGACAGGTGGCGTCCCGTTTTGAGGTCCTTCAAAGAAAAACCAAACGGATCAAATTCAATAGACACATTATTTTCACGGGTGAAGCGTCTAACAGATAATAAGGTTTTAATGATTTTAGGACTAAAAAGGATATTGGGTAGGATATAGGTACGGTTGAGGATTGGGAGGTAGCCCGTGCCGGAACCCTCAACAGGTAAAACATTGCCATTGCCTACCAAAAGTTTAGTTGAAACAGGAAAAGGATTAGGGCGAGAAATTATACATTTATTGTTTGAGACGGTCCGTTATTCTCTAGTGTCAAAATAGAGATTTGGATCCGTGTAAGCAAGTTGAGAAGTGTTGTAAGCAGCGCTGAGATCCGATGGGTTAAGGGCATCGAACTGGGCCTGCTGTGGGCCGAAGGGGCTGAAACGTACCCAGCTGTGGTGGGTATCCGGTAAAGTGGGCCGAGGGGTACTGTTGTGGGCTGGACTGATTAGGTCTCCAATGAGATTGTGAAGGGTAAGGACATGGAGGTGTTTGCCACCAAGCCCATTGAGGGTATGAATTGGGTTGAAAAGCCCAGTTACTGTTGTTCTGCCTATACCCACGTCCCCTTCCAGAAGCGCCGGGTCCTCTGCCTCTGTAACCTGATCCGCGGCCGCGTCCCCTGAAGGTCTGCTGAGAAGAATAATCGGCCGCGTCTCCTGAAGGTCTGTTATGGGTGGTGTTACCGGGTGTAGGGTTGTGCTGAGTGGAGTTCCCGGTGGTAGTGGCAGCAAGTACAGAAGAGGTTTTGGGTTTGCGAGCCTCCTGGCGTAAAACTTCATCGGCAAGCATGGTCTGAGCCGAATCCCAATCGGCTTGCTGCTGATTGATGAGGGCAGCGGTAGTATCAAATTCCGCAGAGAGGCCGCGGACTAAGGTAGGAATGAGTCGTGACTCGGTTACCGGTTGATCGACATCTCTTAATTGATCTGCTAAAGCTTTTAATTCTTGACAGTAATCGTCAACAGAGGTGCACTGGTCCAGGCTAAGGTTAACAAAACGAGTTTCTAAGGTCGCTGTTTTGCCTGTTTGTTGCTAAGGTAATTCTTTTCGAGTTTCAGCCATGTGGTCCGAGCCAAAGCTTCGGTATCCAGGATATCCGGCAAGAGGCTGTCAGCAAGGGTGCTGTAAATCCATTGGGAAACCAGTGCGTCTAACTCTTTCCATTCCGAATATTTGGGATCAGTTGGTTCAGGGGGTGGGGTGGTATCGATGTGATCAAGGACCTTATACGCCATGGCGTGAAGCTTAAAAAGCTTCACCCATGATGTATATGTGACCGTGGTTCCATCGAGAGTACGGATTTTGCTGTTTATGTTGGTTACGGAATAAGCGGGGTGAAGGGGTTGGGGTTTAGTTGGTTCGGATGGTGCAGGTTGATCTGATTTGGTCATGTTTGCAGGGTATTAGGAACTGGAATGGAAACTGGAAGCAGAGCGATCAGACGGTCGAAGCCTGTGAGGTGAGCAGCCGTAGCTTGCTGGACAGAAAAAGAAGAATGAAAAAGATAGGTAATCAGAACCGGCTGCCTACTGCTTTAGCGTTAGCGCGAAGAAATGTTTTTCTCAACGATCAGGTATGCGCTTTATGCAGTTTCGATTGTGAATCTTCGGAACATCTTTTTACAGCTTGTGGTTTTTCTAACGGGGTTTGGAGTGCTATTGCTTCTTGGTGTGGCATTCATAACATTTTTGCTTTTGATATTCGGGATCTTTTGGAGTGGCATAAGACTTACCAAGGGGATAAGAGGGGGAAATGGTTGATTCAAGGTATTATTATAGTGTCTTTTTGGGAGATTTGGGGAGCTCGTAACAAGAAGATTTTCAATAGTAAAGAGCCACAAGTTCAAGAGGTGGTTCGCAACATTAAGTCTTCTTCGTATTTTTGGGTTAAGTATAGAAGTAGATTCAAAAACATAGTATGGAAGGATTGGTTTTTGTCACCTTTGTATATGTTGTAATTGGTTCGTTTGGTGTGGCGGTCTTCTCTTTGAGGACTTTGCCGTTTTTTTGAATGAAAGTCTCTTTTCAAAAAAAAGAACCGAGGCTCTGATACCATAAAAGTTTCTGTATTATTATTATTATTGTGAATGAATAATAAGGATTACAAGAGGCCCTTTATATAGGGATAGATAACAATGAAAGCCTAGCTATAATTAAGGAAAAGATAAACATTCTAAACATAAGATAAAATCAATTCTAAATATAATACAACTCTAAGAGATAATTATCGGTTAAGACTAACTGTGTGGCGCGACCAACACACAAATAGACATCATAAAACACCGGCTATGATGTTTGAAGTGGTTGTATCACACAATCTTTGGTTTTAGGATGCATTAGTAGGTGTTGTCGCTTCGAATAACAATATAGATATTACCAATCAATCACCCATTTTTCATATTATTTCACTTATTTAATAAAAAAATCACAAAATAAAAATTATTAAGAAGTATCATATATAGCATCACTACAACAATTACAAAATACATGTATCCAACAACCAATAATTCGAATTAAATATGTAAATAACTATTATTTGTCTATTTTGCTCTAATTCCAGCTCCATTTTTTATTCCAAACTTTCCACAACATCTTAACAAAGAAAAATAATTTTGAAAAATAAGAATACATCATGACGTATGTGTTTCTGGTGTTACCTGAGGAAGGTTGCAATTGGTGATGGCCTTAACTAAGCTCAAAAGTTGACTTCCACTTTTCAACTCTATCCAATATTTTTAACAATTTGACACTTAAAACTTATATAAACTTTATTACATACACCCCACCAACAAAAACATTCACAAAACAACCTTTGATCATATCTCTGGCCAAATGGCTGCTGAACCTAACTATTGCTTCACAAACACGTACGAGGATGTTTTAGCTTCATCTCTCCAAACAACAAATGACTCTATGATCATGTTCAACCTTTCCATACTTAAAGAAAAAGCCCAACATGTTCACTCCACAGCCTCCATGTTCTTTACCCAATCACAAACTCAATCAATGGTTTCTAACTCGACATCGGTTAACATGGAGAACATTGCCAATTTGCTCCAAGAGATTATTGTTATCGCGTCTAACGTCATGTTCACTTGCCAAAACATTGGTCCAGGGGTTAACCATGTTAACCCCGCCAGTGAACATGACAACACGCTTGAGTTAGACCATTTGACTCAGTCAAACATAATGTTTGACTGGCCAGGTGGTGGAGGTGGTGGAGGTCGTGTTGAGAATACTTTTGGTAGTGTAACGTGCAACACAAGAAACAAAGATAGCGGTTTTGATCAGCGAAAACAGTTTCATGTCGAAAGAGATACACACAAAGGAACAGGATCAACATCAGGGTCAACCTTAGGACAAAGATTGTCTCCAAAAAGCTATGACATAATAGAAATGGACGCGGCTGATTTGCTCGCGAAATACACACATTATTGTCAAGTATGTGGTAAAGGATTCAAGCGAGACGCGAACCTTAGGATGCACATGAGGGCACATGGGGACGAGTACAAGTCTAGCGCGGCTCTAGCCAATCCCATTTCATCAAATGGTGGTTCATCGACAAAAATGGCTCGAAAGTATTCATGCCCACAAGAAGGGTGTAGATGGAACCGTAAGCACGCGAAATTTCAACCATTGAAGTCAATGATTTGCATGAAGAACCACTACAAAAGGAGTCATTGTCCGAAGATGTACTCATGCAAAAGGTGTCAACAAAAGCAGTTTTCCGTGCTTTCGGATTTACGAACCCATGAGAAACACTGCGGGGATGTGAAATGGCGGTGCTCGTGTGGCACGACGTTTTCGAGGAAGGATAAACTCATGGGTCATGTTGGATTGTTCATTGGGCATACACCGGTTATTGTTGATGAGAGTTCTTTGATCAATAACCATTGAAATTAGGAAGGTGAGTTTGTTTTTGTAACCTTTTTTTAAATGGTCAATATGTAAGTATTACCTAATATGATTTGTATACAACAAGAGTTATTGGACACATCATATATAATAGTCGAATAGCATATTGTACAACAAACAACCCACGACATGTGTTAGTTATGTTGTGAATAACTTTGTTGTATGCGAATCACCTACTTTTGTGATAATCTATGAACAAGTAATTAAGCTCCATTGTTTTTTATAGATATATTCTTTTGACTTTTTTTTTAGGAAAACGATATTTAACGTTGAATGGAAGTTGTTACTTGAAGAAATATAATAATTAGTGGATAAAATTTGTTTTAAGTCAATTATTGAATAGAGACAACAGTTGTATATATTTACAAATTCACACATATATATATCACTCTCACACAATTATTACAGTATCTAATAAAGTAAAGACACTTATACAGTGTCTTTACTTTATTTCCATTTTGACCACCAAATTTTAAGCACTAACTTTCTGACTAACTTATGTATTTTATTTTCTTCCAATTTGACCACCAAACTTTGATCACCACACTTTTAGCTTTTAGGCTTTCAAACTTTGACCACCAAACTTTTAACTTTTAGCCGCGAGTATTTTTTGAAGCCCACGCGAGAATAACAGTCACTTAATATTATCTTTTATGTCTACGAAACCCTCCACGCAACAGGAGCTCCCACAGCGACGCGCCATCTTTAATGTCCACCAAACCCTCAACGCAACAGGAGCTCCCGCCGCGAAGCGCGGGGTAATAGAATCCTAGTTATATATAAAAAGAGAACATGACTTATTAATAACTAAAATTTCATTCATCACGACATGTACACTACAGGATTGAAACTCCCAATAGGGAACACACCACTTAACAAACGATGTTACTATGGGGAAGAAATCACCAAATATTTTTTTTTTATATCTCTTCCATTCTGTGAATAATGATTATTCCATCCTTTTATTCATTTAATGATAAAAATGCGTAATACTTATTACCTTAATTACTATAAACACGAGAGCCTTAAAGATGAGTACATATCTAGTTGTTCTCGCACATATTATGTTTCTTTAAATAGTTGTACATCAACAACATCGGTCGAAACTCAAAAATATACAAATGTTGGGAATTAAGAAGGATGTAGATGGAACATACGCCCGTGAACTTTAAACTATCTAGTAACTAGAGGGGGGGGGGGGGGTCGAGGTTAGACTTGCGGCTATCTCAATCTCATCATATGATTTTATTTAGTTGATGTGAAAGAAAGCTGGGTCAAGATCGAGCCATTGAAGTTTAAGCCCACAGTTGAGGACGATGTGGCAATGGAGCCCAAGGTAGCCAGTGAGCCAATAGTTGGGTACAAATCGATGAGGCGAGGTTATTAAAAAATGCATTGCAGTCAAAGTGAATAGAAGAAAGATGAAAATGAAAGGAAAATGATTCAGTGCAAGTTTAGGTGTCTTGAAATGATAATCGTAAATGATAAGGTTGGGATATTGTATCTACTAGTGTGCCTAATGCTAGACTGTATGTATCTCAACCCCCCTAGTTACTAGATAGTTTAAAGTTCACGTGCGTATGTGTAACACCCCAACCGATGGCGGAAACATCGGGGTGCCACGTAATGATGATTGTTTTCAGTAGCACATGGTATAATATAAATTTTAAATAATTTATTCAAACATAATATCCAAAAATGTGAAATAATGTCTAAGAATTCAAATACATAAAATCAAATAATAACTTCAATGACTTCAAATAAACTTCAAGTAAAATCCTCATGCTAACTCAAGCCTCAGCTTCATTGTTACCTGAAACATGTTAATTTTGAAAGTATTTTGAGTCAACATAAGTTGGTGAGAATTACATAGGTTTTTGATGATAAAATGAATAAAATGTTGTGCAATTCATGTGTCATGTTAATCTAGCCCATATGTGAGAACATATTAGAAATAAATCGAGTGCATAATCAACCCTGCTGACTGTTATAAAATGATACATACCATACACTTATGGTCCCAATGAATATGTTATGCGATAACAAACACCCACGTAACCTTTGTAGGAGGCACGTATCCGGGTGGGATTGTCCGTCCAATAGATCTATCAATGTATACCGTCGGCTGATCAATGTTAATGATTATGCTAGAATGGTGCTTACTCTAATCATGCTCAAGACATAATGCAACATAGAAAACACATAGACACATTGATGATTGAATTGCAATGAATATGTTATAACATGTTTCACCCCAAAAATGGTGATAAATAAAAGGGGCTATGTAAAACTCACCTTAGCAAATGTTAATTTGTTGAAAAGATGTGATAATTGTGTTGCCCAAAGTGATTCCAAATATTACCCTATAATGAGGTAATATATAATAAGTCTAAGTCTAATTATCTAATATGTGTATCCTAGGGTTTCGATTTGGGGATAATCAATTGTTAAATTTAATTTAAAATGTTAATTAAATAAAGAAAATTTGATAATTAATGAAAGAAAGTCTTTTTATAAAATTTGGATTTTGAGTGTGCACATTAAAGTGTTTGAAGCAATAAAATAATTTTTATAAAATTATTTCATTTAAAATAGATTTTTTAAATCTATTTATTTATAAATAGCCAATTATTAACTTTAATATTCAAAAATACTAAAATTAAAGAATTTTTATTTTAAAAATCATATTTCTGTTCTAAATGATTAAAAATAATTTGTATAAAATTTTGGTGCAAAAATGATGAAAATTGGATTTAATATGATTTAATTATGATTAAATCTAACAAAAATTGATTAAAAATATTAAATAAATGATTTTACTGAATTAAAAATTATTTCAGTAAAGTTTAACTTTATAAAAAGTTAGGATAATTTTTGGGGAATTTAATAAAACTGTTTTGATATATAAATGGATTTTTATAAATATAATAGTATAAAAATGATTTAATTATTATAATTATTAAATAAATGAATTTCTGGAAAATAAAAATTACAAATAAAACTTTTATATCAGATTAAACAATTATAATTTTTTTAGAATTTATAAAATAGTTTTGGTATTTTAAAAAGAATTTAAATGATTAATAGGATTTAATATATATATATAATTATATTTGTGGTTCAAAAAGAAAAGAAAGGAAAAGAACAAAAACCGGTCAGAGCCGGGACTCGAACCCGGGTGACCATAGTGATGAACCAGGGTCACAACCACTTGGCCTAGGCCGGTGACCATAGTGACGAACCCTAGATTTACAATTGAATGATTCAGGCAACTATAGCCCGATTAATGTTAGGGCTATTGTTGCCTGAATGCCGATGAATATAACCCACAAAAAAACGAGGACTCACAGTGATGGATTGATGTTATTAGACGGGTCAATGAGAAAGTCAAACCACGAACATAATAATCAATTTCAGAGTGAATTAGAGAGATATAGAGATTGAGAGAGAGTTGTGAGCGATTTGTCAAGGTTCGCAATGCCTCAATTTATACTGAGAATTAGGGTTAATGTTAATTGGAAGGTTTGACTTATAATTGAATATATACGCGTTTAATTGATAAAATTGGTCAATGATTGATGTGTTATTGACGTGTAATTGTGTTGTAATAGGCCGGTCCTTACACGAATTTACCAAATATAGTTCAATTACGCGTTAAAACTTTGGATTGATCAACAAGAAATCCCACAGTTGACTTTTTTGTCAACTGTGAAGGTTTTTCAGAATGTGAATAAATATAACGTGTGTTCGGGTTATATCAACAATGAAGGTCCAGCCCAGTTGGTTAGCTCGTGTGTGTGTGTGCGAAGGGTCCCTGGTTCGATACCCGGCTGGGACAAACATTTTTTTTCTTTTTAAGACAGACACAAGGGAAGGGTTATTGGGCCTTGGTTGTGGGCTGGGTTTAGTGGGCCGGTCGTCTGGGCTTCCAGAATTCAAGGGAGTGGGCTGGATGGGTTAAACTAAATACCCAATGCTTGAATATTGTTATTTGTATTATATGGTGCATAGTATTAGGGTTTTTTTTTTTTATAATATACTATATAAAATAATATGACTTGTCGTTTTTAATCGTAACGTACAATTAGTGAACACGAAATGTTACAGTATGTTCCATCTACATACGATTTCCTATAGTTTATGATAACTATTCGACTAGTCGTGAAATTGTATCCACTATTGTGCCTAATGCTAGACTGTACGTATCGAGATTGGCTTGTTGGAACCCTGTATGGCCCAATTGTAACGGAACATGCAAAATGTAATGGCATGCACAATGTATACGTGTAGTCAAGTCTACGGATATGGCCTGTGATTTCGACGGGTGTCACATCAATCCACTAGAATTCTTTGATCCTCCATCAGAATTCTTGTTCGGACATTCATTCCTATAATGTCCCTTTTCATTGCAGTCCCAACAACGCACACTCGGATGAGCCCCAGACGAGCTCCTGCCTCGACCCTTGCTGCTCCCACTGTTTCTACTATTTCCCCTCCCCTGCCAACATGTACCATAACAGAAGACGACCCTTTAGTATTCCTGCGGCGAACATCCTCACCCAATACCAAAACCGGATCTTTTCAAATGTTAACCCTTTAGGCCCCGCTGAGTTAGTGACAGCAATCACCGTCCCGGACCAACTATCAGGCAGTGAAGATAGAAAAATCACAGCTTTGGTCTCATCATCGAATTTCATTCTCACAGATGACAATCTGGACAGAAGAGAATTCAAATTATTTATGTGCTCGGTCACTGAGCTTCCCTCTTTCATTCTCATCATGAACAACTCTCTCATCAAGAACACTTTGTTAGCTACAGATGGTTTTCCATACATGTTCGATAGAGCCAACATCATACCACGAGCTGTGGTTTCAGACATGATGTTAAATACAACGCTCCACGTCAACGACAATGTAATAACACCTCTAGCTTCCTTGTCTTTGGCATTCCACAGAGCTTCTTCAACTTCATTCAGTTTCTCCGGTTTTTCTTCCAATACCATATCCAAGTCTTTTTGACCCAACAATGCATCTATCTGCATTTTCCACCAACTAAAATCCGAACCGTCAAACTTTTTAATCACCAATTTCCCGTCCTCATCCATAATGACAAACGGAAAATAGACCAAAGTTACCTGGCTCCAAAGTTGATAATACCCGGTAAAAAACTGACAGACAAACCAATCCGAACAACCCGAATAATAACCCGAAACTTGAACACCCAAGACCCGAACAACAACCGAACAAACCTTGAATATCATGCCACAAAACTCTTTCTTGGATTTTTGAACCTTGAATCAGGATAGAATAAAACTAATCGCGAAGCGTTACGTGAATCAAACGAGTCGTGGCTCTTATACCACTTGTTAGGATTAAGTGGCGTAGTGGAATAACCGATTCACAACGAACACACAATAACAACCGAGAAAATATAAAGCACGACACACGAATACGAGAATTTTACGTGGTTCGGATCCAATGGGGAACCTACGTCCACCGGCTGCAACTAAGGATATATTATTTAGCTCTGACAACTATTACAATTACATAGACATGAATATATATAGAGACTAACTAGGGTTCAGGCTTGGTGAACAAGAAAACCATAATAGGCTTTCTAAACATCCAATGAAAAAACCCCAATAGCAATAACTAGCCCAAAGACTTCACACCCAACATCCCGTTCTCTTCTAAGACCAAGTTGTTTGACATGTTAACCGGCTCTTCAATAATCCAGGTCTTTGACTTGTTAACCCAGTAGTTGTAAGTCCAACAATTTGTCTTGATAAATTCAGTTGTTTTGTAAGTTTGACTCTTTGGTCTTCATAATCCTGCTGTTCTTGAATCCAGTAGTTCAGATTGTTGTTAAAGCTTTCAAGGGAAGAATGATGTAGTAACCTCTTCAATCTAATTTCTTATTTTTCAAGTATTTAGATGAATGAATACATGGATTTTGGCTTTCATCAACATCATCATTTCTTACATATCGCCACAAATACACCATCATGGTGATGTTGATTTAGTCACTGCCCATATACCTATTGGAAAATAGTAATTGGTCTATTATGCTTTTCTCAAAGGTTTTAGATAATAATGTCTTATCAGTTTAAGTTTAACCGTACAAACAATGAAACATGAGTGAATTTTTTTTTTGTTCGGTAAGAAAATGAATATGTTAATTGGCTGATAATTGATGCATGATGGTTTGATTATATTACTAATTAATATTTTTTTATAATTTGAACAAATATAAACTAATTTAAACGAACGGACAACATGTGTTCATGTCCATTTCTTTAGTAAATATGTTTGTTAGTTTATTAAATATACGAACAGAAACTAAACTTTCTGCTAAAAAGTTCATGAACAGTACACAAGCGTTTGGTTTGTTTGATGGTCTAGTTTTATTTTATTATGTAATTTTAGTTATGAAATAGAATGTAAACATCTACAACATAATAATAAATCGGATAATTTTACATTGGCAATGTGTAAAATAGGAAAACCTATATTATTTGCAAACGAGTCACTTTCTAATACTATTGTCTAACGTGAAAGAATATTAGATCAAAGTGTACTATATATTATTTGCAAATGCATAAGGTTAACAATTATATAATTATATATATGTGTGTATTTTGTATGACGAGCATACCGACACTTATGTCACGGTTCTTTAGGCAATGTTTATTCTCAAAAGATGCCTCTGTAAAGCATTAATCATGCCTCATAAGCTTGATTCCTCATTAGATTAGAATACTCACTTAGCGCCGGGTTGAGGCTTGCTACAAGTTATTGTATACTCTTTATCATAAATTTATTTATAGATTCGCCATAATACTTTCAACTTAGCGATTAAATTTAAATGTACTAAGTCGCGTGACTATATAAGTCTCATGTTGTTGCTTATAGTGTTGAGTTGGTTATAAAAATAGCGTCCAGATGCGCCTAAAACATGCTTGAAACGCTCAAGGTCATTTGAGAAAATTTCCAAAAATAGCGTTCACTTGTGTTTCTAGTTTGGTTTTTAAAACAAAAGAAAAGCCAATTTAATTTGAGAAAATTCCCAATATAAAGATATTACTTTTTTTTTTTTCAACTATACAAAAATAAATATTGACTTTTCAAGTTCCCATAATGTCAAAATGAACATATACATAGTGTATGAAAGCCTCATTCTTTGTGGTGTGATGGTAAAAGTGCTGGTGTTTTAAAAGAGAGATTGAGAGTTCAAGTCTTATAAGAGGAAAAAATGAGTGTATTTAAAAGAGAGAGATTTAGCCGTTCAAAAAAAAAGTACACGCTTTTAACTAGAGCTATCTAACCCAAAAAAAAATTACAATGATTTTAGATATAGCCCAATTGGGAATGGCATGACAAAATGGAACCCACAAAACTTAACTATTTATTAACCAAACAGTAACTATTGAAGGCTTCTGGATAGTCACGTACACCACTGAGGGAAAACTAAACTTGTCAAACCAAATAAATCTGGTTACTCTAAAATCCAAAGTATTGTAACTACCAACATCATGTGTAAAGTATAGGTGACAAAATAAGCGGAGTGGGTTAACCCGAAACACATTTTATTAAAAACTTTTAAATCATTCTTTTTACGTGGTTTAGATAAGTTGGTTAACAGGTCGGGATGTTGACCTGAACAACTAAATTTTATAGAAAATGACTAGAAAGCAACTAGCCAGGATGAAACATAACTATTACAAGAATGAAAACAAAACTATGAACAACCCGAAACCATACTAACTAACGTCACATGTAAAGGAACTAGCTAGTCAAACAAAAACCTATGAAAACGATACAAAAAGAAACTGTGCATGTAACAACTACTACCTGGTCATCCCGAACCCACAAGACCAAAAGCTCGAAACGTCACACCTGACAGAACCCACTTCTCGCTTCCACCAACTACTACACATTCGCTAATAAGTAAATTCCAAACTCATCAAACAATATCTCAAGAACGACATTAATTCCTTCTATTTCGTAACCTGACGCCCTTGCTACTTCAATGGAGTGTGCCATAACTAGAGGTGAACAAATCGTTTTTTTTAGGAACCGGTTCCGGTTTGGAACCGGTCCGCTGCAATGTCGGTTTTGTTCGGAACCGGTTCTGGTTCCGTCCGGTTTCAGTCCCAGTTCTGTCGGTTCCAAAGACCGGTTCCAATTCTGTGACACCCGGCAAATTCTGGTTAACAACGTTGTCTAGATGAAAGTCTACCTTAGCGAGTCACGCGTATATTGTACTTAACTGGGTTAGTTAAGTCGGGTTATGGTTCGGGAACTATCGGTTTAGTCTAGAGGATCATTGGATGTTGGTCTAGAGGTTCATTAGATGTCGGTCCTTAACCAAGTGTACAAACGGTGACGATTTGTAGGATCGTCAGGGCATACGGAACATACGAGTCTCGAGTCCCGGGAATTGGTGAACGAGTGTGAATATGTGTATTTACTTGTGTTATGTGTTTACAATCATTATGTGACTTGTCGGTACGTTAATATGTGTTAACATATGTTAAAACGGGGTTTAACGCGCAAAACACACGAAACTAACCCCTATAGGCGATTAGGAAGCCTAATCGCCCATAGGGGAGGCGAGTAGGCAACCATTGGGGCGAGTAGAAGCCTACTCGTGTGATGGTAGGGGCGATTAGGCCTAATCGTGTGAACATTCATGCGATTAGCCTCCCTAATCGCGTGTAAGGGCTGCATAATCGCTAGTTACGTGCTGGACGACTAAAAACGACTATAAATACCATACTTGACCTCATAAACTTCATTATACAAACCCTAGTCGTCCCATAACCTGCCCCAACACACACACAACCTCTGGAACGCGATTTTTGATCAAAACACAAGGATTCAAGCATAATCCTTCAATCTTTCACAATTCTAAGGTTTGGTTTCCATCCATGAATCTTTATAAACGTTTTTAATCAATCCCTAATGGTCCAGACCTGTTCTTAAACGAAAAAGCTTTCTGAAAATCATTAATAAGGGTTGTTAATCGGATTCTAACTAGTATACATGTGTTATGGGTGTTTATGATTAGAAAGCTAAGGTTTTTATGATTCATGATGATAGATTAACATGTCATTGGGATTAATTCAGAATACTAATAATATTATGATGATGAAATCTGAGAATTGAGTATTAGGGTTATGATTACGCGTGTTTGTATGATGATTGCATGCTATGTGAATGGTGTTTGGATTACGTGATTTGCATGCAGGGCTGATAATACGAGGCAAAACGAAGGGTTTTGGTTGAAACATGTTTAGGATAGTGTTTGGGATGATGTTGGGTGGTTACACACGTTCTGGATCTGATTTGGAGCGTTAAACGCGCGAAAAACCGGAACAGCAAGGTTACAGGCGAGTAGCATTCCTAATCGCCTATGTTATAGGCGAGTAGGGTGCTAATCGCCTATAACTCATGCGATTAGGCCTACTCGTGTGACTTTAGGGGCAATTAGCCCTAATTGCTAGTTTTTACATGCAATCAGCCCTAATTGCTAGTTTTTACATGCAATCAGCCCTAATTGCTAGTTTTTACATGCAATCAGCCCTAATTGCTAGTTTTTACATGCAATTAGCCCTAATTGCTAGTTTTTACATGCAATTAGCCCTAATTGCTAGTTTTTATATGCAATCAGTCCTAAATGCTAGTTTACGTTTCCTAATCGCGTGTACTGCTGCTGTAAGTGTAAATTAGCATTCCGAGACCCGATTTGACATGTAGTAACATGCTAGGAACCTCGTAACATATATAATAACTTGGTAACATATGTTTGGATGTAATTCGGTGATACGTGAACTATGTGCTATAACTTGATGTGCGTTAACGTATGTTAAGTGTGATTGCATGATTGTCTGTTTAAGAGCGTAAACATAACACGGGGAGTCTCGGGTCACCAATGGGATGTCGAGTCTTGTACTTTGGGTCAGTTAAACAGTCACGGTGTTTTCAAACGAACTTGGTTATGGTCTGGACATCTAGGGACTAATTAACCTGCGGGTTATTAGTCTAAGTACTTGTAACTGTCATATGTTAGGTCGCCGCTTTACGGGACTAGCATAGCAGCTGAGTTTACTCGGGTTAAGGAGTCACGCAACTTAAGGTGAGTTTACGGCCCCTCTTTTAAACTGGTTTCATACTTTCGGGGGAGAAAACATGTGTTAAAACGATTATTTGGTAATTACTGTCATACTATGGGTTTCTATTGTGTACTACACGATCTTTGGAAGTCCCGGGGGGAACCATGAATGTGCGGGTTTGCACAACGGGGAAATGTGAATAGCGCTATTGGGAGTGACCAACCCCGCTCGTCGGCTTGGAGGGCCGGGCGAGTGCATATTGTCTCAAACAGGAACAACAGGAACAACTGGTACTTTTCGGGCACAACATCTGGTATTCGAGTTAGTAATGGTTTTCCAATCGTGGTAGTAACAAAACGTACGCCTAGCTAGCGTATGCTGGTTTTCGATTTGTTATAGTATGGACAGGTGGACTTGGTACTTGGATTACAAAACCTGTAAACTCACCAGCATTTTTGTGCTGACGTAAACTTTTACATGTTTTCTCAGGTCGCTAAGGTAGCACGACTGGACTAGGGCGCACGCGTCTGCACGGCGTCTAACTAGGGTTGCATGGTCTTATAAACGTTGAACTATTGTTTCACTGTTGAGATACTGTTTTGAATAAGCTTCCGCTGTAAACGGGATTTTAAACTATGTTTTGAAATTGCATTTATATTCATTTAGACTTGTTTATTGTGATCGTTGGTTTGGATCCTGGTTTGTCATGCGCCTCGCGGTAAAACTCCGCAAGTGGATTTTGAGGGTGTGACAGATTGGTATCAGAGCCAATGGTTATAGTGAACTAGGACTGCATGTAGAGTCTAGTCTATAGCCGAGTCGCACACACTAGACGATCACATGGTACTAAACGTTATAGTGGTTTACGTATGGTCTTGTCGGGGTGTCTCTAAATCGTTGGTCTTTCTACGTTACATCATCCGTTCTATATTAGGTTGGGTTACTTGCTTTCTAGGCGGTGTAGTCTATTGGAGTAACTCGTGTACTCTTGAGATTTGTCCAAGGCTCGGACATCTCCCTTTCGTACTCCAGTAGAAACACTTGCCATAAACTACCGTAGTATTACGGTGTGTAGCTAAGAGTCTATGTTCGGTGATTTGAACTTTGAACTAGGAGAACACTTGGAGGACCATGTAGAGCGGTTTATCATTTTGGGTGCACACAAAATCATAAACCGAAATGCATGGAAGCCCTAGTGAGCTCTGGGTTTGAGGGGATAGTCCTGGATTGGATCTAGATTTGATCTTGTGAACATTAGTGGTTATCTTTAACTGCGAAACTAAATTTTCTCGTTCTTTTCTGCCAGAATCATGTCTGGAGTACGAGGAGGACGTGGAGGTGGTCGCAATGGTGGACGTGGTGGTGGTCGCGGTGGTGCTGGTGGTCGTGGTGGAGGTATTAACCTATCGCAGGCTAATCTGAACAACTTGCTCCAAGCTGCCTTTCAGTTAGGGCACAACGGTGGTGGTAAGTTGATTTATCCATTTTCCTTGCCTCATTGGTGAACCTTGTTTACATTCTTCGTGGTTTCTCATACGTTTCATTTCAGGTGGTCCTGTTAACCCACCCCCACCCATGTGCACCTACAAGATGTTCCGGGACTGTAAACCCCAGGAATTCTCTGGCACTGAGGGTGCGGTGAGCTTACTTAGGTGGCTGGAGAAAGTGGAGTCAGTATTTCTGATGTGTAACTGTCTCCCAGAAGATCGGGTTAAGTATGCTGTTGCATTATTCCAGGATGTGGCATTGACTTGGTGGAATGGCATCACCCAGAATATGGGTATTGGGGAGGCATATGCTATGCCATGGGAGAATTTCGTGCAACTGTTGAAGCGTGAATACTGTCCGAGAGAAGAGGTACAGAAGCTGGAGCACGAGGTGTGGAACCTCAAGATGACTGGGTCGGAAATTGAGAAGTATACTGTGAGGCGGAATGAGTTAGCAGTGCTGTGTCCCGATCTGCATGTGCCAGAATACCGTAGGATTGAACACTATGTCTCGGGGTTAGTACCGGAAATTGTAGGGTTAGTGGCTGCGGGAAATCATCCTACGTATGCAGAGGTAGTCCGATCGGCTCATAGGATGACCAACTTAAAGGTGAATGAGGGTATTTTGCCTGCGAAGGGTTCAACTGTTAAGGCCCCAGAGAACAACAAGCGCAAGTGGGAAAATGACGGGAAGGGATCTGGGCCGGCACAGCAGAATAAGAGGTTCGACAATGGGGGTTCTTCTTCTTCTTCGGGTAACAAGCAGGGTGGTTATGCGGGGAAACTGCCCAAATGTAACAAGTGTGGACGCCATCATCAAGGGAACTGCGACAGTAACCGTTGTCATCGCTGCCAGCGAACAGGGCATTATGCTAAAGATTGTCGGGCTACACTTCCATCGACCCAGGCCCCGACTACTAACTCAGCTCCGACTACTCAAGGGACTACAGGAAGACAAGGATGCTACAACTGTGGTGACACTGGGCATTACAAGAAGGATTGCCCAAAACTGAAGCAGGGTGGAAACAACGGTAATGTGAACAACGGGGGCGGCGGCAGAAATGCACGTGCCTTCGTCATTGGAGCCGCTGAGGCTAGGCAGGACCCTGACACAGTCACCGGTACGTTCCTTCTCAATAATCGTTCTGTTAGTGTGTTATTTGATTCTGGTGCCGACAAGAGTTTTGTATCCATGGATGTTAGTCGACTGCTAGATGTAGTACTCGTACCATTAGAGACCAAGTATATTATTGAGTTGGCTGACGGTAAAAAGATTGAAGCTACTAGTGTCCTTCGGGAGTGCCAATTAGAGTTGTCGGGTTTATCGTTCCCCATCGACCTTATGCCGGTACCATTGGGTAGTTTTGACGTTGTGGTAGGAATGGATTGGTTATCCTTGTATCGCGCGGAGATTGTCTGTTACGATAAGGTTATTCGGATTCCTCTCCCTGATGGAGAATTCCTTTCTGTGTACGGTATCAAGGGTGGTGTTCCGCTAAACATCATCTCTAGCATGAAAGCCCTTAAGTGTCTTCGAAAGGGTTATCCAGCCGTTTTGGCACTTTTATCTGTTTCCTCTGGTGATGAGAAGAAGATCGACGACATTCCGGTGGTACGCGAGTTTCCTGATGTTTTTCCCGATGATTTATCTGGTCTTCCTCCTCATCGTCAAGTCGAGTTCGGTATTGATCTTGTACCAGGGGCTGCTCCTATTGCTCGGGCCCCCTACCGTCTTGCACCTCCCGAGATGCAGGAATTGTCTAGTCAGTTACAGGAACTCTTGGACAAGGGTTTCATCAGGCCAAGTTCTTCCCCTTGGGGAGCCCCGATTCTATTTGTTAAGAAGAAGGATGGAAGTTTCCGATTGTGTGTGGACTACAGAGAACTGAACAAATTGACCGTCAAGAACCGTTATCCTCTTCCACGTATTGATGATCTATTCGACCAGCTTCAGGGTTCTAGTTATTATTCCAAGATTGACTTGAGGTCCGGTTATCACCAGCTGCGCGTCAGGGAGGCTGACGTTGCCAAGACTGCCTTTCGAACACGTTATGGCCATTTCGAATTCTTGGTCATGCCTTTCGGTCTCACGAACGCACCGGCGGTTTTCATGGACTTGATGAACCGCGTCTGTAAACCATATCTGGACAAGTTCGTCATTGTGTTTATTGATGACATTCTGATCTACTCTAAGAACAAGACCGAACACGAGGAACACCTGCGTTTGGTTTTGGAACTCTTGCGACGAGAACAACTTTACGCCAAGTTCTCAAAGTGTGACTTTTGGTTACGCGAAGTTCAGTTCCTAGGACATGTGGTTAATGAACTAGGAATTCATGTCGATCCAGCTAAGATCGAAGCGATCAAGGACTGGGGAGCACCAAAGACGCCAACTGAGGTGCGGCAATTCCTAGGCCTTGCGGGCTACTATCGTCGTTTCATTCAGGGGTTCTCGAAGATCGCACAACCCCTGACCACTCTCACTCAGAAGGATAGGAAATTCGACTGGGGTGAACCACAAGAGTCAGCGTTTGAAGAACTGAAGTCTAAACTTTGTTCTGCTCCTATTTTGTCGTTACCTGAAGGTCCTGATGATTTCGTTGTTTACTGTGATGCTTCTATTCATGGTCTCGGTTGCGTGTTGATGCAACGCGAGAAGGTAATTGCGTATGCTTCTCGTCAACTCAAGGTGCACGAGAAGAACTACACCACTCATGACTTGGAGTTGGGTGCAGTGGTTTTCGCGTTGAAAATTTGGAGACATTACTTGTACGGTACCAAATGCACCATCTACACCGATCACAAGAGTCTCCAACATATTTTCGACCAACAACACTTGAACATACGGCAGCGTCGTTGGATTGAACTTTTGAACGACTATGATTGTGCCATAAAGTACCATCCTGGCAAGGCGAATGTTGTAGCAGACGCCTTGAGCAGGAAGGAATCAACTAAACCTCGTCGCGTTCGGGCATTGCAGCTCACCATTCATTCATCCTTACCTGATTAACTCCGTTCTGCCCAGTTAGAAGCCTTGAAGGAGGAAAACCTTAAAGCTGAAACTATGCACGGTGCCGACAAGCACCTCGAGCGAAGGCCTGATGGCCTACATTATTTCGCGGAACGTATATGGGTTCCTTTATTCGGGGGACTACGGGAGCTTGTCCTTGATGAAGCTCATAAGTCCCGGTATTCTATTCATCCTGGTTCGGATAAGATGTACCAAGACCTGAAGGTGCTTTACTGGTGGCCAAACATGAGGTCGGACATAGCCTCATACGTAAGCAAATGCTTGACCTGTGCTAAGGTCAAGGTGGAATACCAGAAACCGTCGGGTCTCTTGCAACAACCTGAAATTCCGGAATGGAAATGGGAACGGATTACTATGGATTTTGTCACACAACTTCCTAAATCACCAAGCGGGAATGACAAGATATGGGTGATTGTCGATCGGTTGACGAAATCAGCTCATTTTCTTGCTATTAAGGAGACCGACACCATGGATCGTTTGGCTCGTCTTTATTTGAAGGAAGTTGTTTCTAAGCACGGGGTACCAGTTTCTATTATCTCGGATCGTGACTCCCATTTTACTTCTCACTTCTGGAAGTCTTTGCACAAGGCTTTGGGTAACCAACTAGACATGAGTACGGCTTATCATCCACAGACTGACGGTCAGAGTGAGCGCACGATTCAAACTTTAGAAGACATGCTGCGGGCATGTGTGATCGATTTTGGCAAGGGTTGGGAAGCTCATCTACCGTTAGTAGAATTCTCGTACAACAACAGTTATCACACGAGCATCAAGGCAGCTCCGTTCGAGGCACTGTACGGACGGAAATGCCGTTCTCCTCTTTGTTGGGCTGAAGTGGGTGAGAGTCAACTCACTGGGCCTGAACTAGTGTACGAAACTTCGGAAAAGATCGTACAGATTCGTAACCGGTTGGCAGCGGCACGGGACCGGGAAAAGAGTTATGCCGATCAGCGTCGCAAACCATTGGAATTCCAAGTCAATGACAAAGTACTTCTAAAAGTCTCACCATGGAAGGGCGTCATACGCTTTGGGAAGCGTGGCAAACTCAACCCACGGTATGTCGGACCATTTACGATCCTGGAACGGATTGGGCCAGTGGCATATCGTCTTGATTTACCGACGGAGCTCGGTAACGTACATAACGTCTTCCATGTGTCAAACTTGAAGAAGTGTCTGGCTGACGAGTCTCTCATCGTTTCACTAGAAGAGATCAAGGTTGATGATCGTCTTCGGATTGTGGAAGAACCTGTGGAGATTCTGGATTACAAGATTCGTAGCCTACGTCACAGCAAGATTCGCATCGTTAAGGTTCGGTGGAACTCGAACCGGGGACCAGAGTACACGTGGGAACGGGAGGATCAGATGAAGTCTAAGTATCCTCATCTCTTTCCTAAGGAAGCGTTCGAGTCGAGATATGTCTCTTCTGCAGCTGAATGAATCTCGGGGCGAGATTCCTTTTAACGTGGGGATGATGTGACAACTCGGGTAAATCTCTCTTTTGGTTTCTATCTTTTGTTGTTCCCTTCGTTATTTCCTTTGTTCTTTTGGTACTTGTGCAATTTTCGGGACGAAAATTCTTTTAACGTGGGGATGATGTGACACCCGGCAAATTCTGGTTAACAACGTTGTCTAGATGAAAGTCTACCTTAGCGAGTCACGCGTATATTGTACTTAACTGGGTTAGTTAAGTCGGGTTATGGTTCGGGAACTATCGGTTTAGTCTAGAGGATCATTGGATGTTGGTCTAGAGGTTCATTAGATGTCGGTCCTTAACCAAGTGTACAAACGGTGACGATTTGTAGGATCGTCAGGGCATACGGAACATACGAGTCTCGAGTCCCGGGAATTGGTGAACGAGTGTGAATATGTGTATTTACTTGTGTTATGTGTTTACAATCATTATGTGACTTGTCGGTACGTTAATATGTGTTAACATATGTTAAAACGGGGTTTAACGCGCAAAACACACGAAACTAACCCCTATAGGCGATTAGGAAGCCTAATCGCCCATAGGGGAGGCGAGTAGGCAACCATTGGGGCGAGTAGAAGCCTACTCGTGTGATGGTAGGGGCGATTAGGCCTAATCGTGTGAACATTCATGCGATTAGCCTCCCTAATCGCGTGTAAGGGCTGCATAATCGCTAGTTACGTGCTGGACGACTAAAAACGACTATAAATACCATACTTGACCTCATAAACTTCATTATACAAACCCTAGTCGTCCCATAACCTGCCCCAACACACACACAACCTCTGGAACGCGATTTTTGATCAAAACACAAGGATTCAAGCATAATCCTTCAATCTTTCACAATTCTAAGGTTTGGTTTCCATCCATGAATCTTTATAAACGTTTTTAATCAATCCCTAATGGTCCAGACCTGTTCTTAAACGAAAAAGCTTTCTGAAAATCATTAATAAGGGTTGTTAATCGGATTCTAACTAGTATACATGTGTTATGGGTGTTTATGATTAGAAAGCTAAGGTTTTTATGATTCATGATGATAGATTAACATGTCATTGGGATTAATTCAGAATACTAATAATATTATGATGATGAAATCTGAGAATTGAGTATTAGGGTTATGATTACGCGTGTTTGTATGATGATTGCATGCTATGTGAATGGTGTTTGGATTACGTGATTTGCATGCCGTAACACCCCAACCGATGGCGGAAACATCGGGGTGCCACGTATTGATGATTGTTTCAGTAGCACATGGTATAATATAAATTTTAAATAATTTATTCAAACATAATATCCAAAATGTGAAATAATGTCTAAGAATTCAAATACATAACATCAAATAATAACTCAAAAAAAAAACTTCAAATAAACTTCAAGATAAATCCTCATGCTAACTCAAGCCTCAGCTTCATTGTTACCTGAAACATGTTAATTTTGAAAGTATTTTGGGTCAACATAAGTTGGTGAGAATTACATAGGTTTTTGATGATAAAATGAATAAAATGTTATGCAATTCATGTGTCATGTTAATCTAGCCCATATGTGAGAACATATTAGAAATAAATCGAGTGCATAATCAACCCTGCTGACTGTTATAAAATGATACATACCATACACTTATGGTCCCAATGAATATGTTATGCGATAACAAACACCCACGTAACCTTTGTAGGAGGCACGTATCCGGGTGGGATTGTCAGTCCAATAGATCTATCAATGTATACCGTCGGCTGATCAATGTTAATGATTATGCTAGAATGGTGCTTACTCTAATCATGCTCAAGACAATATGCAACATAGAAAACACACAAACACATTGATGATTGAATTGCAATGAAAATGTTATAACATGTTTCACCCCAAAAATGGTGATAAATAAAAGGGGCTATGTAAACTCACCTTAGCAAATGTTAACTTGTTGAAGATATGAAATAATTGTGTTGCCCAAAGTGATTTCCAAATATCACCCTATAATAAGGTAATATGTAATAAGTCTAAGTCTAATATAACTAATATGTGTATCCTAGGGTTTCGATTTGGGGATAATCAATTGTTAAATTTAATTTAAAAATGTTAATTAAATAAAGAAAATTGGATAATTAATGAAAAATAGTCTTTTTATAAAATTTGAATTTTGAGTGAGCACATTAAAGTGTTTGAAGCAATAAAATAATTTTTATAAAATTATTTCATTTAAAATAGATTTTTAAATCTATTTATTTATAAATAGTCAATTATTAACTTTAATATTAAAAAATACTAAAATTAAAGAAATCTTATTTTAAAAATCATATTTCTGTTCTAAATGATTAAAAATAATTTGTATAAAATTTTGGTGCAAAAATGATGAAAATTGGATTTATTATGAATTAATTATGATTAAATCTAACAAAAATTGTTTAAAAATATAAAATAAATGATTTTACTGATTTAAAAATTATTTCAGTAAAGGTTGACTTTATAAAAAGTCAGGATAAATTTTGGGAAATTTAATAAAACTGTTTTGATATAATAATGGATTTTTATAAATATAATAGTATAAAAATGATTTAATTATTATAAATATTAAATAAAAGAATTTCAGAAAAATAAAAATTACAAATAAAACTTTTATTACAGATTAAACAAATATAATTTTTTTAGAATTTATAAAATAGTTTAGGTATTTTAAAAAGAATTTAAGTGATTAAAAGGATTAATATATATATATATAATTGTAATTTGTTTGTTTAAAAAGAAAAGGAAAGAAAAGAACAAAAGCCGGTCAGAGCCGGGACTCGAACCCGGGTGACCCGTGTGGAGGACCAGAGTCACAACCACTTGGCCTAGGCCGGTGGTTGTGATGGTTCTGATTTCAAAATTATTAAATACACGATGCCATTACAGGTTTATCCCCAAATTATAAACGACGAACCCTAGATTTTACAATAGGATGATTCAGGCAACTATAGCCCGATTAATGTTAGGGCTATTGTTGCCTGTACGCCGATGATTAAACCCCACAAATAAAAGAGGACTCACAGTGTATGATTGATGTTAGAAGTCGGGTCAAAGAGAAAGTCAGACCACGAACAAAATTGCAACAATCAGAGTAAAATTGAAAGAATTGGAGGTGGAGAGAGTGTTATGAGCGAGTTGTTAAGCTTCGCAGACCCTCAATTTATACTAGAGGATTAGGGTTAGGGTTAATTAGAAGGTTGACTTATAATTGAATGTATACGCGTTTAATAATCAAATGGGTCAACGATTGCCGTGTTATAGATGTGTAATTGTGTTGTATTGGGCCGGTTATTGCCCTAATTTGCCAAAAATATATCAATTACGCGTTTAATTGATGGATTGATCACCAAGGAATCCCACAGTTGACTTTCCTTGTCAACTGTGGGAGTTTTAAATGTGCGTATAAAATAATAATGTGCCCGGGTTTATCACAAGAAACTGGCTAGCCCAGTTGGTTGTGCACTTGTGTTTGATCCACCCGGCCTTTGGCGCGGGTTCGAATCCCGGCCAAGGCAATATAATTTTTTTGATACAATTATACAAAACACACATATATATAATATTATATATAGTATTAGGGTTCCATAAATGCGACAAAAATAATAAATGCGAAGGTAAATATGAAACTTGACGTTTTATTAATGTCATGCGTAACGTACAAGTATTAATTGCGTAATGTTACACATGCAGGGCTGATAATACGAGGCAAAACGAAGGGTTTTGGTTGAAACATGTTTAGGATAGTGTTTGGGATGATGTTGGGTGGTTACACACGTTCTGGATCTGATTTGGAGCGTTAAACGCGCGAAAAACCGGAACAGCAAGGTTACAGGCGAGTAGCATTCCTAATCGCCTATGTTATAGGCGAGTAGGGTGCTAATCGCCTATAACTCATGCGATTAGGCCTACTCGTGTGACTTTAGGGGCGATTAGCCCTAATTGCTAGTTTTTACATGCAATCAGCCCTAATTGCTAGTTTTTACATGCAATCAGCCCTAATTGCTAGTTTTTACATGCAATCAGCCCTAATTGCTAGTTTTTACATGCAATTAGCCCTAATTGCTAGTTTTTACATGCAATTAGCCCTAATTGCTAGTTTTTATATGCAATCAGTCCTAAATGCTAGTTTACGTTTCCTAATCGCGTGTACTGCTGCTGTAAGTGTAAATTAGCATTCCGAGACCCGATTTGACATGTAGTAACATGCTAGGAACCTCGTAACATATATAATAACTTGGTAACATATGTTTGGATGTAATTCGGTGATACGTGAACTATGTGCTATAACTTGATGTGCGTTAACGTATGTTAAGTGTGATTGCATGATTGTCTGTTTAAGAGCGTAAACATAACACGGGGAGTCTCGGGTCACCAATGGGATGTCGAGTCTTGTACTTTGGGTCAGTTAAACAGTCACGGTGTTTTCAAACGAACTTGGTTATGGTCTGGACATCTAGGGACTAATTAACCTGCGGGTTATTAGTCTAAGTACTTGTAACTGTCATATGTTAGGTCGCCGCTTTACGGGACTAGCATAGCAGCTGAGTTTACTCGGGTTAAGGAGTCACGCAACTTAAGGTGAGTTTACGGCCCCTCTTTTAAACTGGTTTCATACTTTCGGGGGAGAAAACATGTGTTAAAACGATTATTTGGTAATTACTGTCATACTATGGGTTTCTATTGTGTACTACACGATCTTTGGAAGTCCCGGGGGGAACCATGAATGTGCGGGTTTGCACAACGGGGAAATGTGAATAGCGCTATTGGGAGTGACCAACCCCGCTCGTCGGCTTGGAGGGCCGGGCGAGTGCATATTGTCTCAAACAGGAACAACAGGAACAACTGGTACTTTTCGGGCACAACATCTGGTATTCGAGTTAGTAATGGTTTTCCAATCGTGGTAGTAACAAAACGTACGCCTAGCTAGCGTATACTGGTTTTCGATTTGTTATAGTATGGACAGGTGGACTTGGTACTTGGATTACAAAACCTGTAAACTCACCAGCATTTTTGTGCTGACGTAAACTTTTACATGTTTTCTCAGGTCGCTAAGGTAGCACGACTGGACTAGGGCGCACGCGTCTGCACGGCGTCTAACTAGGGTTGCATGGTCTTATAAACGTTGAACTATTGTTTCACTGTTGAGATACTGTTTTGAATAAGCTTCCGCTGTAAACGGGATTTTAAACTATGTTTTGAAATTGCATTTATATTCATTTAGACTTGTTTATTGTGATCGTTGGTTTGGATCCTGGTTTGTCATGCGCCTCGCGGTAAAACTCCGCAAGTGGATTTTGAGGGTGTGACAAATTCGGTTCGCTTCCGGTTTCGGTTTCGGAATCGGTTCTTGCGCGCACAATTAAAAAAAATAAGCCGATGGCAAAAAAATAAACATAAAATTACGACTTTTGTTATTTTTTTAGGATTTCGAAACAAGAAACATGGAAAATGAAATTAAAACTTTCTACAACGTGCTTTTTTTCGCCATTCGACATAAGACACAAGTCGAAATAACCATTTTCGCCAAAAAGTTCGGTGTTTCGTGTCGTCTCGAAAATTTAAACAACGGTAGGCTCGTTTGTGGAACCGGTTTGGGATGGGTTTGAAGATGAAGCCACAGAATGATGTAATAAAAGCAAAGCGAACACAATATTAAGTGTATACGATAGCGGTTTTTGCGTTTTCGGGTTGTTTCTTTTTGTGTTTTTTTAGTGTTGTGATCAACCAAAACATCCAAAACCTATTTATACTAAACAAGGGTGGCAAAATGATGATTTTGGGTGAAAAACGGCTAGTTAACGGCTATAAACGAACCCAACGATAAAAAAAACGAATTTGGCCTATTCTAACGGTGGAACCGGTTCTGGGACTGGTTCCGAACCGTTTTTGGCTAAAATAGTGGAACCGGTGCTGGAACCGGCGGTTCCTAAAGGAACCGGAACCGGTTCCACTGTATACCGGTTTGGAACCGGAACTGGTTCCGGTTCGGTTCCACGGTTCCAGTTCTAGAACCGGTTTTTTTTTTCACCTCTAGCCCTAACAACCCTAGCTAAGTAGCTATACCATTTTTCTCGGTATCATCGTTTAAATTACTTACCTCAGGCTCATATGATCATGAGATCGAATCATATGTGTGTTGAGTTTCTTTGAACCTTTTCTCTTCACACAATATTTAACATGCCAACTACTTAAGGCCATAACAATGGCTCCTTCTAGGGCTTTTAATTTATATACTTCTTTTAAACTTGACAAAAACATTGTTTATGATTTAAAAAGGTTAAACTTTAATTTCTAAATGATAAAAGAGTCATTTCATCTAACTTTAACAAACACTTGTCGAATACGTAAAAGTTTCAAAAATATTGAATCCATTAAAAAAAAGGGAAAATGGATTTAAATACTCCAACTATTGCCTGTTGGCGGATATCACTCCCAACTTTCACTTTGGTCAGTAGCACTCCCAACTTTCAACTTATTTTCTTCCATCACCCCCAAACTAACAGAGGTCTAACCTAGTTAGTCTTCGTGGCCAAAATGTAAAAAACCAAAACTTCTGTGTAGCCAAAATGTAAAAACCAAAACTTAAGGGGCATTTTTGAACTTTATTATTATTATTATTATTATTATTATTATTATTATTATTATTATTATTATTATTTTAAATTCTATAACCCCCCCCCCCCCCCCACCACCCACACCTTTCTCCTTCTTCATTACACTCTGGTTAAGATTCTGGACATATGCTTCCTCCTAATTAAAACTTTAAGATTCTCGCCGTCCTCCTCAGCAGCTCCGAACAATGCTTCACTTCCTAGCCCCAGCACATCTTCATCTTCTTCTCTGGTTAACTTCATGTGACCGTTAAATCAAATGACGTCACCATACTCCAAGTCTCCATGGAGTTTCGTCGGAGACTTGATCACCAAACCAAACCAAACGCTTTTATCCGTTAACTTCCTCTTCATCAGGATCATTTTCTAGCGGAGGCATTTTCTCCGAACAGGTGTTTTTGGAGTGCAATCTTCATCCTCTATTTTCATCCGAACAAGTTTTCTTTTGGGATCAAAACATTAGTCCTAATTGTTCCCGCCAAAATTGTTCCCGCCAAAAAAATTATCAATCAAAACAAGTGTTAATCCCCTGTTTTTGTTCGGTATAAAATTATTCTCGCCAAAGTCATCGGACCCTTCATCATAATCGGAGACTTAATAACCACCTCGCCGGTATCGTAATCGGAGTTTCGTCGGAGACTTAACCAGAATTTTAAAGTTTTAATTAGGAGGAAGCATGTGGTTGTATGTTATTTTGTGTCTAGAGCTTGCTCTGTTATCACTGCTCTTATGCCGTTCACTCTGTAAGTCCGCAAAAGACTTCATAATACCTCATAAATTGATTCACAAAGTCATGTGAGATTCACTTATTAGTTTTTGTATTTTTTTTAAATATAATATCCGGTTCGAGGGTTGGGGTTTGGTGACGAAACTCCGATTAAGTCAGCCGGTTCTATATTTGTACGGTGGAGGCGATGGTTGTAGGGGATGACGGTGGAGGCGGTGGTTGTTGGGGATGACGGTGGAGGCGGTGGTTGTTGGGAATTGCGGTGGAGGTGGTGGTTGGTGGGGATGGCGGTGGTGGCGGTGGTTGGTGGGGATGGCGGTGGAGGTCTGTCACAAGAAGAATAAGAAGAAAGGGGGGGGGGGGTTGGGTGGGTGGTAGTGAATTTATAATAATAATAATAAAAAAAAAAGTTTCAAAAGGTCCTTTAAGTTTACGTCGTCGGAGACTTAACCAGAATTTTAAAGTTTTAATTAGGAGGAAGCATGTGGTTGTATGTTATTTTGTGTCTAGAGCTTGCTCTGTTATCACTGCTCTTATGCCGTTCACTCTGTAAGTCCGCAAAAGACTTCATAATACCTCATAAATTGATTCACAAAGTCATGTGAGATTCACTTATTAGTTTTTGTATTTTTTTAAATATAATATCCGGTTCGAGGGTTGGGGTTTGGTGACGAAACTCCGATAAAGTCAGCCGGTTCTATATTTGTACGGTGGAGGCGATGGTTGTAGGGGATGACGTTGGAGGCGGTGGTTGTTGGGGATGACGGTGGAGGCGGTGGTTGTTGGGAATTGCGGTGGAGGTGGTGGTTGGTGGGGATGGCGGTGGTGGCGGTGGTTGGTGGGGATGGCGGTGGAGGTCTGTCACAAGAAGAATAAGAAGAAAGGGGGGGGGGGGGGGGTTTGGGGTGGGTGGTAGTGAATTTATAATAATAATAATAATAATAATAATAATAATAATAATAATAATAATAATAATAATAAAAGTTTCAAAAGGTCCTTTAAGTTTACGTTTTTACATTTGTGCCACGTACATTGTCCATTAAGTTTAGGTTTTTACATTTTGGCCACGAAAACTAACCAGGTTAGACCTCCGTTAGTTTGGGGGTGGTGGAAGAAAATAAGTTGAAAGTTGGGAGTGCTATTGGCCAAAATGAAAGTTGGTAGTGATATTCGCCAACATGCAATAATTGGGAGTATTTAAATCCATTTTCCCATTAAAAAATTGACACACGGGCCGAATCCATAATTTGACTCAAACTACATAAACCGAAAATGTAATTCATCGAGTTGTTTTATGCACATTGTATTTTTGTTGTTGTCAATTTTATAATTTTAGTGTATTAATTAATGTGCAAAACATTAAAAAAACTCGGGTTAAATTGCTCATGTTCGTGTCAACCCGTAAATATGCTTATTGCGTTTTGAGTGATGTGATTTTTGATTTCATGTCGTGTTCATGTTCGTGTCACTTTTTCAGCTTCGTATCGGGTCAACTATCAATCCATTGAAAATGACATGTGTAATACCCTTAATTATAATATTAAAACAACATAATGTTTAGAATAAATTAGTAATAACTAGTAAGATGATAATAACAATTATAATCTTCAACATAAGAAATCATAAAATTCAACAAAGTTTAGCTTTGGTTTTGTTCACTAATTATTTATGTGATATATCTTTGTTGTATCGTATATATGTTTAGAAGGTGGCTGGTCATGAGGGATTGGTGATGTTACCCACCATATTGAATGCTACACAGGGTTGGTCTTCGGGGACCTGCAAACATACAGATTATTCCGGTCAGTCAATATATACAAGCTAGTTCGTGACATATGACAACATTTTTTATTGAATATATTTAAGGTGACTTTAGCCATAAGTTGACTTGTTACTTGCTTGAATTGTTCTTCTTTGGTTAAATTTTACAAAATTCACTAATAAGCAATTCGAGACTAATTGAACGGTGGATTTTGATACTCACCATGTGGCCAGCTTTGAGGATCCAATAAAAGTGTAGATTTTTATAAGATTTTGTAAATCCTTTTGTAACTTTTTCGCCTTCACAATATATTGGGGTCCTGTCCGTACTAAGAAATGTTTCTAAGCCTTCCCATCTAGCATAAAACAAAAATACATTAGTAAAAATTATGTTAAGTTATTAGTTTTTTATATATCTTGTTCCTATATATTAGAAATACATAATTGATCTAAGAATTGTGTTAATTAATTTGCTAGTTATTAATAATTTCAATAACGAATATTAACGAGAAAATGGTTAAGAAGTTGTATACTTGAGCTTCTCAACCCATGCTTCTGTCCCCTTGGTTGCACATATAACATCAAGCTACAAAAAGTGATCCAAATTTCAAGTTAGTATTTTTTTGTATACCAATACAATTAATAATATTCAGTTTACAAATATTGTTAATTGTTAAATATAGAATCTTACTTGCCCATTGTATATGGTCACATCGACACCTTCCTTCAAGAGCTCATCAACCTAAATACGTATTACAAAGAAATAGAAAAATTTATAGTTTATGTATTCCGTGATCAAAATCTCCTTAGTCTTTGGATGTGCCAGGGGGAGCATGTTTGTGTTGACCTGACAGGTGTATCTACCCTAGTAGGGTTAAGAGATAGGGGCTTCGTAGCAGGGCAAGCGGTGCGGAAAGCAGAGGTAAAGAAGGTAGAAAAACATGCTAAAGCCTGCGAGGAGAACCAACACGTTTTTGTACCATTGGCTTTTGATACCTTTGGCTCATTGGCACAAGTGTCTCGGCTTCGGGTGGGCAGGGTTACGTTTTTAGTAGATTAGGATTTGCTATTCAGAAAGGATTAACGGCGCAGCTTGTTGCCCGTCTGCCCGTTATCTTAATGTAATTTTCTTTGTCCAAAATGAATCATCATTATTTGTGATTTAAAAAAAAAATCTATTGAAAAAAAAAAAGATATTTACCTCATTAATTCTCGGTCTCATAAAATCACCTCGCATATGCTTAAAAACAGGAGGAGACTGCATTTTCCACCTGAAAATACAATTTTATATTTCCTTTAGTTTCATTTTATTTATTTTTTTTGTTATAACAATAATAATAATAACTTACTTCACATTATCTGGAATAATTTGTAGCTTGCTTCTAATGGCACCATTCATCAAGCTTTCAAGATCGCCGGAAGGGTTTTCTTCCAAGGGCATACTTTCCGTCGATGAAGCAGAATCGTCGTCCAACAGAAAGTTATAGAAATTCTATAAGTTCATCAATAGCTTCATTACTCAAGCAGAACAGAACAAGGGTTTTATAAAATTCATCAATTATTTAAATTTTATAATTTGGTTAAAAAAAACTTACCACATGATTAGTATCTGTCTGGAGTCCCGTTTCTAAGTTGTTTAATATACGAATTGCATCTTCAAAATGACCATAAGCTACTTGCTCCTTAATTTCATCGACTAAGCTATTTAAAAAAAAAAAAGTCATTTAAACAAAATTAGTTATAACCACTATAAAGTAAATAACATCGGATGCAGTGGCGAAGCTTGGTTCGCCAATCGGCGGAGGGCAGACTTAATTTTTTTCGATCGGTAGTGGCAAATTGGCGGGGACCGGATTCAACCCGGACTAAATTTACCTACAAAAATCGCAAATTTCCATTACTGCGCCACAAAACAGTGGGGCCAGGGCCACCTCTGGCCCTCACAATGCTTCGCCCTGATTGGATGCAAACTCAAATCTTATATGAGAAAAATAAATAAATAAATAAATAAAAGAACTTGAAGCTCATGATAGACATATAACCCAATGAAAGTGTGATTGACATGTGAAAAAAAAAAAAAAAATTTCATGTGGCTTATTAGTCGTCACATTTGATTTCTTAGGTATGGATTGTTAACATATCCCATGAAAGAATTCTATTCTAACCTTTAAATGCATTCAATGATATTTTAATATTCTCCAAAGAGTATTTCTTAATTATTAATATTTTATCAATTATATATGTCTCGCGTTATATGCAACAGATTATAATTCCGTCATGTGTATAAGTTAATGTAATTAATAAAATCAAAATACAAACCTATTATACTTCTTCAAGCCATTGTTGTCAAGCCTTGAGACATCTTTGAGAAGAGGACCCCATGATTCCTAAAATAATAAGAATAATACTAATTAATTAATATAAAAATGTATAACTACGGTAGACTCGTTCACTCTTACCTTTTTTCTCATAGTGTAATTTTATTATTTATTTATTTATTTATTTTTTTGAATTAATAATTTTATGTATTTTCTTCTAAAAATTTTATACTATACGCATTAAGTCCGGCACCCACTGTTTTAATGGTCACGTGCCCCCCCCCCCCCCCCCCCCCCCACCCAAAAAAAAAAAAAATCAAAATCCGCCACTGACTCTGATAATGATATAAAGTAGTAAGAAGTAGTAAGTTCCTTCCTATTCCGTATTATATTATTATATTATTATTATATTTAATAAAAGAACAAATAATTAGATTAATTAACGGAAGTTGTTTTCGTAAGAAAGTAAATGTTGTGATCACCACATAGTCTTCCGGCGATATCCAAGCATCTCCCAACATGACTCCTAAAAACCATTGACAAAATATAAAGGTTGAATACTTGAATAGTTAAACATTGTATATATTCAATATGCAATATGATAATATTATGTAACAATAGGAAAGGTAGTGAAATTATTTGAATTTCTAAAATTATACCTCTAACACGTCTAATAATTAGTTTTTTTTTAAACAACTTACTTTAAAAAAAACAAACCTAACAAAGTCCGATGGCCTAAGGTCAGCAGACCTGACCCTCTTGACCTGATTCTACTAGTGAATATGGAAGTTATATTCGGAAGATATGAATATCACAATTTCTACTGGTACGTAGAATTTTTTTTAGGCGTTAGGCATGATAACAAGTAACAAAGATCTAAAATTGATGGCGACTTAATTACCTCCAAGAACGAGGTTCAATTGTTTGGCTTGAATGGCCTTGAGAGCATAGAGTGCAAGTGTAACACCATATTTACCTCCATAGGACTCTCCCATTATATAAAGAGGGCTTTTTTGAAGGCTCACATCTTCATTAAATATTGCAATCAACAATGTTGTCAAATCTCTTGCAGCTTCTTCATCATTTTTCACATATAATGTTTCATCCTCCACAAAACTATACCCAACCCCAACTGGATTATCCTATTTTTACACACCAAAAGATTTTAAGAAAGAAATGTGACATTAATTTGAATTGTTGTAACTTTTTTGTAAGCAAAACCATATAGAGGCAGAACATCACAACAAAAAAAGAACAAATATAAGAATATATATGTTTATAAAAGTGTAAACATGTATATTCTTAGGGATAGAGGTAAGGCTGTCTACATCTTACCCTTCTCAGACCCTATCTTAGCATTGCTATAGGTGAGATCAACTGAGTATGATGATGATGTTGATAAAAGTGTACTTTCTTATATTTTTAAAACAAAATGAGTATCACAATAGTGTTATAATAAGAACCACACAAAATCTCATATGTGATTTGGCTTACCACAAACAAAAGATCTGCCTTCTTCAACCACGTCAAGCATCGAGGATTCAAAGATGTGTCCAACGGCCCTATTTCCTTAAAATTTCCAAACCCGACTCCTGAGGAACCCTACATTGCGCAACACAAATACATGTGCCCAAAAGAAACGATTTAGTCAAACGAGTTTGCTAATTAGTAGATAGTAATGTCTTTTTATATATAATTGAAAATTTAAACAAATAAAAAGATATGCAATTGCTTACTGGTCCTCCCTGTAACCAAAGTATTATTGGCCATGGTTTGCTAAGATCTTGAGTTCGAAAAGGACTTTTATAGTACCACCAGAACATTTGAGCTTCTGTTTTCATACAATTTCCAACACAATATCTTAATCTTAAAGTAAATTATTATACAAAAGGAATATGCAATTTGACACATTCTTTTAGTGTACAATTTTGTACTTTAGAAAGCAATATGTTAACTTCAAAATATTTTCGTAAAAATAAAAAACTTCAAAAGTCAAACACATACTTGGCCTAACTGGAACATAACCCCACTTCTCTGATCCATCTTGGGTTCCCATGCCAATGGCCAATCCACCATACAAATATGAAATAATGAAGAGTAAATAAAATAGAGCTTTCACTATGTGGGTTATCATTTTTCACAACAATTAAGAGACAATCAAAAAGGAAGAAATGAGAGTATTTATAACACATCAAAGTGTTGGGTTAGTAGTAGTAGATAGATGAAAAGAGACGAGATCCTCCTTTTGACTACTTAGGATTGAGGAGTTACTAAGAAGCGGCGACGAATTTAAGTATTTTCATCAGTGAATTTAACGAGTTCGATGATATAAGATTGTGTCAAACCATAGGGCTTATAGGTGCATACAATTAAACCGAACCGCTAATGTGCTACTCAAAATCGACTTGCTAAAAACTCAAAACAAGCCAAGTGTAAATGACACTGAGGGCATTCTAGAGCCTAAAAATAAGCCTGTTAATTAAATAGATGGGCTCGAGCCTAAGCTTCACTTATTGAGCTTAAACAGCTTTAATCATTCCATTCAGAAGCTGAAACAAATGCGTTGAATGCTGAATCATTCAGCGCTGAATGGTTCAGAGCCTCATTAAGAGTTTACCAAACAGCCCCTAAGTGATGAATGGACAATGATTCAACTATGCACCAAGTCTGAATGGTTCAGCTTTTAACTATTCCATTCAGAGATTTTTTTAAGTTGAAACAAACAGTCTTAGAGGTTGTTTGGTAAGCCTCTTAATAAGGCTCTGAACCATTCAGGGCTGAATGATTCAGCATTCAGTGCGTTTGTTTCAGCTTCTAAATGGAATGGTTAAGGCTGAACCATTAAGATTTGGGATATTGCTGAACCATTAAGCACTGAACTAGGGTGAACCTTAATGAGGCTCTCCTACTAATGTGGGACAAGAAAACTAATCATTAAGAGGACCAACTTAATGATTCAGCACTGAACTATTCAGACATTTTAACCATTCAGACCTTTAATGTTTCAGTACTTAATCAACCAAACAACCTCTAAATGTTGAACCATTCAGAGCTGAATGGTTCAGAACCTCATTAAAAGGCTACCAAACATGCTTAATAACTAGATTGTTTGAAAAAACCAAGATGCTTAATAACTAGATTGCGAGGGTATGTCATTATATAAGTAAATTTAATTATTTGAAAAACAAATAACAAACATTTTAATCTTCCATACAAAATTTGTTAAATGCACTGAAAAATTCTAATGTTAATTTAAAGATATAGAGTTTAAAACACATTAAAAAATTACCGTTCAAAATATAAATAATTAATAATAAGCACAATAATAGGTTGATGGCAAAAACTTTGAACAAGTCAAGAAGATGTGGGTGAACAAGAAACTGAAATGTGAACCATTATTAGTAAAAGAATTAATTTGATTTAAAAGTTATGAATTCGTCCTAAACCCATTCCGGCATCAGAATAATTATAAGACACCCATGTTTGGCATGCATAGCATTTTTAGGAATTTTAGATTTATGAGGAACCAATGAATTTTACTATTAAAATGCAACAGTTATTTTAATTGAAAAATTAGATGGGGATGTAAATAACTAAATATGGTATTTCTGGAAACATGGTGTCTAGTGTCAATGAAGGAATTTAGTGAATATCTATCTTTTTAGAAAAATAATTTTTTTGCCTTTATTTACTTACTTTATAACAAATAACATTACATACATAAAAACTACTTATGACATGAACTACTGAATAAATAAAAAAGAGTTAAATGCTAATTTCTGAATAAATAAAAAAGAGTTAAATGCCAATTTCGTCCCTGATGTTTGGTCCAGTATGCCGCTTCAGTACAAAAAAGTTTTTTTTTTGCAATTTAACACCTAAGGTTTGGATATTTTTTTTTTGTTGCTATTTTCGTCTTTTTCACTAATTCAGTTAAAACTTGATGTTAATTCAGAGGTATTTTTGTCTTTTTACTTGCAATTTAAAATTTTAATAAAAAAATCTTTATTATCCTAAAAAATCAACCTTACCCCACCCCACTTCCACCCCCCTCTCTCTCTCTCTCATAATAATAATAATAATAATAATAATAATAATAATAATAATAATAATAATAATAATAATAATAATAATAATAATTGAGTCCTTCTTCCACCCGAACGCCTTCACAATCACCATCATTCACCATCATCTTCACTCACCACCATTATCTTCACTCACTACCTGTTTTGGGTTTTTTTGTCCCTGTAATGTAATGGTCCACGTCTCAAGGTTTTTTTCTTTTTTAAAAAGAAAGTGAAGTAGTTTCACTTGTATATCGTCCATCAACACTTCATATCGCCGATCACAACAACGATTCCTCACACCGACGACACGTCACTGATTGAAAATCCATAAGTGTATCCTAACCAGAAATGGTGATGGTTGTTTGAAGCAATTTCGCCATGGGATAGAAGCTTGAAGAGACATTGATGAAGAAGACGACAGGACACTAGATCGGCTCTGCCGATGGCAGCGAAGAGGACGCAGTGGTTGAACATTGTCATACATATACTGCTTTCTTCCCTCACTTTCAATCGATATTCTCTCACTCTCCATGAACAGAGAGAGGATTTCATGAACATAAACTAGATGGAAGTCGGAATTGAAAAAGATTAACAAAATGCATATTATATTAGTGAAAAACAAACAATAAACAAAACCTATAAGCGATGGTGGACAGAGTTTCTTGTTTATTGGATGTGGTGATTATGGTGGTGGACGTGGTGGAGGGTGGTGGGTATTCTAGATAGAGAAATAGGGGGAAAGAGTGTATGTGTGTGTGTGTGTGTGGGTGGTGACATTGTTAGGGTTTTAAACTTTAAAGGGAGAAAAGGGGAAAGAAGATGACTGATCTTTTTTTATTAAAATAATCATAGGATGAATTGTCTAAATTGTCCCTCATTAAGTAGGAAAAATGACAAGCCCACCTCTTACCGTAACGCTAGTTTTTGACTGAGTTAGTGAAAAGGACGAAAATAGCAAAAAAAAAATCCAAACCGAGAATGGACTAAAACATTTGTGATAATGTGTGTGTATGTTTAAGGCCGATTAATATCACTTACATATGGTTAATTGATATAGTGCGATCCATAGATGTTTGAAACAATTATAAGTGAAACAATGTTTATAAAAACTCATTGCTTAGTGTGTTGTTGGCCGATTACAAGATGATCAAGAGTGGAAGGGTCGGGAAAAATGTAAAAAGGGCCGATTGTTTTATAACTATTGATAACAGTGGTTGGTTAATGTACCTAGTGGATGCAAGGTGTTGGTTAAATGCTTGAACCTTTGGCTTCCTATGTGGGCTTCCAATCCTTTGATTATTGTGGCTTGATAGAAGATTAGTTAATGGTGTTTGGGAAGGGGTGTTCGGCCGAGTATAATAGCCAAGAGAAAGAGAGTGTTGTGTGTGAAATTGTGGGTGATCATGGAGCCTTTATATAGGTGTTCAAGGGAGGTGGTGACAAAACAAATGTGGTAGTTCTATCCTCTTTGGTCGAAGCATTGATTAGAAAAGGTAATCACCATTTAGTGCAAAGCAATGGGTTGGAAAGTATAATCAAGGAAGAGGGGTGTTGACTTGTTTAGGAGGTTGGATTATCTTCCCTTTTTTGTCCAAATGAGTGTAAGTTATTACATCATGTGACATCCGTCACTTTTTATTCTTTTATAATAATAATAATAATAATAATAATAATAATAATAATATGACAAAAAAAAAAAAAAAAACGATTTGTGACAAAATAATACCATAAGAATTTCCTTATCCAATCCTAAACAACCTCGTGTAGAGGTGTGACATCCCAAAATTCTACAATTATTTATTTTGATGAGACATTTTAAGAAATATATAATTGTAGTCTATCTATAACATAAATAATCATTTATGTAATTACGTATTTTCTAATTGATAAGTTTATAAACCTATTATATATAATGAATTTAAATGTCAATATTTATAGAAGCATTATTGGAAATAAATAACTTTTGACCAAGTCAAGAGTGGTTTCTATTAAACTTAATAGTTACCATATGATGGGTCAGTAGTCAACGCCACAAATTCATTAAAGCCGGTAACATAGCGACCTTGTTTGACGAGCTTCATTGACAAAGTTAAGCATTTTTATTTTTACTATAAATACCACACCTTGTTTTGGACAATGACACAATGCGATAAACCACTACTACTTTTCTTACCGTGAAATAAGATCGATCCGTTCTCCGCGATGGAGCTGACCGGCCTCCAACAACAACAGAACCACCCTTATCTAACCCATGTCTCTTCGATTAAATTCCTTCAACCTACCATGGTCTGTGGCGGTGGCGAAGCGAGTGGTGTCGTTCGGTGGTGAGGCGACAAGGCGGTATACGATGGTGTGTGATTTCGAAGTTGACGAAGGTGAAAATGATGATTGTGGTGCTTGGATTCCGGCTGTGGTAAGGAACAAAGAAGAGGGGTGGTTGTGATGACTACGGTGCCTAGCAGCGGTGTGGTGGTGATAGTTGTTCGGCTTGTTGGCAATGATGGTTGCTCACTACATCGAGGCTGTGGAGAAGCGGTGGTTAGGTTCGACTTACAAAGAGAAGGTGACGCATGGTGATATTGATGGTGATAACCATTGTGTTTAGAATTTGTGTAGTAATGAACACGTATGTTTTTTTTTAGAAGGACTAATGTTGCATGGTATATCTCAACGAAATGGGCCAGCTTGTTTGTTCAAAACATAGGTTGCATGAGATGAGATAATATCATGGATAGGTATGTGGAATCTCACAGAAAGGTGCCTTGGTTTGGGGTTATATATGGTGTGTGCATGAGGGTATACTTGCATGGTGAATTTCCTCTAGCCTGTGTAGTTAACGCGTTTTATTGAAGTGAGTATTCCTACCCCTTTTTGCTTTTATACATTTTTGGGGTGTTACATGTACACTATTACAATTTCAAATACAAGTTTACATTTTTACAATACAATTCTAGTACTATGTGCATTGCTTACAACGTGCTTTATGCTTAGACAATACATGTGGATTACATTTGTACTTAGTGAAATCATTAACATGGTACAAGCCGACCTTAACATTGGATAGCGCTATTTGGATTGACAACCCGCCTAGGTTGATTCTCCCCCTTTTTCATCGGAGAATCCGTGGCCATTGTTAAGTTATTATCCATTTGTTGGATAAGTACACTACAGTTCATACAGTACATTATACAGTCACAGGGTTGATTTCGCTCATTTGTTTGATACATGGTTTACATATTTGCACCGTAGCTTGCACTTGAATTGTATAACTTTTTAACCTACTATATATATCAAATCTAGGAATGCTCACCAACATTTCAAATGTTGACCAAATCTATTTTGTACATGTTTCAGGTGCAGTTTGATCTAGTGCTTTAGCAAGGAACATTTAGTGCTTTATTTTAATTCAGTTATTTCAATATTTACATTTCATTTAGACAATGTAATTTCCATTTTCCATGTAAGACAATTTTGAATTATTCAATAATATTTACATTTTAGTACCATGAGCTTTTGAACAATCGTCACTACGTGGCACCTCGATGATTCCGCCATCGGTTGGGGTGTTACAGATTGGTATCAGAGCCATGGTTATAGGGAACTAGGTTATTAGATAAAATGGCCTAGACTATAACCGAACTTTAACTTGCATGCATAATATTTCCTGAATTACCCTACCCCTCATTTCTCCCTACTTTCCTTCTTCTATCTTTCCCTTCTTCTCTCTCTCCATTCTTCTCATCCTTCATCATGGTGCATAGAGATGGTGTCCTACAGGGAGTGGAAAGTCTACATCATCATGGAACAGGGACAGTACATTTCATGAAGATACTCTTGGGAATAATGCCTACTTTTACTTTTGTTCCTTCAAAGTTGTTGAACTTTAATGAGTGTGATAAGGACACGTGCAATCTGGAAGGGTGGACGCCTGTACACTGGGTTTTCTGGCATAGGCAAGCATAGCGCATAAATCCATTTACGGACCTGTTATGCTTACCTGGGGATTCCTGGAGTGAGTGTCCACTTATAGGCTAAAGCACGTCTTCTTTGATCACCATTGGGTTCAATTCCTTTGAAAAGTCAACGTTCTTGTTGGGCTTTACAGCTAGACAAGGGCACTCCAAGCATTTTATGCAAGTTTTTCCAATAATACTCTCTCGGTTCATATACAATATTTTGTATTTCACGATTTTCATATATTGTTTACAAATTCATACTTTCATAACCATCTATGGATTTCACAATCACACTTCACCTTACCCTCTTAGCCACTTTTTAAATATTCAACACCCTACCCAAATCATATTATTTCTTTTCTCCACATGTTATTTATTTTAAAAACTATAACCTCATACTTTAGCACAAACTAAAGATTTCTAAAACTTGTTGTATTACTTAGTACCTTTACAAAGTACATAATATTTTTTTTAAAGGATGTCCTCGAACTTAAATTCAATTGATTATTTATGGACGTAACAAACGATTTTCTATATAATGTTTTAAACTATTACAAAGCCTACTTAGCTTGTACTATTTAACAACTTTTGCCTTATGTACAAAACCAATTTTGAAATTTTTTTTTAGAATAATATCTAGTCTCTAGATACTCCATCAACACTCACTCATTTTCAACTTGTTCAAATTTTTACAATATTTGGCATATACCACAATCATGTTTTCTTATACATTTGATTATAACCTTTGATCCAAACCCCAAAATTTACACTGCTATATAATCTCCTTACTATAAAATAAACTCTTTATCAACTATCTTCACATTCACCATCTCTCACAACCTTGATTCTGCTTCAAGATTTTTCATCATCCTCTCAAGAACCAAATTCATATCCTTCACCTTCTCACACATGAGCTAGTTACCCATGATAATCAAACTACTAAAAACCTGATACTTGATTCTACAGGATTTTTTTTTTCCAAAACATCATTGTTTATGAAACTTGATTTCCTCATAATTTGACTATTCACTGGACATTTAATTATTCATGATACTCGTGTTTTCATTTTCTTGATCCTATTATCATTTTGTACCCAATTTTGTCGCACTCATTAGCATACAACATCTAGAAATTTCCTTGCGTATTATTGTGTATTAACACAGATTGGAAATTTATTATATTGATTACGTTTATTTTTAATCATACGAGACTCTACCTTACATTTATTTGAAACGTTTGGACTTGATGCTTGATCTTACAGATGCTTTTTTTCTAAGAAAACATCATTGGTTATTACATGAAACTAGATTATTCCCTTAATTTGACTACGCATTGAACATCTAATTATTCATGATACTCGTAAACATTTAATTATTCATGATAACACTTACACTTAATGGTTGTAGTACTTACAAACTTGCTTGCATAAACAAGCCGCAATCTATGTGAATAATAATTGCTGCACTTAATAGAAGTCATCATGCCTTTTTCAACAGTCGGGAGAGGCCCTACAACCTGCTCCACGACTGGTGGAGGCTATCGAACATACTCAACGATTGGTAGAGGTCATTATGCCTTTCAAACAGTCGGGAGAGGCCCTACAACCTACTCCACGGCTGGTGGAGGCTATCGAACCTGCTCAACAATCGGTGGGATCATAGAAGGACATAAAACCCTAATGTAAGGTAAATTGATGATTCCGGTCCGGAACGTAATCATGAATTTACAGGTACATTAGGGTAGTGTGAAATTCTATTAGAGTTTTTGGTAGGCATCCAGTACGTTTTCAAGGTATCAAAGGTGTGGTGGGTTAGCTGCGGTACACCCTGTATACAAACACTAATGATGCATTGAAAGTGAGACTGGAAGTCGGACCAGGAACAAACTCTAGTTACTTGGTAGTTCATTTATAGTCAATCAACTCGTACATTTATTCTAGGATTCCTAAAACTTGAAACTTATTGAGTTACTAGATCCTTATTTTCCTTATTATTCGAGACAAACCAAATCCAAATCCTTAACCCACACCTATCAAACCTACCATCCAAATCATTTGAAACAGTTTACTTTGTTACCTATAAATTTACGTCGTGCCTTAACCCAAATTTTCCAAACCACTATTATTTTAATTTCTACCCAAGCATCCATAACCCTATGTTACTATTAACTTCGGGACGAAGTTTCTAAAAGTAGGGGATGCTGTGACATCCGTCACTTTTTATTCTTTTATAATAATAATAATAATAATAATAATAATAATAATAATAATAATAATAATAATATGACAAAAAAAAAAAAAACGATTTGTGACAAAATAATACCATAAGAATTTCCTTATCCAATCCTAAACAACCTCGTGTAGAGGTGTGACATCCCAAAATTCTACAATTATTTATTTTGATGAGACATTTTAAGAAATATATAATTGTAGTCTATCTATAACATAAATAATCATTTATGTAATTACGTATTTTCTAATTGATAAGTTTATAAACGTATTATATATAATGAATTTAAATGTCAATATTTATAGAAGCATTATTGGAAATAAATAACTTTTGACCAAGTCAAGAGTGGTTTCTATTAAACTTAATAGTTACCATATGATGGGTCAGTAGTCAACGCCACAAATTCATTAAAGCCGGTAACATAGCGACCTTGTTTGACGAGCTTCATTGACAAAGTTAAGCATTTTTATTTTTACTATAAATACCACACCTTGTTTTGGACAATGACACAATGCGATAAACCACTACTACTTTTCTTACCGTGAAATAAGATCGATCCGTTCTCCGCGATGGAGCTGACCGGCCTCCAACAACAACAGAACCACCCTTATCTAACCCATGTCTCTTCGATTAAATTCCTTCAACCTACCATGGTCTGTGGCGGTGGCGAAGCGAGTGGTGTCGTTCGGTGGTGAGGCGACAAGGCGGTATACGATGGTGTGTGATTTCGAAGTTGACGAAGGTGAAAATGATGATTGTGGTGCTTGGATTCTGGCTGTGGTAAGGAACAAAGAAGAGGGGTGGTTGTGATGACTACGGTGCCTAGCAGCGGTGTGGTGGTGATAGTTGTTCGGCTTGTTGGCAATGATGGTTGCTCACTACATCGAGGCTGTGGAGAAGCGGTGGTTAGGTTCGACTTACAAAGAGAAGGTGACGCATGGTGATATTGATGGTGATAACCATTGTGTTTAGAATTTGTGTAGTAATGAACACGTATGTTTTTTTTTAGAAGGACTAATGTTGCATGGTATATCTCAACGAAATGGGCCAGCTTGTTTGTTCAAAACATAGGTTGCATGAGATGAGATAATATCATGGATAGGTATGTGGAATCTCACAGAAAGGTGCCTTGGTTTGGGGTTATATATGGTGTGTGCATGAGGGTATACTTGCATGGTGAATTTCCTCTAGCCTGTGTAGTTAACGCGTTTTATTGAAGTGAGTATTCCTACCCCTTTTTGCTTTTATACATTTTTGGGGTGTTACATGTACACTATTACAATTTCAAATACAAGTTTACATTTTTACAATACAATTCTAGTACTATGTGCATTGCTTACAACGTGCTTTATGCTTAGACAATACATGTGGATTACATTTGTACTTAGTGAAATCATTAACATGGTACAAGCCGACCTTAACATTGGATAGCGCTATTTGGATTGACAACCCGCCTAGGTTGATTCTCCCCCTTTTTCATCGGAGAATCCGTGGCCATTGTTAAGTTATTATCCATTTGTTGGATAAGTACACTACAGTTCATACAGTACATTATACAGTCACAGGGTTGATTTCGCTCATTTGTTTGATACATGGTTTACATATTTGCACCGTAGCTTGCACTTGAATTGTATAACTTTTTAACCTACTATATATATCAAATCTAGGAATGCTCACCAACATTTCAAATGTTGACCAAATCTATTTTGTACATGTTTCAGGTGCAGTTTGATCTAGTGCTTTAGCAAGGAACATTTAGTGCTTTATTTTAATTCAGTTATTTCAATATTTACATTTCATTTAGACAATGTAATTTCCATTTTCCATGTAAGACAATTTTGAATTATTCAATAATATTTACATTTTAGTACCATGAGCTTTTGAACAATCGTCACTACGTGGCACCTCGATGATTCCGCCATCGGTTGGGGTGTTACACATCATCCCTTGCCATAATCGATTTCATCATGTGTAAGAATGGATGTTGTGATCAATCCTTGTCATGTGATCTTGGGTGGAAATCGGCCGAAGTATATATGGTTGTAGAGGTGATAGTGACTTGTCCAAGAACATGAGTTTGTCATCACTTGATTGATGTTGATTGTTCCATGTACACTTAGTTGTCATTTGAAAGATATTGGTGCATGCATGGTGGGTTTCGGCCGAAGATCAAGAAGGTTAGGGAGATAGTTTTGGCAAGTCAACTTCCTACAAGGTGGGTACTAGAATGATAAGTGTTCTATATATATGAAACATTAGTTGTTTCGGTTGTTTGCGGGTGAAAAAGACTTGACATGAGAGTTGAGACAATGATTTGTCGTCCATGTATTAGTTGTAATCGTGTGTGTGTGTGTGTATATATATATATATATGATGTTGATAGATGATGGTTTGTCTCTATTCTTTCCTATATTGGACGATTAGGGAAGATCATGACAAGAGGGGTAGTGTATCATGTGTTGAGGTTTGTTTATGAAGAATGTAAGGTCCTATTTTGGTATAACTTTGTGGTAATTGTCATGATAGTGTCTTGTGGTGTAGCTTTCGACCAAAGTGACAAAGAGGAAAAGAAGCTTGTTTTGGTTAGTGATACAATCACACATGTTGGTCGAGTATATGTGTGTGTGTGTATAAGTTGGGTTAACTATAAGTGTGGGCATAGGTAGGTTGTTTGATATAGGATGGATATGGTTTTGAGGTTGTATGGCCGATTGTATACACACACATGGTTCATAGGCATAGTTTACTAGATAGATATGTATGTGCATGTATATGTATAGTCGTAGTTATGACCGAGTATAAATGAATATGTGTGGTGTATAGTGTTGATTGAATGGAATTCTAGTTAGTATAGGTTATAATCGGTTATTTTAATGAAAATACATCTTGGTTTTGATTAGTTTGTAGGGGTGTTAGATAACGATATTAACATGCATCAAGTTCCATAAGTTGTGATCACATGTTATTAGATGTTAACACATGATAGTTTTTGTGATCCACCTACGTGTGTTAGTGAGAAGTTATCATGTGTTATTGAGTTTAATCTATTTGTGATAACGCATGTTTGTTCTTTGGAAGTGTTTCATGAATGGTGTGAGTTGTAACCTCATAAACACTTTGTGATTATTCGGATTTGGGTGGATTGTGTAACTTTCCACTTGGGTATTGTTACGTGTATTGTTGTTTTGTACAAGTGTGGTAATCGGGTATCCAGTTGCTCTCTGTTGAGCGTGTGATTGGCTTGACTGTTCAATGCCAATTGTTTTGTATAGTCCGGGTGTTGTATGCATAAACGGATAATCTATCAAGTTTCCTTAATAACTCAAGCTTAACCATACTGGGGGGGGGGGGGGGGTATTGTATGTGCAAAATGTCAAATTATGCACATGAAATGACAATAATAAGTAAAATATGTACGGATGTTGACCTGGAGCATTGACTGGTGTCACATTCTCCCCTTGTTTTTGGAATTTCGTTCGCGAAATCGAGTTTTCCCACTGGTCTCGATAGCCTTGGGAAAAAGAGCTGGATACGTGCATCTCATCTGGTCTTCACATTCCCATGTAAATTCGGGACCGCGTTTTGCATTTCATCTGACTTTGACAAGTTTTGTTCGGCTCCTTCTCAATTTCTGGACTTTCTAATCAGTCACTTCGATCGGCTCCTCAATGAAGTGGAGTTGATCATCGATGTGAATTTCTTTAGGGGGACTGATCAAAGATTCATTGGATAAACACTTCTTTAGATTGGATACGTGTCATGAACACCACTGAGCTCTTTAGGTAACTTGAGCTTGTATGCCACAGGACCAATCCTAGCAAGTATTTCGAAAGGACCTATGTATCGGGGGTCATTTTCACTAGTGCAAAGAGATAATTACTTAAAAAATATACGTGGAAATTAGGGGTGAGGTATAACCGGTAGGATCAAGTAACCAACCACTTGTATTTTGGCTAGTCCGCGGGTTTCACTATGAAGGTATTTTGGTTTCAGGTATGGCCGAAGATAGCTAATCAGACCGAACGACCCGTGAAGATTTGTAAGGTTATCTCTATGATCACTAGGTGAAATCCATAAAAGTTGCAAGAATATTGAAAAATAAAAGGTCAAAAACTCAAATGATTTTCATCAAATAGGTGGTATGCATGCATATAAGGTGATTAGTTATAGAAACAAATGAATATAATAACGACTGATGTGGATGAAAGAAAAATTCACGATTAAACATGTTTGGATGAGAGAAATTCCAAAACGAGTGACCCGTATATATGAAGTTCTCACTCGGACAATCAAATACAAGCCGTGAGACTGCTGTTGAAAAGGGGGCAATATATATATATATATATATATATATATATATATATATATATATATATATATATATATTGGTAAATAAAACATAAAACTTGCTTTAAATCAACCACACCATAGTTATCATAGTTTTACATTTACTAAAACATAATTAATATGAGATTTGTTCAAAGATTAGCTTATAAAACATTTTGTTAATGAAAGTAGTTAGTCAAATAACAACAAAGAAGCAAATCACAATAAGACTTCACTTTTCATATTCATCTTCACATGAAAATAATTAAAAAAAATAACAAAGGCACAAATATTGAGTTCATAAGAGTATTGATTCTTCATTCTTATTATGAATTGTAATTAATATAACTTTTTATGCATGATGATTTTTTTTTGTGTGTGTCTTCTCTAGGTTGATGTCTTCAATTTTCTTCTCTTAACATCCTCTTTTACTAGGTAGACACACGAGACCGAGTGAAGTTACCCACCATTTCTAATGCTATACATGGTTGATCTACCGGTACCTGAAAATCATACCATCGTAGAAAACACAATACTCTTAGTGATTACTTTATGATGAATACTACCCTATCGATAAACAAAAAAAATTGTTTGCAAGGGTTGTAAGTGTGAAACTTACAAAGTGACCGGCTTCAAGAATCCAGTAGAAATGTAAATTTCGATAAGACTTGGTGAACCCTTTTGTGATTAAATCATCTCCACAGTATAATGGTGTTCTATCAGTACTCAAGAATGTCTTTAGACCTTCCCACCTATAATAAAAGAAGAAAAAAAACAAGGTTTAGGTTGTAATTCTTCATTAGATACATTCCATTATCATATAGGGTAAATATGAAATTACTTGAGCTTTTTAACCCATGCTTCAGTTCCCTTAGTTGAACATATAACATCAAGCTACAAAAACAACACCAATTGAAAACAATTTACTTTTATATATATATTTTTTTTATAGTTAACATTGCTCATCAAGCTAGCTTTTGAAGAGGAAAAGGATCTTACTTGACCATTATATATAGTCACATTAACTCCTTTGTTCAATAGTTCATCAACCTATTTAACAATCAAAATATAAAAACGAATGTAAATTTACATATTATTTTATATATGTTTTTAATCTTCTTCTTATTGCTATTTAAAATCTTGCCTCATTAATTCTTGGTCGCATAAAATCGCCTTCTAAGTACCCAAAAACAAGATCCGATTGTCCTCCCCAACTGTCGAAAACACAATTCAAAATGATATATTCCGTATTTGTTTTGAGTTCAAGGAAAATCAAGAGAATTTGCTATAAACTCACTTCACATCATTTGGGATAATCCCAAGTTTCTTTCTAATGGCACCATCCATCAAGAGACCAAGATCACCATTTTCATCTGGAGAAGTCGCTAATGAATCAAGATATCTTAAATACCGCTTCCTCGGGGTTGCTCTCACTGCCTCTGTTGCTGTCATCGACACTGGATCCATTCCCGAATCCAACAAAAAATTGTAGAAATCCTATAATTAATAAAAATAAATTGTTCCATTAGAGAAAAGGTTCTAAAAAAGGGAAGAAGGTGAGCTAGAGATTGTTACTTCCTAAGCATTTTTATTATTTTTTTTTTATTATAAGTTATAGATATTGTAATTTCATTCCCGGACAAAGAAAATTAATTTTTTATTTAAAAAAATAAATTTGCTAATGAGATATATGAAATAATTATTTAAAACATATTTCATCCTACTGATCTTATAAAAAATGTTACTTGCTATATTGCCATTAGAGTATAAAAGTAAACATACAACACGGTTGCTGTGGACATCAACAACATGCTCAAGATCACTCCATGTCTGTGTAGCATCTTTCAATTTCCCCTTTGCTATTTGTAGTTTGATTTTTTCGACTAGACTGTTTCATGACACAGTTTGTTATATAAAATAAAACCCGACATTGGAACTAATTATCTAAAGCAATGAACAAGTCTCGATAGCAGTAACACACACAAACATGACGATTTATTATTAAGTTATTGATTCAGGAATACCAACCTGTTTGATTCGATTAAACCGTTATCATCCATCCTTGAAACATCCTTTAGAAGTGAACCCCATGATTCCTGATAATTTAGTTTCAAAGTTTTTAGTAACACTTTTCATGTTTGATCGGTTTTAAAGTCTCATTTTTGTTATAGGTGACAGTCTAGACTCTAGGGCTGTAAACAAACCAAACGTTCGGTGAACAGTTCGTAAACCGTTCGGCGGGAAGTTTGTTTGTGCCCGTTTGTTTAATAAATGAACGAACACGAACAAAAAATTCCGTTTGATTAACTAAACAAACAAACAAACAAACACGAACAAATGTCTCATTCGTTCGATTGCGTTCGTGAATGTTCGGCAATGTGTTTGTTTACGTTCGTTTATTTATATCCGTTCGTTTATGTTTATTTATGTTCGATCACTAGTTAAAACTTAGGATAGTTATGAACTTTTAAATTATGAATATAATGTATTCATGCCTATGCCTAAGTAATTTTAGATAATTATGTCTAAGTTAGTACAATTTGATTTATCGACATTGTTTAGTAAATGTACTTTGTCTAACGGTTAATATTAACAAAGTTTTTTTAGTTAGTTGCATATTAAATGTTTATTTTGTTTGTTTGTGTTCAAGACCCGTGTTCACGAACAGTTCGCAAACAACTGAATTTCTTAACAAAAAAACACAAACATAGAAATATGTTCGTTAGTGTGTTCGTAAACGGTTCGTTTGTCCAAGAAACCTTAACAAACAAACACGAACAAAGCCTTGTTCGTGTTCGTTTGGTTCGTTTACAGCCCTAAGTGACACTTTTAATAAGATAACCAAATTAATTAAAATCACCACAAAGTCTTCAGGCGAGATCCAGCTATCTCCCAGAGCAATTCCTGAATATAAAACCAAACCAATAAAATTCTAGAAAGAATGTAATCTTTTTTTTTAAATAATTTAAAATAATATGATAAATATACCTCCAAGAATGAGCTTTAATCTTTTATCTTCTATGGCTTTGAGAGCAAAGAGTCCAAGAGTGACTGCAAATTTGCCACCATAAGACTCTGCCACTATATAAAGAGGACTCTTTTGCAAGGTTTCATTTCTATTGAATATTTCAATCAATAATGTGGTTAAATCTGTTGCAGCTTCTTCATCAGTTTTCACAAACAGTTTTTCATCCTCAACAAAACTGTATCCTGTCCCAACTGGATTATCCTAAATTCCCACAAAAAGTATGTAAATATTATAAATAATAACACTATAATAATTTTTTACATTTTCAAGAGTTACTTATAACGTATTACATACCACAAACAATAGATCTGCTTTTGTGAGCCATGTAGAGTTTCTGGGCTTCAAGAAAGAGTCCAGTGGGCCCACTTCTTCAAAATTTCCAATCCCAACTCCTGATGCACCCTACATTTTTTATTTGTGTGAAGATTGTTGGGCTTAATAACCGACTCAAACAAGGTGTGTAACATCCGGCCTCTCTCACCATCAATATTGTCCGCTTTGCCCTGATGGGTTGCCCATCCAGAGCTCACGGATTTGTTTTTGTCGCCCCGGTGGAGACTTCCCAGGAGGTCACCCATCCTGATACTACTCCCACCTGAGCACGCTTAACTGTGGAGTTCTCCTCTCATCCACTAGCATTAAGCCCAAAACGCGTTGGTGATTTAAGAGGCTTTGGATTACTTATGAACCAAGGATCTCTCCTGGCCACGACCGATGTGGGATTTGCCTAGGGTGTCATACAAAGGTCCATGTTAATCTTCTCAGAAATCAGTATTGTTACAAGGTGGTTCGGGTTGGGCCGACTTTGTTCACAAGTAGGTTATAACTTACGAAGCCCCTAGCCCGCCCGACAGCCCGCTTCCAGGGAAAACCCGACCCACATACCCGCCCGAAGGCAAGACAGTAGTGAACCGGTAAAACCTGGCGAGATCAGGACTCGAACTCATGACCATAGGCCATGAGTCATCCATCATTTCTCATTATGTCCTTCGTGGGAATCGAACCTGAGACCTCCAAGATAGATACCTCGTCCATTCACCAACTGAGCTACCCGTGAAGGACAGACTAGGATTAACTTGCTTGAGTTATAACTTATAAGTTTCTACTCCTATAAATACCCGAGTAAATTCTAGTTTATGAAAGTTTCCAAGGCTCGAGTTTATGATCTAAAACCGATGTTTTTATTCGTTAAAGATCACACACGCACACATTTTAGAATTTAAACTATAAAAAAGCGCAACTTGCGTAAACTAAACACGCATACTTAGTACTTACAGGTCCACCTTGCAACCAAAGAATTATAGGCCAAGGATTGTTTGGATCATGAGTTCTATAAGGACTTTTGTAGTACCACCAAAACATATGAGCTTCTGTGTTCATAAACATCAAACACACATAAAAACAAGTTAACACATTAAATCATGAAAATGGGTTAAACACACTGGCGAAGCTTAGTTGGGGCCGGCGGGGGCGGCCGCCCCCCCCCCCCCCCCCCCCCCCGAATTTTCGCGTAGAAGTGCCGATTATATAATATTCGTATAGAAAATTTTGAAAATATAGGGTTTCGACCCCCCGAAACTGGTTTTCGAACCCCCGAAACTAGTGACTTCTGACCTCCGGTGACTTCCGACCCCCCGAAGCTTTAGGTCAAGCTTCGCCACTGGTTAAACAACAAAACTGAAAGTATTAATCTTACTAGGCCTGACTTCAACATAACCCCATTTTTCGGACCCGTCTAGAGTCCCTGCAGCCATAACCAATCCTCCATTCAAAAGTGGAAGAAATAACAACACAAATGAAACACAGCATAGAGCAACAAGATAGGACTTTCCCATTATCCAAAAAGCTGAAAGAATCAAACAAATGCAGTTTTTTTATTATTATTATTATGAAAAGATATACAAAGTTTAGTGATAAATGAAACTTATTCCAAGGTTTTTATAAAACAAATGTTTGGAAGTGAAGATTTGAGATTGAGTGTAAAGGAGAGTCAGTTACTATCAAGAAAATGACATTACTCAACTGTTTATTTGGTCAAATCTTTACGAATAACTTAAACTATGAGTGTACTTTCGGCACTCAAACAACAATAAACAAAAAAAGAATAATCCCTCCAGAAAACAAGGTTCATTCGTTACGGTTGCGTTTTTATTCATTTTTAGTTTTTTTTTTTTTTTTTGAAAGGCTTAGTTCAGTGGAAATCCTTGTAATACCCTAACCTAGCGATCTCAAGTTCAAATCCCTACCCACACACTGGTGTCCTCCTTGCCTAAGCTCAAACCATCACGGGGAATTTTTTTGTGGTGTGCATGAATCGAACTTGTGACCTACCCCCAGGATGGGAACCCCTAAGGGAAAACCCACCCTACCTCAAACCAGCTGGGCTGGAGATCATTGGCATTCATTTTTAGTTACGATTTTTTAATTTTTTTTCTTTAAACAAATGTATTGATAAATAAATTTATTTGTTTAAAATTGAAAAAGAAGATGGGATTAGAGTGTTCAGTATATGCATTAGGTTTTTAAATTTCAAATCAATTAATAACCGATTGGAACTCAAAGCTTAAAATACATTAATTCAAATTTATTCAAATTACATGAATAAATTTAATTTTTGTTACGTGTATAATCTATAAACAATTAATTTTATTATGGCTTGGGCTTTTGTTGGTGTAGTTTATTCAACTTAAGGGTGTAACCGTGGGCTCTTTAGACAACTTGGTGAAAAGGTAACGAATCCTAATTTCTGATCCTAGCCGCTAAGGCATGTGATTTACTAAACGTTCAACCTGTTGACAATATATCATACTAGTTTTTATCCCGGGAGCGTCTCGGGTTGAAATATCTAATATAACATAATAAAATTTATTATTATTATTTAAAAAAAATCTCTGCCATAAGTTATCATATTCAAATATAAAAAAAACGAATTTCTACGCCGAGGTATAAATCTAGTGTCATTACAAAAGAATTCGGAAGTTTGTAATCGATCATTCTAAAAATAACTAACATGAAATAAGAAAAAAAAGTTAATTATTGAAATATCGAACGCATTAGTCTAAGTGTTATGTGATGCGTTAAAAAATTCATGGGTATATGATCGGGTATGTAGTTCGGGTATTTGGGTATGTTGTTTCGGGTAATCGAGTCGGGTATCACCAAACCCGACCCAAACCCACAATTTTTTTTAAACTAATCCCAAACCCGACACAATACCTGTTGGGTTACAAAAAAATAGTCATTTTTTCTCCGATTTTTATATAGCACTATGGTACTCTTTGAAAAGATAATAAAACGCTCGTTAATTTGATGTAATTTTTTTCTTTAAAAAATTTCGTATATAAAAGATATTAACGTTTAAAAGTTATGGGATGAAACATTAGAGATAAAATAATAAAGGTTTAATATTTTGATTTAGTAGATTATGTATTTAATAGATTAGGTTAAAGATTATAATAGATTAGGTTAAATCATATTTATTTCTTTTTTTTAATTGGTTTATAGTTGCCACATCACATCCTATGTGGCATCTCTTAAAAGAGAGATTGCATAAGAGTATGACATGTAGGATTAATCCCTTTGCAATATATATATACTAGTTTTTATCCCGGGAGCGTCCCGGGTTGAAATATCCAATGACATAATAAAATATCTAATATGACAACATAATTAATGACTTGCCAATATATTATTATTATTATTATTATTTATTTTAAACAAATTTCTGTCATAAGTTATCATATTCAAATATATATATATATATATATATATATATATATATATAAACAAATCTCTGCGCCGGGGTATAAATCTAGTGCCATTACAAAATATTATATAATGTAAAATGAATTCGGAAGTTTGTAATCGATCATTCTAAAAAGAACTAACATGAAATAAGGAAAAAAAGTTATTTATTGAAATATCGAAGGCATTAGTCTAAGGGTTATGTGATGCGTTAAAAAATTTATGGGTATATGATCGGGTATATAGTTTGGGTATTTGGGTATGTGGTTTCGGGTAATTGGGTCGGGTATCACCTAATCCCAGGCCCGACCCAAACCCACAATTTTTTTTAAACTAATTCCAAACCTGACACAATACCTATCGGGTTACAAAAAATAGTCGTTTTTTTCTCCGTTTTTATATAGCACTATGGTACTCGTTGGAAAGATAATAAAACGCTCGTTAATTTGGTGTAATTTTTTTCTTTAAAAAATCTCGTATATAAAAGATATCAACGTTTAAATGTTATGGGAGGAAACATGAGAGAAAATAATAAAGATTTAATATTTAAATTTAGTAGATTAGGTATTTAATAGATTAGGTTAAACCATATTTATTTATTTTTTTTAATTGGTCTAGAGTTGCCACATCACATCCTATGTGGCATCTCTCAAAAGAGAGATTGTATAAGAGTATGACATGTAGGATTATTAGATTTGCAATATATATATATATATATATATATATATATAGATATAGATATAGATTCCAGTTTTATATTTTTTGGTATTTTATATCTTTGTTATCACTTCTCAGTTCTCATCATTTGTTTTATGGTTTTACGAGGATTGGGCCGGATATGTTTAGGGTTTAGGGTTTAGGAAGCAGACTTGGGCTTATGGACAACTTATGGGCTGGAAGCAGGCTTATTGGTTTACATGGGCCTAGCCCAACTTCTGATTTAATAGTCTGATGGAAGGTTTGTTTTATATAGAATCCAAAAGCCACATGTGAAGAGATTGAAGTCCGACATTAAGGGTGTTTGGGATTGAGTTTGGAAATGCAAAAGTGCTTTTAGTTAAAAGTGTTTATTGGTTTATGACTTTTTGAAAAAGAGCTTTAGAAAAAAGTTTTTGGATTGACTTTTGTGATGAAAAACGTCAAAAAGTCAATAAATTGTTTTTTTTAAATGTTTCACTAAACTTATTGTGAAGATTGGTTGTATGGGTGGTAGATTTGTAATTTTTTTTTCTAAGAAGCCAATAAGTCAATAAGAAGCCAATAAGTCAACTTATTAATTTGGTTTCAAACGCAATCCCAAACACCCTCTAATTTGTTTTTCTCGCTCGTCATTTTTCTATCAACTCTTTCTAAGGTTTCGCTCAATTTTTGGAGTTTTCTTTGAGGTTTGTTCGTAGATCTTTAAACTTGAGTGTTAGTATCTAGTAAATCATTGTGTCGACGATTTACGAGTTATAGGTTGTGAGATATTTTGAATTCAGATTTGTTTTTCATTCAACTTGTATCCTCAGATTTGTTGTCAATCTTGTTTAGAGAGTTTTGATTACCTATTTTTTGACACAACCTTCTACAATAGCTTCTAAAGATGCATTTTCTCTTAGTGACATGGTTTTATCGACACTAAGAACAAAGATCACTCCGTTGGCGTTAGCGATGTGCATAAGTTTACCGGATCACTTGGATGTGGTTGATCAAATATAAAACCAATCAAGTCTCGAAGATGAAAAAAGACCCAAAAAAAAAAAAACAATGATACACTAAAAAATGCCAAACAAAAAAAAACGGCATAAAAAATTACACTACATGTTATATTTTTTCATGATCTCACGTTTCATTTATAAAGTCATTTCTAACTCAGAAACGGTGAGGTGATCGAAGGGCATAGTGAGAAATTTCATATCTTCGCGTTTTTTTTTTCAAAATCATTTTTCTTTCAAAAGCATCCCGAATGCTTTTCTTCTCGTCGAGCCTTTGTTGTTGAATGGCATTGAATTGAACGATATTAGCATTTAAACCGTCCAACTGCCCGATGTACGTACTTTACCTTTTCATGAGCCCGAAGCCGAAGCACATGATATTTGGGCCCTCTTTTTTTGCCTTGTCTCTACCGGGTGGGCGACTCAATTCCTCCTCGAACTCATCATCATCCAAGTTATCATGAGCAACCGAACGATTTTGAGACGAACTTGCTTTCGACCTTTTTGACGAATCGCTTGCAAGGGGGACGTTCGCCCATTTTGAATAGTGTTTCGCAACAACCCAACAATGCATGTACTTGGACTCCGTATCCTTATCCTCACGATAAGCTTTAATCGCATTCGATATGAAGTCGCCATCCATCTCACCACTCCTTGGATTATTTCTTGTGTTATAATAGAAACCCTTGAATGTGGTCATGGCTTTATTTATTTCGGTCCACTTCAACGAGAGACTATCATTCACTCGGTAGAACCCTCGGTCCATCAATTTATGAAACGCATTGTTTATGTCATTCCAAAAATCAGCTTTCTGTCGATTATTTCTTATTTAAAAAAAAATATTAGTCATGCTTAACAATATATATTTTTGTAACCAAATAACTAAATCTTAATAATTTAAAATAATATGATAAATATACCTCCAAGAATGAGCTTTAATCTTTTATCTTCTATGGCTTTGAGAGCAAAGAGTCCAAGAGTGACTGCAAATTTGCCACCATAAGACTCTGCCACTATATAAAGAGGACTCTTTTGCAAGGTTTCATTTCTATTGAATATTTCAATCAATAATGTGGTTAAATCTGTTGCAGCTTCTTCATCAGTTTTCACAAACAGTTTTTCATCCTCAACAAAACTGTATCCAGTCCCAACTGGATTATCCTAATTTCCCACAAAAAGTATGTAAATATTATAAATAATAACACTATAATAATTTTTTACATTTTCAAGAGTTACTTATAACGTATTACATACCACAAACAATAGATCTGCTTTTGTGAGCCATGTAGAGTTTCTGGGCTTCAAGAAAGAGTCCAGTGGGCCCACTTCTTCAAAATTTCCAATCCCAACTCCTGATGCACCCTACATTTATTATTTGTGTGAAGATTGTTGGGCTTAATAACCGGCTCAAACACGATGGTTCGGGTTAGGCTGACTTTGTTCACAAGTCGGTTCAGTACTTGGATTTAGAGGTGCACAAAAAAACCGGAACCGGAATCGGAACCGGAAAAAAAAAACCCGGAACCTGGCATAGGGTATAGATTTCTATGTAAAAAACCGTACCCGAAACCGGACCCGGTTTGTACCCGGTTGTACCCGGTTTTTTATATACCCGGAACCGGGTTTTCCTAATACCCGGTTCATGACCCAAAAAAGTATTTGGCATTTTGATGTTGAGGCGGTCCGGGAAGGAATGGGTCACTTCGTGATTCAAGAAGGGTTACCATTTGACCACTTCGACAACCCAAGATTGACCCGTCTCATCCAAAGAATTCTATAACCGCGTTATAATCATCTAAGTCGCACTACCCTTCGACGTGATTGTATAAAAAGAATTCAATATCCAGCATAGCCGGGTTTTTTCAATACCCAGTGTACCCGTTTTTTTTTTCAAAACCTGGTATACCCGGAACCGGTTCCATACCCGAAACCGGGTATTGAAAAACCGGAACCGGTATACCGGGTATAGTTTTTTATGCTAGGAACCGAAACCGGAACTAGAACCGGTTCTTCCAATACCCGGTCGAAGTAATCCAAACACTAAAAAACTGATTATCTGCGTTTTCAAAACGCAATCCAAACACTAAAAACTGATTATCTGTGTTTTCAAAACGCAATAATCTAAAAATCAGATTCAAAACGCAATCCCAAACACCGTCTAAAACCGATGTTTTTATTCGTTAAAGATCACACACGCACACATTTTAGAATTTAAACTATAAAAAAGCGCAACTTGCGTAAACTAAACACGCATACTTAGTGCTTACAGGTCCACCTTGCAACCAAAGAATTATAGGCCAAGGATTGTTTGGATCATGAGTCCTATAAGGACTTTTGTAGTACCACCAAAACATATGAGCTTCTGTGTTCATAAACATCAAACACACATAAAACCAAGTTAACACAATAAATCATGAAAATGGGTTAAACAACAAAACTGAAAGTATTAATCTTACTAGGCCTAACTTCAACATAACCCCATTTTTCGGACCCGTCTAGAGTCCCTGCAGCCATAACCAATCCTCCATTGAATATTGGAAGAAATAACAACACAAATGAAACACAGCATAGAGCAACATTATAGGACTTTCCCATTATCCAAAAAGCTGAAAGAATCAAACAAATGCAGTTTTTTTATTATTATTATTATGAAAAGATATACAAAGTTTACTGATAAATGAAACTTATTCCAAGGTTTTTATAAAATAAATGTTTGGAAGTGAAGATTTGAGATTGAGTGTAAAGGAGAGTCAGTTACTATCAAGAAAATGACATTACTCAACTGTTTATTTGGTCAAATCTTTACGAATAACTTAAACTATGAGTGTACTTTCGGCACTCAAACAACAATAAACAAAAACAGAATAATCCCTCCAGAAAACAAGGTTCATTCGTTACGGTTGCGTTTTTATTCCTTTTTAGTTACGATTTTTTTAATTTTTTTTCTTTAAACAAATATATTGATAAGTAAAATTATTTGTTTAAAATTGAAAAAGAAGATAGGATTAGAGTGTTCAGTAAATGAATTCGGTTTTTAAATTTCTAATCAATTAATAACCGATTGGAACTCAAATTTTAAAATAAATTAATTCAAATTACATGAATAAATTTAATTTTTGTTACATGTGTCATGTATAATCTATAAACAATTAATTTTATTATGGCTTGGGCTTTTGTTGATGTAAATACACTTAGGGGTGTAACCGTGGGCTCTTTAGACAATTGGGCTTGTTTAAAATTTTGGAACTTGATATTGACTTTATGAGCTTGGTTTGAGTTAGAGGTGAGCAAATCGGTTTTTTTCCAAACCGGTTTCGGTTTCGGTTTGTTTCGGTTTTGGTTTTTAATCGGATTTTTCGTGCACTTTTTAAAATCGTATAAATTACATAAAATTTAACTTTTAAAATCTTTTAGAGGCTTTTAAGGAAGGAAATTGAATATTAATACAAAAAAAAAAACCAAAGTTGTATTTGTGTTTATGGCCAAAAATGTATTTTTCTTAAACCGGTTTCGGTTCAGTTTCGGTTTTTTACCGGTTTCGGCCGGTTTTGGTTCGGTTCCGGTTTGTGTACCGGTTTCGGTTCAGTTTTGGTTTCGGCCGGTTTTTAGCGATACCGGTTTCGGTTCGGTTCCGGTTTGTGTACCGGTTTCGGTTGGGTTTCGGTTTCTTTTGACCAGTTTTTTCGTCGGTTTTAGGCAGGTTTTCGGTTCAGCTTGAGATTTTTTTAGTACCGGTTTCACGTGAAACCGGTTTCGGTTCGGGTCGGTTTTACCGGTTTCGGTTCCCGAACCGGTTTTTTTATCACCACTAGTTTGAGTTCGTATTTTAAAAATCAAGTTCATCTCGTAAATATCTTGTAGGCTCGCTAGCGGCACGGGATGTATCAGGATAAAATTTTGTTAATGGTATGACGGAAGAAGAATTTGAACATTTTGATATCTTGGTGAAAAGGTAATGAATCCTAATTTCTGATTCTAGCCGCTAAGGCATGTGATTTACTAAACGTTCAACCTGTTGACAATACAGTTTTATATTTTTTTGGTATTTTATATCTTTGTTATCACTTCTCATCATTTGTTTTATGGTTTTACGAGGATTAGGCCGGATATGTTTAGGGTTTAAAGTTTAGGAAGCAGACTTGGGCTTATGGACAACTTATGGGCTGGAAGCAGATTTATTGGTTTACATGGGCCTAGCCCAACTTTTGATTTAATAGTCTGATGGAAGGTTTGTTTTATAAAGAATCCAAAATCCACATGTAAAGAGATTGGAGTCCTACATTAAGACTGGGTGTAGTGGGGCGCGTTTCGGACGTGAAAACATAACAAAGCGCCCCCCACATCATTACAGGGGGCGCTATGTGTTCTAAAATCCTCCAAGCATTATACTAATAACGCCCTGCAACAAATGGACCATCCAATCATGTTGTGCCACGTGTATATTCAGGTTCGGGTTTTTTTCTTTCTAAATTAGCGCCCCAAAATTTCACCCCACCACTACACCCCATTTTCACTTCAAGCTCCATGTGACTCAGCTGCCACATGAACTAATCAAAACCAGTGGCCTTATGTTTTTCCCTTCCCCACTACACATGTAAAAGTGCTCTTTGTGAAAAGTGTTTTTAGTTAAAAGTGTTTATTGCCTTATGACTTTTTGAAATGCAAAAGTGTTTGGGTTGACTTTTGTGATGAAAAACGTCAAAGAGTCAATAAATTGTTTTTTTAAATGTTTCGCTTAACTTATTGTGAATATTGGTTGTATGGGTGGTGGATTTGTAATTTTTTTTCCTAAAAGCCAAAAGTTAGGATTTCTGATTTCTTAAAAACAACTTTTCCACCCTTATTGAAAAGTCAAAATCAAAAATGTTTTTAGATTACACAAACAACTTATTGACTTATTTCTCCAAGAAGCCAATAAGTCAATAAAGTCAATAAGTCAATAAGAAGCCAATAAGTCAACTTATTGACTTATTTGCTTCTTGGAGAAGTCAATAATGTGGTTTCAAACGCAATACCAGACGCCCTCTAATTTGTTTTTCTCACTCGTCATTTTTCTATCAACCCTTTCTAAGGTTTCGCTCAATTTTTGGGGTTTTCTTTGAGGTCTGTTCGTAGATCTTTAATCTTAAGTGTTAGTGTCTAGTAAATCATTGTGTTGACGATTTACGAGTTATAGGTTGTGAGATATTTTGAATTCTCTTTTTCATTCAACTTGTATCCTCGGATTTGTTGTGAATCTTGTTTAGAGAGTTTTGATTACCTATTTTTGACACAACCTTCTACAATAGCTTCTAAAGATGCATTTTCTCTTAGTGACATGGTTTTATCGACACTAAGAACAAAGATCACTCTGTTGGCATTAGCGATGTGCATAAGTTTATAGGATCATTTGGATGTGGTAGATCAGATATAAAACCAATCAAGCCTCGAAGATGAAAAAAGACAAAAAATCAATGATACACTAAAAAAATGCCAAACAAAAAAAACGGCATAAAAATTACACTACATGTTATATTTTTTCATGATCTCACGTTTCATTTATAAAGTCATTTCTAACTCAAAACCGGTGAGGTGATCAAAGGGCATAGCGAGAAATTTCATATCTTCGCCTTTTTTTTCAAAATCATTTTTCTTTCAAAATCATCCCGAATGCTTTTCTTCTCGTCGAGCCTTTGTTGTTGAATGGCATTGAATTGAACGATATTAGCATTTAAACCGTCCAACTGCCCGATGTACGTACCTTTACCTTTTCATGAGCCCGAAGCCGAAGCACATGATCTTTGGGCCATCTTTATTGCCTTGTCTCTACCGGGTGGCCGACTCAATTCCTTCTCGAACTCATCATCATCCAAGTTAATATCATCCAAGTTATCATGAGCAACCGAACGATTTTGAGACGAACTTGCTTTCGACCTTTTTGACGAATCGCTAGCAAGGGGGACGTTCGCCCATTTTGAATAGTGTTTCGCAACATTCCAACAGTGCATATACTTGGACTCCGTATCCTTATCCTCATGATAAGCTTTAATCGCATTCGATATGAAGGCGCCATCCATCTCACCACTCCTTGGATTATTTCTTGCATTATAATAGAAACCCTTGAATGTGGTCATGGCTTTATTTATTTCGGTCCACTTCAACGAGAGACTATCATTCGCTCGATAGAACCATCGGTCCATCAATTTATGAAACACATTGTTTATGTCGTTCCAAAAATCAGCTTTCTGTCGATTATTCCTTATTTAAAAAAAAAATATTAGTCATGCTTAACAATATATATTTTTGTAACCATATGACTAAATCTTATTATAACAACAAAATTTAATTTTAAAAATATATATTATGTAACAATAAAACTAAATAAAAACAACATATATTATGTTAAAAAAAATTAAAAAAATACCTAGAGTCAAGCTTTCCGATTCGCTTATCCAAGCTTTTGTGAAAGCAAATTCTTCGTTGGTCGTCCATTTTTGTTGAGTTCGTTGGGCGGCGGCTATCGCTTTCTCCTCGTCGGTCTTCTTATGACTTATTTTTGTAACTTTTTTCACCGTCAATGATCCAACAATAATTAGTGGTTGTGTTTCCAGTACGGTTTCTGGTAAAGGTAAAGTTGTGAGTCATTGTATCGGGTTGTTGAGTAGCAGGCCGTACCGAAATGGAAGAGTCGTCGTATGGAAAATTTGTTATTAAAATGCCCAACAATGTAGGATGCAAAACCCGCAAGATCGGGACACGGTGAGAAAACTTGGGGCGGAAAGTTTGTTATCGGGCGAACCGATAGTGGACTAAGATTCGGGTTTTCTATGTAGTTGAATGGGTTGTTTGGGTCAAACCCACGGTTGTGTGGATTCTTTTTTTTTTTAAGAGAGAGAGAGAGAGAGATTTTATAAAAATAAAGAGAAGATGTAGAGAGATTGGTTAAAAAATGGGTCAGGATTGATTGATTTTATAGATAAATGGTTGAATGTAATTAATATTATTAATAACTTTAATGCCATTATACAACCGTAAGTTTATTTTATTTATTTTTAAATCGTCTAATCGTGCCACCCAACCCACCCACCCAGCCCCATACCCGTGAGTTTCTCCAAGCCCCAAGGGCCACGCCGGTCATAACGCCGGAGGGGTGATGTTCCTGCCGTGAAATGAAAACCCACACGATTTTCACGCCACCACTCCCCTCACTCTAAGGTTATAAAATTATTTTTGCTTCCAACAAAATCTATTAAAATATCCAAGCTGGAATGTAAGTGGATAGATTCAAGCAAATTAATAAAAAATAAAAGCTTCAGCTATAATCAACCATAATCCACTATCAAATGCATATATATTGTATGTCTTCAATACTCTTCATATGTTTCATGCTTTTCTTTACCATTTTTTACCATCAAATAACTCAATAACTTGTTTTGCCTTGGACAATTTTCAAAATTTTACCGACTCAATAACTCAAAATATTAAAATGGTTATTATCTTATTGTAAATTTCTCTAAAAAAAAAAACTTATATCTTTTTTGAACGATCAACTAAAGTATTGCCGGGTACTCTGTACGCGGCCCCCAATAGCCGAAAGGGGCCCCAGACGGCCTCTAGTCCGTACGGACAGAGCCCTTCGGCCCACCCGTCTCCTGTTCCAGGGAAAACCCGGCCCACAAACCCGCCCGAAGGCACGACGGTAGTGAACCGGTAAAACCTGGAGAGATCAGGAGTCGAACCCATGACCACAAGGGTCAAGGGTCTCTCCATCACTTCTCAACCACCTACCCCACCACAAGGATGGGGGTATCCATCACATGCCTCCCGTGAGAATCGAACCCGGCTCCCCCAAAGAGAGAACCTGTTAAAAAAACTTATATCAACTCCAAAGTCCAATGTTTATATTAACTTTTAACAGTTTTACCACACGTAGCAATTAAACTCAGCAATGTCTAGACACATGTCCTCCACGTGTCATCGTTACAACACCCCCATACACTCTACCACCAACTTCTAGTTATATTCCACTCATCACACCACTAAATTCCGACAAAAACATCATCATCATCATTCCAAGTTCAAACACAAACATAATTAACGTAAATGGCTCCAAAGAAGAAAACTGTCGTGAAAACGACCAAGAAAACCATACGTGAAACCATCCAAGTTTCAGTAATCAACCAAACAACCCAACAAGAAACCCCACAACAACAAGAAACCCTAGAAGACGATGACGTAACCCAAATGGACGACGACGAAGAAAACGACGTCGTAACCGGACAAAAAACGCGAGAAATCGAAGTCCAAGACGCCACTCCCACGCCCAAACCTAAAAAAGAACAAAAGGGTAAGAAAACCGCCACCCGCGAGCGCGACGCGCTCGCGGGTGGCGAAAAGAGGAAAAAGAAGAGGAGAAAGTTAGGAGAGAGTGGTGGTGAAGGGTATAAGTGGTATGTACATAAGGTGTTGAAGCAAGTGCATCCTGATTTGGGAATATCGTCGAAAGCGATGACGATAATTAATAATATGATGGGGGATATGTTCGAGCGGTTAGCGGAGGTGGCGGCGAGGTTAGCGATGTACAATAAGAAGATGACGTTGACGTCGCGGGAGATTCAAACAGCGGTTAAGTTGGTGTTGCCTGGAGAGCTTGGGAAGCATGCGATTGCTGAAGGGAGTAAAGCTGTTACAAATTACGTGTCTTACGGTGGTGGTCGTGGTGGTGGTGGTGGTGGTAGAAATAGGTCTTAGGTGTAAAGATATGTAAGTTTAGTGGTTGATGTTAGGTTTAGCTAGGAATGTGTATGCTAGATGTAAGGCTAATGTGGTACTACATGTTTCCTTCTTTAGTTGTGCGAGTGTTTGTGTGTGTGTGTTTTCCTGTTAGGTTTAAACGTTATTTTTGTTTATAAAGATGGTTTTATTTAATGATTGAAGTGGTGCATTATTTTAGTTGGTGTGGAGTGGGGGAATGTAGAATATTGCACAACTGTTATATTATGTGGTAACATTGGGCATAGAGACTGGAAATGTCTGGACATTAAACACCCAAATAACATTGGGCAACAACCCCTTTGATGCAAGGAACCATATCTCTTATAGTGTGTTTCTTCCTTTCATTAAAAGAAGGAACAAAAAGGATCTCTGTAAAAAACTCTGAAACATATTTTTTTTTTACTTCATTTTCAATCATTTATCTTCCATCCTTTAATAAAACTCTGAAACAGAGTTATAGTATAACTCAGAAACAGAGTATTAATGAGACATACAGTCTTTAGAAGCATTTCAATTATGTTCTTGACATATACCATATATACTTTCTCTTCATGGTGCGGTAGAAGCATTTCTAGTAATTTCTTGAAATACATGATGTTGGAAGTTATGTGAACAAGAGTCACACTAGTGAGAAAATTGGATGGGTTTATAAGTTGAAACCAAATGGAAGAGATTAAACTCTTCTTGTCAAATTATACTTGGGGATCTACCGCGCGTGCAGCTTATGCAAAAACGGGCTCTGGTTCAAGGAACCGTGCACGCAGCTTGTGCAAAAACAGGCTCTGTTCAAGGAACCGTGCGGACATTAATACCACTCAAAAAATCTGGATCCGTGTGACGCTGAGTGGCCAATTAAGCGTTCTTCATCATCTTGAATATTATCTTGAGAGACCATGTTGAAACTTTCATCGACCCGACATGATGATTCAAGATTGGACTTGAGCCACGATTGACACCTCACATGGTCAGGTTAATGGTCAATTGTCAATACCTGAAGTTGCTAGGAGGGTGGGTTTAATGGTCAATTGTCAATACCTTAGGAACACGAACCTCTAAGGGCTTATACATACGTGACAATCGTGGAATCCTTCACATCTCCCGTACCATATCCTAGGCTAACGATGGAGGATAAGGATAGAGGAGGTTTGTGATATGAAGCATATGTGGAGGGTGGTAATAATGGTGATGAGGACCATCATCACACCAATTAGCCTTATACAATTAAGCTTAAAAGGACACCCATTACTCCCATCATATTATCATGAGGATCATCATCAAACCAATTAGCATTATACAATCAAGGGTGGAGGGGCACCCATTATATTATCACTAAAAATCAACTAATCAGAAGTTGGCATATTATTCTATCACATTTCATCATATATCATGACTACATCTTTTGCACCACCCATCACATTCATCACTAGTTAAATTATTCCCACCAATCACAAAAAAAAAATCAACCAATCACAATATTCTGTCTTATCCTCGCTTACACTTTTTAACAAACCACCCACCCCATCACTACCAAGATAGTGAGCACAGTTTAAGACCATCGTGGCATGGAGAAAGGGTCGTCAGCGGTGTTCCACGAGTGATGGGCCATTATGCTACCCATCATGGTGGCGTCCCCACCATCCTAATATCGTAATACGGATAACAACAACCCCATAATTAAGGTCACACAATGACCGCCCCTTTGATAAATTTTAGTTTTGAAGATGAAAGGGTAGTGCTTATTGTGACTTTCTTTTAGGGAGGTTGTCAGTTGGATTCTCGTTCATGACAAAATGTCATGCGCGAGCTAGCTGTTTTACCATAGTAGGCCTTCGGGTAATGAGTTTCTCTTGGAATTAGTGACAGTTGGGTCACGAGCACTATCTGCGATCATGGTTGTTGATGGTCTTTTGTCTATGGGTGTATCCGATGACTAGACTTTGTTGAAAGTTCAAAAGAAATTACAACTAAAGATAACTAACGAGTTAAAATAGAGCTTCCCTTGAATATTAAGTGTTCGAGACTTGAAAGAAGGATGTGTTTTCCGCGTCCACGCACCTTAGAAGAGGCCCCAAGTACGAGCGGCGATACAAGATTCCGTTTGAGACTTGATAGTGTAAGGCTTTGTGTTGGATTTTTCTCGCATCTTGTTTCTTTTCCGGCAGCACTCCTGTGGTTAAGTATGTGATGATAGGTGTCATCCAACACGGCGTGCCGGTTTGTATCACATTGACTTGATGGGTGGGCACAGATGGTTGGTTCAGGACTTCCACTCGGACCTCTTTGCCCATGTGCTCGAAGACGGTTGCGGCCATTTTGCTCAATGCATCGGCGGGCTTGTTCTGACTTCTGCTGATGTGCACAATTTTGCAGTAGTCGAACTTCTGCATCAACTGCTTGGCTTGTTCAAGGTAAAGAGCTATTTTGTTGTCGCGGGCTTCGTATGTGCCATCGATTTGCGCCGCGACCAGCATTGAGTCCACGTGCGCCTCGAGAAAGCGCGCACCCATCTTGTCCGCGATGCGGAGGCCTGCTAGAAGGGCTTCGTACTCTACTTCATTGTTGGTGCTTTCGAAGTTGAGGCGGATTGCGTACGTGAACTCCGCCCCATCAGGACTTATCAACCGCAAGCCCACTCCTGCGCCGTCATCACTTTAGGCTTCGTCGGTATACAGTTGCCATTAGTCAGTTTGGGTGGTAGCGGGTGCAAGGTCTTGCTCCGCTAAACACTCGGCAACCTTGTCCGCAGGAACTTCTGTTGCAAAATCTGCTAACATTTGCCCTTTGATAGCTTGCCTTGTCTTGTAAGATATTTCATGTTCACCTAGTTCGATCACCCATTTTGCAAGTCTACCTGATAATTCTGGCTTTCGGAGAACGTCACTTATCCGATAGTCCGTGAGAACGTTTATCGGGTGCCCTTGGAAGTATCTCCGCAGCCTGCGCGAGGCGTGAACTGGCACAAGTACCAGCTTCTCCATGATTGAATACCGCGTCTCCGCGTCAAAAAGTGTATGGTTGATGAAATAAATAGGGGTTTAGACCACATTTCGATCAACCAAGAGTGCAACTCCGACTGCTTTCTCTGAGACGGAAAGAAAACGTGTTAACGGTTCCTTGGGACGCGGTGCTGTGAAGGTTGGTAAATTCATGAGGCATTGCTTCATTTCTTGGAAGGCGTCTTCCACTTCTGGTGTCCAACGAAAATGTGTCTTTTTCAAGCAATTTTTCAAAGTGTTCATAAAAGGGAACGACTTTGAGGCGTAGTTGGATAGGAAACGTTTCAGGGCCACCAGGCGACCCATGAGAGTTTGCACTTCCTTGATTGGGCGGGTGATGGCATGCGCTCAATTTCCTGAACCTTTTCTAGGTTCGCGCGGAACCCATCTTTTGTGACAATCACGCCCAAAAAATTTCCTCCTTCCATCACGAATGAACACTTCCCTGGGTTGAGCTTCATCCACACGACTCGCAGTTGGTCAAACGTTTTTTGGATGTCGACGAGCATTTGATCCTCTTATGCGCTTTTGATAACGAGGTCATTTACATACACTTATAAGTTAACTCCGATTTGATTCACAAACACGGAGTCCATGAGGCGCTGGTATGTAGCACCCGCGTTCTTCAGTTCGAATGGCATTTTGGTGTGGCAGAATATGCCCATGTCGGTTCGAAATGTTGTCGTATCCTTGTCCTCCTTGGCCATTTGGAACTGGTGGTACCCTTAGTAGGCATCAAGGAAACATTTGAAGCGGAAGGGGCTAAGGAGTCTACCTTCAAGTCTAACTCCGGAAGAGGATAACAATCCTTTGGGCATACTTTGTTTAGATCCTTATAGTCAACGCACATCCTCCAACCGTCGTTGGCTTTCCCCACCATAACTGGGTTGGCAACCCATGTTTGGCACTTGACGGGACGCAAGATTCTGGCGTTCACGAGTTCCGTGACTTGGTCATTCATTGCTTTGGTCTTTTCCGGACCCATGCTCCTCTTCTTCTGCACTACAGGCTCCAGTGACTTGTAGGTGGCGAGTATGTGTTCCGTGATATCGCGAGGGGCCCCTACCATGTCCGATGGTTGTCATGCGAATACATCCATGTTCTTGATGAGCAGTTGTTTCATGTGGACCCGGATAGACTCTGACATGGCGGTCCCAAGCACAATCGTCTGCTCCGGGAATTTTGGATTGAGCATCCATTTCTCCGATTCCGCAGGCACGGTTGGCCTGGCTGCCTTCAGCGTCTTGGTGACTTCAGTGGCATGACATTGCCTGTTGCCCCTAATGAAGGCTACCCCTGTGCGGGTGGAGAAGCCGACCATCTGGTGCGGTGTAGAGGCGTTGCTGTTAAACTTTTCCAATCCATCTCTTCCCATCAAGACGTCATGGGAAGATGAGACTGGCAGCACCATGAACTTCCATTTTTATATGACCCAACCAATTAACCCACTCCCTTGCTCAGCCATCTCGAGCCCAAAGTGGGGTGGGGATGGATGTTCGTGATGGTTGCAGATTGTTGTGATGGTTAGTGAAGGTGGAGGGCCAGAAACAGAGAGACAAACAGAAGCAGAGAAGAGAGAGAGATTGGGGATGAAGAGAGGGAAAACAGAGGAAAGAGGGGGGTAGAGAGAGATGTGAGAGGCAATGGGTGGCGGTTTGGTGACATGTGGTTGTGATAGTGTGGCGGCAGTGGGTGGTGGTGTGGTGACAGGTGGTGGTTATGGTGGGTTGTTGGCTGTTATCGGTATGTGGAGAAGAAGGAAAGTGAGGATAGGGTTTTTAATTATATGTGTGTGTATATAGAATATAAATTAAAAAAAGACACATCTTCATCATTGGCCCACATTTTTTTGCCAACTGTACAGATTTGCCACCTCAGATATCACGTGGTCTGCCACGTCAGCAGATAACTAACTGAGTTAACCTCGGTTAGTTTTGGCCAAATGGAATATAATACATGACAATTTAGGAACGCTAATTTACAACTTTCAAGTTAAAATTATTGACTTCCAATACTCCAAAATTGAGATTATTTAATTTCATTTTTCCTTTTTATTATGTTTAAAATTTTGAATACAAGTTGAAAGCTATTTAAATATATATTTATTTATTTATTTATTTTTTTCAAGTTAGGTATCGTAAAAATAATAACCAATAAATACTTTAATAATCAATCGAACACCCTATTAAACTCTCTATCATATGTTACCTTTGGGCTACGGCAGAAATCAGACAACGATCAAAAGTATTGAATACCTTTTTTTTTTTTTTTTTTTTTTTTTTTTTTTTTTTTTTTTGAAAGGCATATTGAATACCTTATTGAATAGTAATGAAATAATGATATGTGTCTAAATTGACATTATTAGCGACGACCAATGTCGTCGCTAATGCTTCGAATTCTTGTAGTGTAAGGCTCGATCTAGATAAGTTTAATCGAAGCGTTGTAAAATAAGTGTGCCGAATGGTTCAATTGATCTTTACAATAATGAAAAAACCTTCAAATTGTATGTTTAAAAACTTCTAAATTATAACGCACAACTTCATTTTAAACAAAAGATGAATATCGATACTAGTAACATCATTGTTCATGAGGCGTCAATCTAGATTATTTTTAGTTTACAACAGTTTAATTTAACAAAAGCTCAAAAGTTGTCTCGTGTAACCTAAAAAATAAACCAATCGTTTAACATTTATTTTTTATTTATATTTTTTAAAAATTTTAAAACAAGTAGTTATCATGCATCATATCTATCATGTTAAAAACCTTTATATAAAGGAATGATTTCTAAAAAGATACTGGTTCAAACCACCAAATCTTCAAAAACAAATCGGTAAACCTGACTGTAAATATCAAGCCTGGATAGACCTGACTGTAAACGCCTCAAACATTAGATCATGGGTAATTGTTAATGCATTTTAAGGAGCATTTTTCACCACATCAATATTATAAGGTCCTTTTAAAAATTGTGTAATGGTTAACCTCTTTTTTAATGCCCCTTTATTAATTATTTTCCTTATTTTTTTTCCTTTTTGGGCATTATACTAGAAATGTCTCTCCTTCATACCCCTATAATGTCCAGAGAACGGTGTTAAAGGCGTTATCAAGCTCATCCATACCCAAATAACGCCCATTACACATGGTCTCAAAAAATAAACTAAGGGTCGTATTAAAGAAACACCCAAAATCTATAGAGACTCTCTCTCTCTCTCCTAGATAACAGTGAAACAAAGAAACGTATGAGGTGTTTTTATGAGGTGTTTTTGTAATCGATTGATGGTACCTTGAATGGTTGTTACATCGTCCGTTGCTTGTTAAAAAAAAATGTAAACTATACAACTTAAACACGAGTCCAAAGTTAATTACTTTCCTTATTTTTCTCCTTTTTGGGCATTATACTAGAAATGTCCCTCCTTCATACCCCTATAATGTCCAGGAAATGGTGTTAAAGGCGTTATCAAGCTCATTCATGCCCACTACACATGGTCTCAAAAAATAAACTAAGGGTCGTATTAATGAAACACCCAAAATCTATAGAGACACTCTCTCTCTCCTAGATAACAGTGAAACAAAGAGGTGTATAAGGTGCTTTTGTAATCGATTGGTGGTCACCTTGAATGGTCGTTAAATCGTCCGTTTGCTGTTAAAAAAAATGTAAACTTTGCAACATAAAAAAAAAATTGTAAACTATGCAACTTAAACACGAGTCCAAATGAGTTTATTATCTCGTTTACATATACCTAAAAGTAGAAATAATTATGAAAACGATGGGAAAACCGAACATCACAAAACATTCCAAACAAGTGTCAGTCACTACTCATAACATAACAAAACATAACCAAAACACCATAATAACCTGCAAACCAAAACCCTCCATCCTTATCATTCATCATGAGAACCCTACTTCAAGAAGAAGACTCCGACAAACTCCTCCGATCACCAACAACCTCCTTCTCCTCTTCCACGTCATCACCCTTCGACTCCTCCTTAGTCCTCACCGTCCTCGTCCTCCTCACCGTCCTTTTTTTCATGGCCTTTTTCTCTCTCTACATCCGTCGTTTTTCTTCCAACTCCGGAGACAGACCAGACTCCGTCTCCGGAGTTGGTGTAACCCCGCCGCGTAAACAACGCGGCGGGGTTGATCCCTCCACCGTACGGAAGCTTCCTAACGTTCCGTACGGTGGAGAGTATAAAATATGGAGCGAATGCTCCATATGTTTAACGGAGTTTGAGGAGAGAGAAACTGTAAAGATAATCCCGTACTGTCGTCATGGGTTTCATCCTATGTGCATTGAGACGTGGCTTTCATCGCATGTGTCTTGTCCAATGTGTAGGTCTACTCAATTGTTTCCGACCGTTGATGAGGGTCGATCGGGAACCGGATAGATGGATATCCGACGGTGGTGATGAGTCGACGTGAAGGGATGGATGAGGGGCCCGGTGATAGTGTTTGTTACGGGTAAGACAAATTTGCCGGGAAACATTTTTGCAGCGAAGCACGTGGGAGAGTGGCACGTGTTACGTCATGTACTATGTGGATTTTAACTTTTTTTTTTTTTGGGTTTGTTTTTTTTTTTTTTTTTTTTAATTTATTGATTTTAATATTTTAAGTGCATTTCATGTTGCTAATGAGTTAGATTAGATGTTATGTGTTTACTGAAACGTTGTTAGTTATAAGGTCGATCATTGAATACTTTTTTTAACGGTTAACTAAATATTAATTGAACGGATTGTGATTTAGCACTGAACAAATGGCTGCTCACTGGACAGTCTAAGTGCACTAAGTCATCAATTCAAGAGAAAACCAGTTGCTCGACGGCCTACTGCGGTAAAACCTCTCTTAATCAAATTCGAATTTAAGATCAAATAGGCTCAAGCTCTTATATTCATTTTTTCATGCCACTACATCAAATGGTGGGAACCTCAATAATTGAATAGTAGTTAAGGAAATTATAGTTTTTTTTTTCATCAACAGGTTGAAAAGACAAAATTGCCCTTATGTGACAACATATATATGATTCTCTGTTGTAATTTGGTATTATTTACTCAAAAACTTAAATAGTAAAAAGTGTAATTTGCTCTAAAATTTAATAAATTAATATTTTACGTTTTAGTGATAGAAAATTGAAATGTTTGTTTTCCGTAAGATCATGTGTAGTGGGGCTTGAAAAACATAAGGCATCTGTTTCTGATTGGTCCACGTGGCAGCTGAGTCAGCATGGCGCTTGAATTCAAAATGGGGTGTAGTGGTGGTTGGAAAAACATAACGCCCCTACTTTGACCGTTTGATAATATTTTCGTTTGAATTGTACACGTGGCTACATTTGATTGGTTTTGAATCATGATGTCCGGCATGGCCGGCTGGGAGGGTGAGCCGGGTGGTCACCGGCTCCGGGCCCGACCCTTAAATGGGCCCAAACGTTTTTTTAAAATATGCGCATATATATATAAAATTCTATATTTAGGATATATATTTGTGTTTTATACATTAAAGTCTTGTTAGTGGAGTTGGAAAAACCATGTTAATTTAATGTAGAGGTCTCAAGTTCAATCTCTGGCTCTAGCCCAAGGCCCAAATTTTTTTTGACGTTTTCGGAGACGGCCCTGATATTCGGCGTTATAAACATAACGCTTTGGCTGATTTTTAACCCATAGCGCCCCCATGTAATAGTATTGGGGGCGCTATGATGCTTTTCACGCTTCAAATAGCGTCCACGACTACATAGGGTCTAATACGATTTGTGCAACCTACTACTACCTTTTATCTAATAAGAGCCTGCCAGCTGGCAATAAGAAATATTTCATAACCACCACATTTATACACGAATTTCCTTTATACTTTTTTTTTTCTTGTAAGATGTGAAATTGGAATTTTATGTGAATGGTTTAGGCTTTGATGACAAATATTTCACTGGGTCATGGTTATCGTACGTTCGTTTGGACAATGAGATGTATGATTGAACGTTATATTCCCTTGGGTTCTACACTTTTACATGTGATTTAACAGTTTTTTTTTAATTTCGAACATTATGACTAAACGGAGTGGGCGGGGAGCACTTTTTGTGTGGGAACACCGCCACCGTTATGGCGTGGGAAGAGGGGTGGGGACACTTGGCATGCAATGGTTGGCTAATTTTTATTTATTTATTTTTAACTTTAACACAATATAATGTTATTCTTCTCTCCCTTTCACTCCTCACAATTTTTTCTCCCCCATCTAGATCCCACAAGTGCCACATGGCGCATCACGCCCCTCCTTCCCGTCCCTCCACTCCTGATAGTCTAAAGTAAAGTTATTTAGTAAAAAAAAAAAAAGGAAAGAAAATATGTTGTATTGATGAAAATAAATTTTGAAACAAGCTCTGAACTTTAATTGATCCAAAGCTATTGTTAAGCTTTATTATCATTCTATACATTTTACTTGTTGGTTATTTAAATAAAAAATGTTTATAGATCTTGTTTATACATTTATTGCCAAATACTCGAAAACAAAGTGGTATATATATAGTTTTGATATAAACAGGTAGTAATAAATTTTTCAACCTTTGAAAACACTTAACCACCAAGAATTTTCTAGCTCCTTGTATTGTATGTGAACATTCAAGATTTCTCATTAAATGTCAAAGGCCCCCAATCATTCATCAAATGTAGATCAGGCAATCATAACTTCTATAAAATTTATTTTATAATTATCAGGCTAGATGTTATGATTACACTATGAAACACGGGTCATGAGGTGGACTTGAAGGATAAAGGGGCAACCATCGAACACCATGCCACAACTCTCATACCGCAAAAATTTGGGAAGGGCATGTCCCCATCCCGTGCATCCTTTGACCGATTTTCACTTGCTGAACTTGAAAAAACAATCAAGGGAGTTAAAAGTCACAGTATCCTTAAATGGGGTGGACTGGACTCAATGCGTATACAACTATTTGATGAAAACACGTAAAGTTACACTACTTAAACAAAAAACAAGAGGGGCATGGCACCCCTAGCCCCTCTTATACTTCGCCCATGCTCTAGCTCTTCTTTACCATTAGAATGATGCTAATATTAAACAAAAATGAGGAATGATGCTAACGTAAAGTTACACTACTTAAACAATTTACCATTAGGATGATGCTAATATTAAACATAAAAAGAAAAGCTTTGAGTTGGAAACACGAATTAATAAGGGGGGACTTACTTTTGAGGGGGAGATTCGACATGAAAAGCTTTGGGTTTTTGGTTGATTCACTAAGGTGGAAGACAAAGTCAAATAAATTTGGAAGACTTCAGTCTAGGGGTAGATTGTTGGGTCTAAAATTGAGACCGAAGTTTTGACAAATTAAAGATCACAATATGAATGAAGTTAATGGTTCTGAAGATGATACAAAAAGTTGGTAACGTTATAGAGAGATTGTTAGGTCTAAAAAATCCAATCTAATGTTAGCAGCAAAGTCAAAGTCAATCAAGTAAAAGTCAAAGCATAATAAGACATGAGAAGTTACTTTGGACAAAGGTGTGAAACGTGAAGTGCAAGTGGTGTCGACATTATTAGTCTTGGTTAATTAAATATATTTTGTATATACAACATACATTTATTATTATTCTAGCCTAAGAAGATTTTGGTGATTTGTATTACAAAATTTGTTGATTCAGATACAAGACTTGTAAAATTGGGTCCAGTACGACCCATTGAATTAGGGTCTTGGACCCTAGACTATGTTAGGCGCGTTATGAAACCTAATCAAAATAGAGATGCCAACCACCACCCTCGTATGTCGGCATTGCCACCATCACTAGATGTGGTGACAATTAGCAGCTATAGAAACAATTAGATACAACATTTCATACTCTTTTCGTACTAAATCTAAGGCGAGAGTTTCATTCGCGCGCAACCATAACTGTAAGTAATGCTCATTAGGTCCTTTAAAATCCATGTCATTTGTTATTAGATACAGTAGAATGTTTCCAAACAAAACTAGCTAGTAATTGTATTTCAAGTTGTCTAGCAAAGCACAGCTTTCTATGAGCGAGTTACAAGTCATCGTATAACCGAATGGACCAAAGGTTAAGGCCTGGTGAAGTCTACAAAGGCTGGGCATCTTCTTCAATCACCACAACAACCTCAACTTAATTGTCAACTTCTTAAATAAGAGTAAATGATCCAACAGGAACTCGCCATCTGTCTGCCTTGTTGTCATTCCAACTGCTAATTATCCTTTTCCAGGGTGTTAAAATTGTATTAGTGAGAGTATGTGTTGTTCTGTGTGTCCACCTCAGCTTAAGGGTGCCTAACACTTTCTTTTATTTTTGACCAGTTTATCTTCTCTGCACAGTGTGAGCATACGTAGACGCGTCCACACCTACATTAACAAAAAAAGAAAAAAAAAAGATTAGATTCAACAAGCCCCATTGACCAATTCTATGTATGACCCATTCAACGTAAAATGGGCTTGTTTGGCTAAAGAACTTGCTTATGCATTCATTTGTCTGCTAAAATTATAAAACGGGTCAATTTGGGTCACTGCTATAAAACATTTTGACCTGAACCCACTTTGGTTGGAACCCATTTGAATCATTACCTTGCCCGACCCAACCCAGTTTTGCGAGGCTTATGTTCTTACCTATTGGGTGAAGAATCAGACCCACTGTCAGAGCATAGGAAGCAAGATTGCAAGCTTTCTTCACCTAACATGAGGTCAACAGTTAGTACTTTCATGGAAGATTATAAGAATGATTATTTTTAGGTATAATAATAATAATAATATTAATACCCACCAGAATTAGTTGAACGATTGAGGGCTGATGAAACTTCTTGCTGCACTGATCGTTGCAACTCGAGTTGCATCTTCATGCAAGCCTCGAGAGTGCTCTGCATGCCATTCATTCGTTCTTGAAGCATAACCATATCCATGCGTAGACTATTGATGATCTCCAGTTCCTAATACGTTATGAAAATATCTTATAACAAGATGTATATAATTATTACCTTTTTCATAATTTGATAGGTAAAAGTAAACTCACAGTTTCAGGGTGTTGTTGCCAGCTGTCAGCAGGATCCGTACTCTCAGCAGCTTCATCATTTTCATCTACGCTTTGCTGATACGGATCTTGGTGCTCCGCCTCTAGCATCCAGTCTTCGTCTGATTCAGAAGCTTGATCTTGGCGTGCCAGGTAGGATTGTATCACGTGCTCAAGTCTCCCACGGAAATCACTTTGAAGAAGATTAGAGACTTGTCTCCTACAAAAATAAAACTTGTCAGTTTAATCTTATATAAGAAAAAGTAACTGGATTATAGAGACTAGACGGTCAAATACCTGCTCATAAGCCGTTGAAGTTCAACTCTGGTATTGTTATCATCACCATCATCAGGTGCATAGAATGCATTTGTTGTGACCAAAGGATGATTAACATACCACCCATCATGTACTGTTTCTTGGTACATCCAATCATCTTGGTTCTCAACTGAATTTGCATTAAAACTTTGGATTGACTCAGCAATGGTCAAATTGTCTTCTGCTTCTACAATTTCTTCTCGCCAAGACAATATATCTGTTTCGGTTTCTGATGGATTTAGATGGTCAAATGTCTCATTAACTTCTGATTCATCCCCATCCGACCCATACTGACTTTTAAGCTCCAAAGATTGTTGAGGCTCGATTTGACGTGCACCTGACTCAAATGTCTCCTTAACTTCTGATTCATCCCGATCCGACTCATACTGACTTTTAAGCTCCAAGGATTGTTGAGATTCGATTTGATGTGCACCGTGATTCCTTTCAACTGAACCCTCCCCCTTGTCCTGGTCCCTGCTTTCAAAAATCTCAGTTGGTGGTGGTGGTGGTTGTCCCTCGGCTCCATTGTCGTTAACAATATTATCTAGTAGCTGATTTTCTTGATATGTCATGCCATTCTCAGATGACGTATCAGATTCATTGACAACATCTTCAAGTTGATGATTTTCTTGATATTTTATGCCGTTGTCCGATAAATTATCAGATTGGGGCCCATCATGAGCTTGTTCATGGCTATTCACTCTGGAAAGGAACCCTTTCCTGCTTCAAACAAATGTAATAAAAGTGACATTTAACATTCCATTAAGAATTAAAAAAAAATGAGTACAATATAATGGCATATGAATTTTCAAACTAAAGTTTGACTCCAGGTCATCTAATATCTAAAAAAATACAAGAACATCAACTCTAAATAATTGGGCAATTTCCTGGCAAAGAATAACAACCAAAAAAGTTTAATTCCTGATTATTATTCTTATTATTATTAAAAAAAGGTAGTCTTCACTGGCAACACATTGAAAGACTATTATTCTCTGCATTTCAACCAGATGTGCAAAAAAATAGCGAAAATATAGCATACCTCAAATCGGAGACTGTTTGTGTTTGCCTCAGTAATCCCAACTCGCTTTTTGCCGTAGAGGCAGACTTTTCATCTTGTACAAATCTTTGGTTCCACAGAAATCTACCTTTGAGCAATACCTATAGCCAGATCGCAAGTTACCTCAAACGATTAAAGTCATGGTACATGTTTGTTTATAGATGAATAAAATTATAATGGGTTTGAATTTGATAACTTAAAAAAGATAATTTCTATTTGAAACAATAATATCATTTGTGCCACAGAATTACCAAAGACAATAAGTGAAACCTAATCTTTCAAATTACTTAATCACCACAAAAAGTATTATTGCTAAGCTTTGTGATTCATCATTAACTATTTTCCAATTTAAAATCAATGGACCAAAATTCTTCTCACCCTTACTAGAAAAAGAGTCATTTATATTTGGAGGTATATTTGGAGGTATATTTGGAGGTATATTTGGAGGGTGCTTCGGATTGCGTTTTGAATCTGATTTTTAGATTATTTCGTTTTGAAAACGCAGATAATCAATTTTTAGTGTTTGGGATTGAGTTTTGAAAATGCAGATAATCAGTTTTTTAGGCTACCAAAACGCACTAATCTATAAGCAGTTCCACCCCTGCTTTTCCAAAACGCATAATTTGTTTTGAATAATCAATCCCAAACACCCCCTAAGTTTTAAATCAAGGTAACAAATCCACATAATGGCGTAAGTGCATAAAAAGATTCAAACCTGAATCCGTTTCCGATGAGCAAAAGCTGATACGGGTCGACTTTCCAGCAAACTCTGCATTTCTTTTTTCCTTTCCATCTCAAACCTTGTTAGCAAGTCAAGAAGAGCATGTCTGCCATATCGCAAACGAACAGACCTTCGTGCACCGACCCTACTTTGATCAACACCTAATCCATCTCGTTCATCAACAACAGATTGGCCAGTTTCTGCTTGCTGCGTGTTTGACTCTAACCATTGCCTCACTGTCCTCACCCTCTTGGATTCATTTTCACAAACAGACCGACCCTGCGAACAGTTACTCCTATGCGAAACATTCATTCCTCGCCCACTATTATTTTTACTTCCCCATTCACGAAAAACCTGCCTCACACGCTCTTTATCCGCCAAACCAATAGCAGGAGATTGTTGCAAGCACAAGCTCTGATTATCCTCTCGTTCATTCAAAATCGCCATTTGGTTCTCATCCAACGGACACTCATTTTCAACTTCACTAGTCATTATCGACATATCTTCACTTTCTGCATCTTCTGAAGAACATGAACACCGACTGCCCATATTACTATTAACCAACGCACTCACACTCGTCTGTTTCCTTTGACCGTCTCTAACTTTGCTTCCATCTTCAAGATCCCGCCACAGTTTCCGGATAAAAGACGTACGCGTGATCGGCTTCTCTTGACTACCCCATCTCCTTAAAGCTGGAGAACAGTTATCACCAAAATAAGAAGATTCCAGCACTGAAACATTGTTTATTCCAGCAACAGCCATTGTTGTTTACTTGTTCTACACTTGACCACTATAATTCTGCATTAACTATTCTCATCCATGTCCTGAATACATAAAAATATTACTGTTTTAAATTTTAGAATAGATATAAATATAATACCATACAAATCACCACAAAATTACTTTTTTTTTTTCTTTTTGTGGCTGCATTTAAAGGAATTTAAATAAAGCTTTGAATTATTTTATTAAAATTAGCTACCATTAATCAATATAATATTAAATCCTAATTCTCTTCATCCAGGAATTTTCCATATAAATAAAGTAATCTAAATCTCTATAAAATTTATACAATTTCCAGAGAATAAAGCTTTGAATTATTATTTTATTAAAATTAGCTACCATTAATCAATATAATATTAAATCCTAATTCTCTTCATCCAGGAATTTTCCATATAAAAAAGTAATCTAAATCTCTATAAAATTTATACAATTTCCAGAGAATAAAGCTTTGAATTATTTTATTAAAATTAGCTACCATTAATCAATATAATATTAAATCCTAATTCTCTTCATCCAGGAATTTTCCATATAAATAAAGTAATCTAAATCTATAAAATTTATACAATTTCCAGAGAATAATTTCATATGACTACGAATCATTATTAATCAAACCTAACATGCGAACACGTTAACAATTATATTCAACAATAATTTATTAGCTATAAATCTCAAATTAAAAACACAATCATTAAATTTAAAATTTATAAAATGTTAACCATACGTTAACAATTATATTTAACAATAAAACGTATTCTGAACTAATCATGATGATGAAACTCAGAGAAAGAGATAGAACTAATAGAAATGTAATAATATTCAACGCAATAAAATTCACCGACATCAATTAAAACGAAAAAATTATAAGAAAAACATATTAATCGAAAAAAAAAACAACGATATATAATCGAAATTAGAGAAGAAAAATTAAGGAACCTGTGAAATGGTTTTGGTCTCTGGAAATTCATCAAAAATTGATGAAGTTTATTATTATTATTATTATTATTATTATTAGTCGTTGATTAGTCAGAGTAGGTGAATATATAATAAAACTATATAGTCACAACAAACACACAGTATATAGATATAGAGAGATATAGAGAGAGAAAGTGTGTGTGTGTGTGTATGAGAGAGAGAGAGAGAGAGAGAGAGAGAGAGTTAAATGAGGGAAACAAGTATTTCGGTTGAGAGGTGCATAAATTATGGCGTAACAGTAACGTCTATATTTCTGTCAAAGAGTATGAAGAGGAGGAGCCTTTGACGGAAAAAGTGTAACATTTGACTATTTTGCCCTTCTAGAAATTTTATATTTTTTGTATTTTTGTTTTTGTTTTTTTTAATAGTTGTGGAATGTGGACCGTCTTTTCATTTGCTTCAACTACGCGATTTACGGAGTCTTTTACTTATATTCAACGGTAAGACGAGTGATGATGGATGAGTCACGACTTGGGTGGGTGGAGAATAGAGATTAGATTGTTTCTAGGGGTTGAAAAAAACATTACCTATAAAAAAGTAACATGAATTATTCGAGAATAGTGTATCCGATGATATCTGATGGGTTTATTAAGGCTAGGTGGTGCACAGACATCCCCACCCTCCGTCCTCCACCTTTATCCCCCATCCCCCACCTCTACACCACCCCCTACCCCCGTCCCTTCTTCCCCCGTCTCCCATGTCTCGCTCAGAACATAATGGACGCTCTAATCACCTTTTTTCCTTCTTTTTTTTTTTTTGATTTGAACCACTAGGTATTTTTGTTTTTATTGGATGGTTTATAAATTTGAGACATGACCTTGTGGTGTCTCCACACCCTTACCATGTCTCAACCAAGAGAACATGAGAGCCATCCTAGGTGGCGTTGAGACATTAACATTCTCATGTCTGCACACCTCATAGCCTAAGTGATACCTGGTCTGATTACCTAAAATTATATAAGACGAGAGGGTGATGAGTCACGAGGGGTGGGTAGAGAACTGAGATCGTTTCTTTATTAATTTTTATAAGTGTTAGAGTTCAAGAAATTCAATTTTTTTATAATACATGTATGGGTGTATTTATTTTATTAACTTAGAAATTGCTCTTCAAAATAAATATACAATTAATTTAAATATTTAGTTATACCAAGTAAAAATTTAAAATACCCAGGTTTTAGATTGAGTAACCTAACTTGTGTATTAAAAAGATTAGACTTATTTATTAAAAGATAAACCATATAAGATGCGATTAATAAATGTGTTGACACGATAATCCATTTTAAGACTACAACGGTATCATAAGGGCGAGGCTAAGGCAAAGTCCCACCCTGCCACGTAGACGTTGAGTAGATTAAGTGGGTTTTGCCCTCTGCATAACAAAGCATGGGGTGGCGTTGAGAATGCATGAAATGGCTTTGAAAAAAAAAACAAGTTTCTCAAACAAAATCAAGGGGCAACATCGGTGGAGCTCTCCACCTCAAAAGGGCAACACCCTCTTTATCAATGGCATGCGACGATGTTCGGGGCATGAGAGAGTGCTCACCTCCCTTCTTCACGCCCCACTTTGCGTAGTCTAAGTTGTCTTTTTTTTTTCTTCATATATCGTTTGAGAATTCAAAATGTTATTTAAAAAGTAGTAAGATCTAAAGGTTTATATATGTATTTTTTGTTTTACTAATTTCGTGAAAATAATGTTAAAAATGACGGACGGTTAATCATGCATCATGTGGTGGCGTGAATAGCCAAAAGACAAAGGGGTACATGCACCGATCGGGTTTGTCCCGATTGCTAAGTGTTTTGTGCCTTATGTCCAAGGCTTGATACCAAACCACATCGAGTCGGGGGTCTCACTGGAAACAACCTCTCTATTCTTAGGGGTAGAGGTAAGACTATTAACATCTTACCCTACTCAGACCCTACCCTAGTTTTGCTATAGGTGGGATTAACTGAGTATGATGATGATGTTTTACATCTCTCTCTCTCTCATTTACTAAGGGCCTATTTGGTAGCCTCTTAATGAGGCTCTGAACCATTCAGCTTTGAATGGTTCAGCATTCAGACTGTTTGTTTCAACTTAAAAAAAAGCTTTGAATGGAATGATTAAGAGTTGAACAATTCAGACTTGGTGCATAGCTGAACCATTCAACACTTAATCATTTGGAGTCTCTTAACCATTCAAACTTCTTATTGATTCAGCACCTAATCTCGATCTATATGATAAAGTCAAGTCTTGTTCCTTGACAATAAACTTTAAAAAATAAAAACAATTTAAGCTAACTGGTTTAGCAGGAAAAAAATAGGGTTAAAATTTGAGAAAACTTATTACCTGATAACAAGTTTTAAGACCACCTGTAGTGGAAGCGCTATATAGCGCGATTTTGAAAAATAGCGCCGGGAACATCAGCACGGTGGGGCGCTATGCATCAATTTGAAGCCCAAGCGTTATATTAAAAACGCCAGACACCAATTTTACCAACCAACAAAATAGAGCCACGTGTGAATGAGTTTGAATGGTCAAAAATTTTGTAGAGAGAGAGAGTGGCTGTGAAGGTGACGGTGATGGTGGTGGTCTGCTGTGAAGGTGAAGGTGATGGTGGTGGTCTGCTGTGAAGGTGAAGGTGATGGTGGTAGTGTACGGCGGTGGTGATGGTGTACGGTGAAGGAGGAAAGAAAGAAAGAAACATAAAAGGAAGAAGAAGAAGAAGAAGAAAGAAAGAAGGAGGAGGGAAGAAGAAGAAGAGAGGTGGTGGTGATGATGAAGGCGGCGGCGGAGGTGGTGGGTGAATGGTGGTTGTGATGATGAAGAAGAAGCAGGTTTTTTTTTTTTAATAAAATAGCGCCCCAAATTTACCCCTCCCACTACACCTCATTTTGAATTAACGCCCCATACTGACTCAACTGTCACGTGGACCAATCAGAAAGAGGGGCGTTATAAATAACCATCTCCACTACACATCGTCTAATTAAACGTTTCGACCTCACAACACGATTTTCAATATGTTCACTTATTCATCATGTAAAACCAAGAACCATATATTTTTCTACTCGCAAACACAAATCTACAATTTTTTTATCTACAATTGACTTATAAATCATGTATGTAATCCTTATATAGTTGTGGTTATCTAAATATATTAAAATTTATTATATATCTAGATTTATTTCAACTTAGAAAACGGAAAACAAAGGCAGATTCACATGTAAACAGTGGCGACCTAGAAACTTTTTTTATGGGGTGCGGAATCATAGACCTTATATAGGTCGTTTATCCATCAGGTGGGTCGGTTCGGGTCGACTCGTATACCAAAAATAATAATACTAAAATTATATTATCAACTAAAGTAAACCAAAAGCCCAAAAATAATTTAAACGTTATTACACAAGCAAAACACACGGTCTAATTTTATACTATACTTTAACCATCCCTTATACGTATAATATTAAGTTTCTTTAAATCGTCTTAACTCAACACCAAACATTGATTGTGGAATTCTATACCTCGTGGGAGATATGGTCCTCTAAGTATGTATGCCCTTCTGATTTCATCTCGTTGATTAACGTTATATGACGAAATCGGCTTCCTATCGGCAGGATCCGTAGAAAAAGTATCCAAGTCAACGAATTCAGGAATTTTTAAAGATGATTCTCCACTTTTCCTTCTAAGAAACCGTTCCAAAATAATATTGCTCATCTAAAACAGAACCAAAATTACAATATAAAAACCCAAAACAAAACCAAAATTACAATATAAAAACCCATAATAATATTGCTCATCTAGTCATCTAATAATATTCACAGAATCACATTTACCTAATTACCTTTTGGAGTTTTGTTGGATTTGTTCAATTGTTTGTGAATTGTGACTGGTCAACGTCACAGGTTCCTCTTCTTTGTTTAGAGATCGCCGATCAGAAGTAGGGAGGGAGACGAACAACTTTCTTTTTGTGTTTCTTTATTTAGCGATCTTCTGGCTTTAGATTTATTTTTTGTTTTTTTTTTTTCATTTTAATCAGCATTAAAACACATGTCGGCTTATTATAAACTTTGGGTTTTGGCTCATTCTAGAAATTGGGCTACTAACTAATGAAATGGGCTAACTCTTAACATATAATTATATTTTTTTCTTTAGGTCGGTTTCAAAAGTACAAGGGGTGCGACTAAAAAATTTTATGGGGTGCGGACGGGATTAATGCGCGTATATAATACTAAAATATTTTTTTTCAAGTTGGGCGCCCGCACCCCTTGAGTTTAATATAAGTCCGCCCATGCATGTAAACTAAAGACAAAATAAACTTGATTAGGATTAAACTCGACACTTTTACATCATGGGACACGTCCCGGACCTTAACATTAAGGCAAGTGAAAATTATTATCTTATCAAAATACATACATCTACACTAGCACAAGTTCTTTTAAATAAAAATCAAGAGATTGCAAGATCAACACCACATGCTTTTCAATCATATTAGACAAGTTATAAATAGCAATCAATAATTCAATATGCACACAAGCACAAACAGACAAAAACGTAATAGATCTATGATAGAAAATTATAGAAACGTGTATATGTATCGTTCACTTGTATGTGATGTCTCCAAGAAAGACTATTAGTCATAATACCGAAGAGCATGAAATTGTTATCTTTAAAATGCATTTTGTATCTTGTTATCTATACTATATTATAAAGCAGGAGGGAGGGATTCCATCAAAATTTAAGAAATTATAACATATAATGCATATGGTACAATACCCCTAATGAAGGTAGTAAAGGATAAAATCCATCAAAATTTAAGAAATTATAACATATAATGCATATGGTACAATACCCCTAATGAAGGTAGTAAAGGATAAAATAGTAATTTAATTAAGTATTATTAAATTGATCTAATTATCAACTTAATTTTAAGGTGCTTAACACATAAAACCACCAAAGCACACCAAAGGTCTTATTTCAATCAATATGCCATAAATCCAATTGATTGAAATTGAAGCTCCTATCATTACTATATTAGTAAATGAAATTCACCATTTCACTTAACATCAACTCTTTCATATATTGTTGTGCAAGTTAGAAGTGGAAAGGAGCCGATCAGGTTATAAGTGTTATTCTTGCATCTCCATTTTAGGTGAGTTTTGAAAAGAATTCTTATGTTGGTTTAAGTTATTTTGATTGTTAGATTGAGTGGTTTGATTAGGGTTTTAAATGTTAGTTTTATTCAAGCGATTATGAGTTGATTATATTTTAGCGTTTTCTACTTAGTCAATTACGCTATTGCCATGTAATTTTAAATTGATGGACTGAATGTATTTTTCTCTATATTTATCAAGTACTTTATAAAGAAAACGATCTTTCTCTTTTTCTCTTTTGTAGCTATATATGTACAATGAAAATATGGCACAATTTGTAGTAGACTATTGTATTGGTAAACTAAATGGTTCAACGTTATTCCTTTGATGCAACTTGACTCTTGTCTTACTATGAAATAACAATATTCGTTTTAAAAGAGACACAACTGCATCAAAGCGTAGAGTTATAGCTCAAGTTCAAACTGAATCATCCTATGCACCCCTCAATCACCAACCTAATGTTGTATTTTCCGCTGCATCGCGCGGGCACCCCACTAGTATATATAACATATTAACATGCGTGTATCTATGTAGAGAGAGAGACATGTTTCATAATAACCACAATTATATTAAAAATGATCACTAACCATGCATCTTGCATGTTTTCTTTATAAAACTCTTACTCATTGTTTTCATTTTTTTTAAATAAAACAGTATATTCATTGTTTGCTATTGGTAGGATTAACTCCAGAGAACCATTCTAGATCACACATTTCTATAAAGACAATTTTTTTTATTAATCGCATGTTTTTATACAAGAAAAAAAAAATTAAATTTATTTCATTTATACACATGTGTATATTGCAATTATACATGTGTATATTGCAAAAATAAAATAAAAACAAAAATGTATTCCTACATAAAAAGCAATGATTAAGCAAAAAAAAAATATATGCCTTAAAGAAATGTGTGGTCCAGAATGGTTCTCTCAGTTCTCAATTTGGCCAAAGGATCTCATTTGAACCAATTTGTATGATCTCTTTTATTTATATATATATATATATATATATATATATATATATATATTCAATTTACATATATGTGTAAATGTGATGGAGTTAAATAAACATATCATATATATATATACATATACATATATACGACACATATACATAGGATGGGTGAACAAAACAAAACCTCTATCACATACATACATGCATACATACATACATACATACATACATACATACATACATACATACATACATACATACATACATACATACATACATACATGCATACTAGTGAGCTGCCTGTGCGATGCGGCGGGAGCAACACTTTGTATTATGGGACTCGTTTATGGTATATAACTTATTTGGAATTTCCATTATGTTGTTGAGAAGTTAATTGCAACATCCCAAGTAAGATGCAATGGAGTATCGTTCGCTTTGTCCATCTAAGAACTCACGGTTTTATTTTCACCCGATGGGTTATGTTAATTTATATCTAATGGCCAATTAAGAAATTTAGCTATAAAATAAACGTGGCGAGCAAACAATAGTTGTTGAAAGTGTATTTTTAATACGTAAAACTTTTGAATTAGTATATTCAAAAGACTATATAATAATTTAAAATTTGTACTTGTATTGACACCCTGACTATTTATCAAAACCATATACAAAATGTATTTTTGGGTCAACCTAATCTTACCAGATTTACTTATTTTGTCCCTTTTGACAACATGCCTGAAATTGGCTCTGTAAAAAGAGGGTGGTGAAACATGATTGTTACCTCCCCACTCCGTAGAAGTTCCTCAATTTTTGATTGTTCAACTAACTCTCCAACTCTTGTAGCAGGGAAATCTATAACAATGCTTATTGGGTTTATTTGATTAGGTCAATTGGTCAAAGACATAATGCAAGAAACAAAAGAATAATATGCAAAGTTAGATGTTATCAACATGTTAATTGCGTATGGTATGTAAGAGAAGACACACATAACCAAATTCAAAAAATCAAGCAACACGAAAATCGTGATTCTAAAAATAATAGTAGTCAAGATTATGTTAAATCATGTACTTCACTCTTGAACACATCCCACATAATGTATAGAGATAGAAAAGAGCTAAAAGGAAGACCAGTTTCTAACTTCATGACTCATGATTGTGGATTCCACATGAGAACTTCAAAATTTTGCTCCCCTAAATTTATAACTTTAAGGTTTTTTTTTTTTAACATGGAATATGTTTTATATTAGCCAAAAACATACCACATAGCAAGGTGCTATGTGAACCATAATACCGCATAACAAATTAACATTACAATTCAGCAAACAATTAACTATCGCAGGATGCAATTAAACAATAAATTTAAAGTTCTGCCATGCTACCTCAACAAACTTTAATTTCCGTTGAATCCATTCGAATGATTCATCTTTGATATCCTCTACCAGCTTGTAAACGCACACGTTTGTAATATACTTTTTTGTATCTATTCTTCCCCAGGTGCCATAAAATATGTATGAATATGGCATGTATCACATGTTTCTTATTCGTGGAAACCCAAGCCCAATTATACTGTGTAAAAGAAGTAAATGGGTCAAGGTGAGTTCTACACTGCCTTCCTAATTTTAACCAATCCTGCACTGTCACATCACTACACTAATTTACTTTACTAAATCACTTTTTTAGAGACAGCACTCCACTTATTCTTAACCAACAATCAATTATTTTTACACATAGTAATAATATTATATATATATATAATAATAAATTTAAACACTTACCCATAATTAAAAATAATAATAATAATAATAATACAAACTCTCATGGGAATGTGTGGCAAGTGAAAGGAAAAAAAAAACAATAGCTTTCGTATATTTCAAGGATTTTAACAATATTATATTCATTATTAAAAAACAAAAGGTGGATATTATTATCATCATCCTCTTCGGCTATCTTCATGCCAAATAACCAGAAATTTTCAAGAGTCGCAGGTAATTAAAAAAAAGCTTTTATTTTTAACTTGATCCATAAAAAACTGTCTAGAAAATCTTTGAATATTAGTGATTTGACAAGGGAGGGAGAAAAATCATGTGTTACCAGCACGGTAACTAGAACCCGAATTTGGTTCACGGGACTACTACAAGCATGGGAGTGCGGTACTCGTGACCAAATCGGTAGGCGCCCCGTCCCCCTAATGTATTTAATTGTTAGGGTTGAGTTATTCTACAAAGGCTACAAAAAATGAAAAGAGTGGGAAACCACTAAAAAATGACATGTGTCCAAAGAATTAAACAAGTGGGGGGTAATTTTGTCAAAAGAGTATGCACATGCAAATTACATGTCATTTCCACTTTCATTTTTAAACGTCCGTAACTTTTTTATTCGTCATATTTTTTAAAATAAAATTATACAATAAGATTGAGCGTCTTTTTATCTTTAATATGAGTACCATATGGTTATACTTTTGAAAAAAAAAGTCAAAAACCTAATTGCGTAAGACACAATGAAGATAATGTAAAACACAATGAGCACCAATTAAATATGCAATGAACAATAGGTTATAAAACACAATAAATAGTCTAATAAAACACAATGGACGACATAATAAAGACACAATGAACAGAAGACTAAAACACAACGAATAGTTGACTTAAATACAATGAACAACATAATAAAACACATTATACACCATAAATACAAACCCATTTGCGTAAAACACAATGGAAAGCATATGATATGTGTACACCATTTTAAAATGTATACTTTTGAAAAAACCCATTTGTGTACACAATGTATACTTTTGAAAAAAAAAACCGAAAACCCAGTTGCGTAAGACACAATGGAGATAACGTAAAACACAATTAGTACCAATTAAATATGTAATGAACAATGGGGTATAAAACACAATGAACAGTCTAAAAAATATTAAAAACACAATGAACAGCATAATAAAACACAATGTATACCATAAACAAGAAACCCACTTGCGTAAAACACAATGAACAACATAAAATACAATGAAAATAATACGAAAAAAATAATAGACAAAGTTAAATTATGTGTAGTCCGAAAACACAATAAACTTATTTATAACATATATTTACATATATAACACAATGGACGAGCATAAAATATAATGAAATAAGAAACCCGGTTAACACAATTTTTTTAATTTTAATATAGCAATATTGTACTCATATAAAAGATAAAAAAACGCTCGTTAATATGTTGATTTTTTTAAAAAAATAATATCGTATGAAAAAGTTATAGTTGTTTTAAGATGATGTGTGAAATTGACATGTGCTTTGCATATGGAGAGAGAAAATTAACAAATATGGCGTTTCCTTTTATACCATTTCCCTAATTTAATAATTAATTTTTCCATCAAACTAATCTCAACAATTTAAATTTAAAATCAATGGATCAAAATTCTTCTCACCCTTACTAGAAAAAGAGTCTTTTATATTTGATCCTAACCCTTCTTAATTATTATTTAAAATTACTATAAGTTTTAGAAAAGGGGAGATACGAATCTATAGGGTTATGATCAAATAAAAAGTTGATTTTGCATAAATAGGATAAGAAATGATATAGACCTTTTATTTTTTCAAATCAATGGTTAAGATGAAAATGCATGAAAAAAATGAGGGTGTAAGAGAATTTTAGATAATAAGTGTAGGTGTAGTGGTGGGGGGTTATGGGTACTAAAATATTAAAAAGTAATAGAAGGGGGATTATGGAAAAAGAAGGTGTAGTGGGAAGGGGGGGTTATGGGGCTTTATAAATGATTGGGTAATCATTGGTTAATTATTCTTTTTCTTATTTAAATAATAATATTAATAAAAGTAAAAATAATAATAAATAAAAAAATATAGGCCAAACGTTTGATAGACTGTATGCCATCTGCTAACGTTATTTTGTATGGCAGACCACTTACTGACGATCTGATCTACAGTACGGTGGTTCGTTCCGGTAATTTGGTTGAACTCCTCCAATACATTGCGCCAAAAATGCTCCCTATTGGCTAGCGGGTTCTCCTTAGTGGTGATCCACGCCCTCACCAACTCGAGTTGATCTTGATTCGTCCACGCTGCCATTGGTTTGTTTTTTGGTTTGCATTTGGGTTGTGTTTAAGTGTATGTGTTGGTGTGTGTGACACCCGGCAAATTCTGGTTAACAACGTTGTCTTGATGAAAGTCTACCTTAGCGAGTCACACGTATATTGTACTTAACTGGGTTAGTTAAGTCGGGTTATGGTTCGGGAACTATCGGTTTAGTCTAAAAGATCATTGGATGTTGGTCTAGAGGTTCATTAGATGTCGATCCTTAACCAAGTGTACAAACGGTGACGATTTGTAGGATCGTCAGGGCATACGGAACATACGAGTCTCGAGTCCCGGGAATCGGTGAACGAGTGTGAATATGTGTATTTACATGTGTTATGTGTTTACAATCATTATCTGACTTGTCGGTATGTGAATATGTGTTAACATATGTTAAAACGGGGTTTAACGCGCAAAACACACGAAACCAGCCCCTATAGGCGATTAGGGAAGCCTAATCGCCCATAAGGGGGCGAGTAGGCCCATAAGGGGGGCGAGTAGGGGACCAATTGCATGACTGTTCATGCGATTAGGCCCCAATTGCATGAACTTACATGCGATTAGGCTTCCTAATCGCGTGTAAGGGCTGCACAATCGCTAGTTACGGGCTGGACGACTAAAAACGACTATAAATACCATACTTGACCTCATAAACTTCATAATACAAACCCTAGTCGTCCCATAACCCGCCCCAACACACACACAACCTCTGGAACGCGATTTTTGATCCAAACACAAGGTTTCAAGCTTAATCCATCATTGTTTCACAAATCTAAGGTTTGGTTTCCATCCATGAATCTTTATAAACGTTTTCATTCAATCCCTAATGGTCCATACCTGTTCTAAAACGAAAAAGCTTTCTGAAAATCGTTAATAAGTGTTGATAATCGGATTCTAACTAGTATACATGTGTTATGTGTGTTTATGATTAGAAAGCTAGGGTTTTTATGATTCAAGATGAATGAATGACGTGTTATTATGTTAGATCAGAATAATAATGATATTATGATGATAAAATCTGAGTAACTGATTATTAGGGTGATAGTTACGCATGTTAGTGTGATGTTGCATGCTATGTGAATGGTGTTTGGAATACGTGATTGCATGCAGGACTGATAATACGAGGCAAAACGAAGGATTTTAGTTTAAACATGTTTAGAATAGTTGTTGGGATGATATTGGGTGGTTACACACGTTCTAGATCTGATTTGGAGCGTTAAACGCGCGAAAAACCGGAACAGCAAGGTTACAGGCGATTAGCAACCCTAATCGCCTATGTTAGAGGCGATTAGGAGGCCAATCGCCCATGATTCATGCGATTGGGGGCTAAATGCTAGTACTTATAGGCGATTAGCCCTAATTGCTAGTTGATACATGTGGTATAGCCCTAAATGCTAGTAGTTACATGTGGTATAGCCTAAATGCTAGTAGTTACATGTGGTATAGCCCTAAATGCTAGTAGTTACATGCGATTAGCCCTAAATGCTAGTAGTTACATGCGATTAGCTTTCCTAAATGCTAGTTGACCAACCTAAATGCTAGTTGACTTTTCCTAATCGCGTGTACTGCTGCTGTAAGTGTAAATTAGCATTCCAAGACCCGATTTGACATGTAGGAACATGCTAGGAACCCCGTAACATATCTAATAACTTGGTAACATATGTTTGGATGTAATTCGGTGATACGTGAGCTATGTGCTATAACTTGTTGTGCGTTAACGTATGTTAAGTGTGATTGCATGATTTCATGTTTGAGAGCGTAAACATAACACGGGGAGTCTCGGGTCACCAATGGGATGTCGAGTCTTGTACTTTGGGTCAGTTAAACAGTCACGGTGTTTTCAAACGAACTTGGTTATGGTCTGGACATCTAGGGACTAACTAACCTGCGGGTTATTAGTCGAAGTACTTGTAACTGTCATATGTTAGGTCGCCGCTTTACGGGACTAGCATAGCAGCTGAGTTTACTCGTGTTAAGGAGTAACGCAACCTAAGGTGAGTTTACGGCCCCTCTTTTAAACTGGTTTCATATTTTCGGGGGAGAAAACATGTGTTAAAACGATTATTTGGTAATTACTGTCATACTATGGGTTTCTATTGTGTACTACACGATCTTTGGAAGTCCCGGGGGGAACCATGAATGTGCGGGTTTGCACAACGGGGAAATGTGAATAGCGCTATTGGGAGTGACCAACCCCGCTCGTCGACTTGGAGGGTCGGCGGGTGCATATTGTCTCAAACAGGAACAACAGGAACAACAGGGTTACTACATCGTGCATACATTTGGTTTGCGAGTTAGTAATGGTTTTCCAATCGTGGTAGTAACAAAACATACGCCTAGCTAGCGTACACTGGTTTTCGATTTGTTATAGTATGGACAGGTTGACTTGGTACTTGGATTACAAAACCTGTAAACTCACCAGCATTTTTGTGCTGACGTAAACTTTTACATGTTTTCTCAGGTCGCTAAGGTAGCACTACTGGACTAGGGCGCACGCGTCTGCACGGCGTCTAGTTAGAGTCGCATGGTTTTCATATGTTGAACAATTGGTTTACCTTTGAGATACTGTTTTGAATAAGCTTCCGCTGTAAACGGGGATTTTAAACTATGTTTTGAAATTGCATTATATTCATTTAGACTTGTTTATTGTGATCGTTGGTTTGGATCCTGGTTTGTCATGCGCCTCGCGGTAAAACTCCGCAAGTGGATTTTGAGGGTGTGACAGATTGGTATCAGAGCCAATGGTTATAGTGAACTAGGACTGCATATAGAGTCTAGTCTATAGCCGAGTCGCACACACTAGACGATCACATGGTACTAAACATTATGGTGGTTTATGTATGGTCTTGTCGGGGTGTCTCTAAATCATTCGGTCTTTCTACGTTACATCATCCGTTCTATCTTAGGTCGGGTTACTTACTTTCTAGGCAGTGTAGTATATTGGAGTGAATCGTGTACTCTTGAGATTTGTCTAAGGCTCGGACATCTCCCTTTCATACTCCAATAGAAACACTTGCCATAAACTACCGTAGTATTACGGTGTATAGCTAAGAGTCTATGTTCGGTGATTCGAACTTTGAACTAGGAGAACACGTGGAGGACCATGTAGAGCGGTTTATCATTTTGGGTGCACACAAAATCATAAACCGAAATGCATGGAAGCCCTAGTGAACTCTGGGTTTGAAGGGATAGTCCTGGATTGGATCTAGCTTTGATCTTGTAGACATTAGTGGTTATCTTTATCTGCGAAACTAAATTTTCTCGTTCTTTCTGCCAGAATCATGTCTGGAGTACGAGGAGGACGTGGAGGTGGTCGCAATGGTGGACGTGGTGGTGGACGCGGTGGTGCTGGTGGTCGTGGAGGTATTAACCTATCGCAGGCTGATTTGAACAACTTGCTCCAAGCTGCCTTCCAGTTAGGGCACAACGGTGGTGGTAAGTTGAATTATCCATTTTCTTTTGCCTCATTGGTGAACCTTGTTTACATTCGTCGTGATTCCTCACGCATTTCATTTCAGGTGGTCCTGTTAACCCACCCCCACCCATGTGTACCTACAAGATGTTTCGGGACTGTAAGCCCCAGGAATTCTCTGGCACTGAGGGTGCGGTGAGCTTGCTTAGGTGGCTGGAGAAAGTGGAGTCAGTGTTTCTGATGTGTAACTGTCTCCCAGAAGATCGGGTTAAGTATGCTGCTGCGTTATTCCAGGATGTTGCTCTGACTTGGTGGAATAACATCACCCAGAATATGGGTATTGGGGAGGCGTATGCTATGCCTTGGGAGAATTTTGTGCAGCTGCTGAAGCGTGAATACTGTCCGAGGGAAGAGGTGCAGAAGCTAGAGCACGAGGTGTGGAACCTCAAGATGACTGGGTCTGAAATTGAGAAGTATACTGTGAGGCGTAACGAGTTGGCAGTGCTGTGTCCCGATCTGCATGTGCCAGAATACCGGAGGATTGAACACTATGTCTCGGGGTTAGTACCGGAAATCGCAGGATTAGTGGCTGCGGAAAATCATCCTACATACGCAGAGGTGGTTCGATCGGCTCATATGATGACCAACTTAAAGGTGAATGAGGGTATTTTGCCTGCTAAGGGTTCGACTGTTAAGGCCCCAGAGAACAACAAGCGCAAGTGGGATAATGAAGGGAAGGGATCTGGGCCAGCACAGCAGAGTAAGAGGTTCGATAATGGGGGTTCTTCTTCTTCGGGTAACAAGCAGGGTGGTTATGCGGGGAAACTGCCTAAATGCAACAAGTGTGGACGCCATCATCAAGGGAACTGCGACAGTAACCGTTGTCACCGCTGCCAGCGAACTGGACATTTTGCTAAAGATTGTCGGGTTACACTTCCATCGACCCAGGCCCCGACTACTAACTCAGCTCCTACTACTCAAGGGACTACAGGAAGACAAGGATGTTACAACTGTGGTGAGGCTGGGCATTACAAGAAGGATTGCCCAAAACTGAAGCAGGGTGGAAACAACGGTAATAGGAACAACGGGGGCGGTGGCAGGAATGCACGCGCCTTCGTCATTGGAGCCGCTGAGGCTAGACAGGATCCTGACACAGTTACCGGTACGTTCCTTCTCAATAATCGTTCTGTTAGTGTGTTATTTGATTCTGGTGCCGACAAGAGTTTTGTATCCATGGAAGTTAGTCGACTGCTAGATGTAGTACCCGTACCATTAGAGACTAAGTATATTATTGAGTTGGCTGACGGGAAAAAGATTGAAGCTACTAGTATCCTTCGGGAGTGTCAATTAGAGTTGTCGGGTTTATCGTTCCCCATCGACCTTATGCCGGTACCTTTGGGTAGTTTTGACGTTGTGGTAGGAATGGATTGGTTGTCCTTGTATCGCGCGGAGATTGTCTGTTACGATAAGGTTATTCGGATTCCTCTCCCTGATGGAGAATTCCTTTCTGTGTACGGTATCAAGGGTGGTGTTTCGCTAAACATCATCTCTAGCATGAAAGCCCTTAAGTGTCTTCGAAAGGGTTATCCAGCCGTTTTGGCACTTTTATCTGTTTCCTCTGGTGATGAGAAGAAGATCGACGATATTTCAGTTGTACGCGAGTTTCCTGATGTATTTCCCGATGATTTATCTGGCCTTCCTCCCCATCGTCAGGTCGAGTTCGGTATTGATCTTGTACCAGGGGCTGCTCCTATTGCTCGGGCCCCCTACCGTCTTGCACCTCCCGAGATGCAGGAATTGTCTAGTCAGTTACAGGAACTCTTGGACAAGGGTTTCATCAGACCAAGTTCTTCCCCTTGGGGAGCCCCGATTCTATTCGTCAAGAAGAAGGATGGAAGTTTCCGATTGTGTGTGGACTACAGAAAACTGAACAAATTGACCGTCAAGAACCGTTATCCTCTTCCACGTATTGATGATTTATTCGATCAACTCCAGGGTTCTAGTTACTACTCCAAGATTGATTTGAGGTCCGGTTATCACCAGTTGCGCGTAAGGGAAGCTGACGTTGCAAAGACTGCTTTTCGTACACGTTATGGCCATTTCGAATTCTTGGTCATGCCTTTCGGTCTCACGAACGCACCGGCGGTTTTCATGGACTTGATGAATCGCGTTTGCAAACCATATCTTGACAAGTTCGTCATCGTGTTTATTGATGACATTCTGATCTACTCTAAGAATAAGACCGAACACGAGAAACATCTGCGGTTAGTTTTGGAACTCTTGCGACGGGAACAACTTTACGCTAAGTTCTCAAAGTGTGACTTTTGGTTACGCGAAGTTCAGTTCCTAGGACATGTAGTTAATGAACTAGGAATTCATGTCGATCCAGCTAAGATCGAAGCGATCAAGGACTGGGGAGCACCAAAGACGCTAACTGAGGTGCGGCAATTCCTAGGCCTTGCGGGCTACTATCGTCGTTTCATTCAGGGGTTCTCGAAGATCGCTCAACCCCTGACCACTCTCACGCAAAAGGATAGAAAATTCGACTGGGGTGAACCACAAGAGTCAGCGTTTGAAGAACTGAAGTCCAAACTGTGTTCTGCTCCTATTTTGTCTTTACCGGAAGGCCCTGATGATTTCGTTGTTTACTGTGATGCTTCTATTCATGGTCTCGGTTGCGTGTTGATGCAACGCGAGAAAGTGATCGCGTATGCTTCTCGTCAACTCAAGGTGCACGAGAAGAACTACACCACCCATGACTTGGAGTTGGGTGCAGTGGTTTTCGCGTTGAAAATTTGGAGACATTACTTGTACGGTACCAAATGCACCATCTACACCGATCACAAGAGTCTCCAACATATTTTCGACCAACAACATTTGAACATACGACAGCGTCGTTGGATTGAACTTCTGAACGACTATGATTGTGCCATTAAGTACCATCCTGGCAAGGCGAATGTCGTAGCAGACGCCTTGAGCAGGAAGGAATCGACTAAACCTCGTCGCGTTCGGGCGTTGCAGCTCACCATTCATTCATCCCTACCTGATCAACTCCGTTCTGCCCAGTTAGAAGCTTTGAAGGAGGAAAACCTTAAAGCTGAGACTATGCACGGTGCCGACAAGCACCTCGAGCGAAGGCCTGATGGCCTGCACTACTTCGCAGAACGCATATGGGTTCCTTTATTCGGGGGACTACGGGAGCTTGTCCTTGATGAGGCTCATAAGTCCCGGTATTCTATTCATCCTGGTTCGGATAAGATGTACCAAGATCTGAAGGTGCTTTACTGGTGGCCAAACATGAGGTCGGATATAGCCTCATACGTGGGCAAATGCTTGACCTGTGCTAAGGTCAAGGTGGAATACCAGAAACCGTCGGGTCTCTTGCAACAACCTGAAATTCCGGAATGGAAATGGGAACGGATTACCATGGATTTTGTCACGCAACTTCCTAAATCACCCAGTGGTAATGACAAGATATGGGTGATTGTCGATCGGTTGACGAAATCAGCCCATTTTCTTGCTATTAAGGAGACCGACACCATGGATCGTTTGGCTCGTCTTTATTTGAAGGAAGTTGTTTCTAAACACGGGGTGCCAGTTTCTATTATCTCGGATCGTGACTCCCATTTTACTTCTCACTTCTGGAAGTCTTTGCACAAGGCTTTGGGTACCCAACTAGATATGAGTACGGCTTATCATCCACAGACTGGCGGTCAGAGTGAGCGCACGATTCAAACTTTGGAAGACATGCTGCGGGCATGTGTAATCGATTTTGGCAAGGGTTGGGAAGCTCATCTACCGTTAGTAGAATTCTCATACAACAACAGTTATCACACGAGCATCAAGGCGGCTCCGTTCGAAGCACTGTACGGACGGAAATGCCGTTCTCCTCTTTGTTGGGCTGAAGTGGGTGAGAGTCAACTCACTGGGCCTGAACTAGTGTACGAAACTTCGGAAAAGATCGTACAGATTCGTAACCGGTTGGCAGCGGCACGGGACCGGCAAAAGAGTTATGCTGATCAGCGTCGCAAACCATTGGAATTCCAAGTTAATGACAAAGTACTTCTAAAAGTCTCACCATGGAAGGGCGTCATACGCTTTGGGAAGCGTGGCAAACTCAATCCGCGGTATGTCGGCCCATTTACGATCCTGGAACGGATTGGGCTGGTGGCATATCGTCTTGATTTACCGACGGAGCTCGGTAACGTACATAACGTCTTCCATGTGTCCAACTTGAAGAAGTGTCTGGCTGACGAGTCTCTCATTGTTCCACTGGAAGAGATCAAGGTTGATGATCGTCTTCGGATTGTGGAAGAACCTGTGGAGATCCTTGATTACAAGATTCGTAGCCTACGTCACAGCAAGATTCGCATCGTTAAGGTTCGGTGGAACTCGAACCGGGGACCAGAGTACACTTGGGAACGGGAGGATCAGATGAAGTCTAAGTATCCTCATCTCTTTCCTAAGGAAGCGTTCGAGTCGAGATATGTCTCTTCTGCAGCTGAATGAATCTCGGGGCGAGATTCCTTTTAACGTGGGGATGATGTGACAACTCGGGTAAAATCTATTTTTGGTTTCTATTTTTAGTTCCTATCTTTTGTTGTTTCCTTCGTTATTCTTTTTGGTACTTGTGCAATTTTCGGGACGAAAATTCTTTTAACGTGGGGATGATGTGACACCCGGCAAATTCTGGTTAACAACGTTGTCTTGATGAAAGTCTACCTTAGCGAGTCACGCGTATATTGTACTTAACTGGGTTAGTTAAGTCGGGTTATGGTTCGGGAACTATCGGTTTAGTCTAAAAGATCATTGGATGTTGGTCTAGAGGTTCATTAGATGTCGATCCTTAACCAAGTGTACAAACGGTGACGATTTGTAGGATCGTCAGGGCATACGGAACATACGAGTCTCGAGTCCCGGGAATCGGTGAACGAGTGTGAATATGTGTATTTACATGTGTTATGTGTTTACAATCATTATCTGACTTGTCGGTATGTGAATATGTGTTAACATATGTTAAAACGGGGTTTAACGCGCAAAACACACGAAACCAGCCCCTATAGGCGATTAGGGAAGCCTAATCGCCCATAAGGGGGCGAGTAGGCCCATAAGGGGGGCGAGTAGGGGACCAATTGCATGACTGTTCATGCGATTAGGCCCCAATTGCATGAACTTACATGCGATTAGGCTTCCTAATCGCGTGTAAGGGCTGCACAATCGCTAGTTACGGGCTGGACGACTAAAAACGACTATAAATACCATACTTGACCTCATAAACTTCATAATACAAACCCTAGTCGTCCCATAACCCGCCCCAACACACACACAACCTCTGGAACGCGATTTTTGATCCAAACACAAGGTTTCAAGCTTAATCCATCATTGTTTCACAAATCTAAGGTTTGGTTTCCATCCATGAATCTTTATAAACGTTTTCATTCAATCCCTAATGGTCCATACCTGTTCTAAAACGAAAAAGCTTTCTGAAAATCGTTAATAAGTGTTGATAATCGGATTCTAACTAGTATACATGTGTTATGTGTGTTTATGATTAGAAAGCTAGGGTTTTTATGATTCAAGATGAATGAATGACGTGTTATTATGTTAGATCAGAATAATAATGATATTATGATGATAAAATCTGAGTAACTGATTATTAGGGTGATAGTTACGCATGTTAGTGTGATGTTGCATGCTATGTGAATGGTGTTTGGAATACGTGATTGCATGCAGGACTGATAATACGAGGCAAAACGAAGGATTTTAGTTTAAACATGTTTAGAATAGTTGTTGGGATGATATTGGGTGGTTACACACGTTCTAGATCTGATTTGGAGCGTTAAACGCGCGAAAAACCGGAACAGCAAGGTTACAGGCGATTAGCAACCCTAATCGCCTATGTTAGAGGCGATTAGGAGGCCAATCGCCCATGATTCATGCGATTGGGGGCTAAATGCTAGTACTTATAGGCGATTAGCCCTAATTGCTAGTTGATACATGTGGTATAGCCCTAAATGCTAGTAGTTACATGTGGTATAGCCTAAATGCTAGTAGTTACATGTGGTATAGCCCTAAATGCTAGTAGTTACATGCGATTAGCCCTAAATGCTAGTAGTTACATGCGATTAGCTTTCCTAAATGCTAGTTGACCAACCTAAATGCTAGTTGACTTTTCCTAATCGCGTGTACTGTTGCTGTAAGTGTAAATTAGCATTCCGAGACCCGATTTGACATGTAGGAACATGCTAGGAACCCCGTAACATATCTAATAACTTGGTAACATATGTTTGGATGTAATTCGGTGATACGTGAGCTATGTGCTATAACTTGTTGTGCGTTAACGTATGTTAAGTGTGATTGCATGATTTCATGTTTGAGAGCGTAAACATAACACGGGGAGTCTCGGGTCACCAATGGGATGTCGAGTCTTGTACTTTGGGTCAGTTAAACAGTCACGGTGTTTTCAAACGAACTTGGTTATGGTCTGGACATCTAGGGACTAACTAACCTGCGGGTTATTAGTCTAAGTACTTGTAACTGTCATATGTTAGGTCGCCGCTTTACGGGACTAGCATAGCAGCTGAGTTTACTCGTGTTAAGGAGTAACGCAACCTAAGGTGAGTTTACGGCCCCTCTTTTAAACTGGTTTCATATTTTCGGGGGAGAAAACATGTGTTAAAACGATTATTTGGTAATTACTGTCATACTATGGGTTTCTATTGTGTACTACACGATCTTTGGAAGTCCCGGGGGGAACCATGAATGTGCGGGTTTGCACAACGGGGAAATGTGAATAGCGCTATTGGGAGTGACCAACCCCGCTCGTCGACTTGGAGGGTCGGCGGGTGCATATTGTCTCAAACAGGAACAACAGGAACAAAAGGGTTACTACATCGGGCATACATTTGGTTTGCGAGTTAGTAATGGTTTTCCAATCGTGGTAGTAACAAAACATACGCCTAGCTAGCGTACACTGGTTTTCGATTTGTTATAGTATGGACAGGTTGACTTGGTACTTGGATTACAAAACCTGTAAACTCACCAGCATTTTTGTGCTGACGTAAACTTTTACATGTTTTCTCAGGTCGCTAAGGTAGCACTACTGGACTAGGGCGCACGCGTCTGCACGGCGTCTAGTTAGAGTCGCATGGTTTTCATATGTTGAACAATTGGTTTACCTTTGAGATACTGTTTTGAATAAGCTTCCGCTGTAAACGGGGATTTTAAACTATGTTTTGAAATTGCATTATATTCATTTAGACTTGTTTATTGTGATCGTTGGTTTGGATCCTGGTTTGTCATGCGCCTCGCGGTAAAACTCCGCAAGTGGATTTTGAGGTTTGTTGTATGTGCGTGTGTGTGTGTGTGTGTGTATATATATATATAAAGAGAGTTTGAAAAAAAATAATAAATTCAACCGTTGTGAAACAGTCAAATGCACGAAACCCAAACAAAATCAATTTAAAACGCCCGTTATGCTCAAAACGCCTCCCACCTATAACGCCCTATAGTGCCCGGGGGGGGGGGGGGGGGGGGGAGGGAGGTGTTCCCGGGCGCTATAGGCACACATAAAGCCCCATAACTTGCCACTACACGCAACCTAATCTATTTGTTGATTTTCTCTTTTTACAAGCAAGACATAGGCATATATTACACTATGATTTAAGTACATATTACTACATAATAAACGTCACTGAAAACCCCAAAAGAATGTGTTGTAACTCTATGTTGACGTTTTTGTGCTTTATTTTTTGATGCTGAATTTTGTTCTAAATTATTTTGTCAACAAATGTTTGTAATAATTTTTTTTAACTACATTTTTTTACGTTGGGTTTTTTGTACTAATTTTTTTTATTACATTTGTTACTATATTTTTTTGCGCTAGATTTTTATGTTGGATATTGAGAAAACAAAAGAGTAAAAGTTTGTGTTTTTAAACAAAAATGTCATTTAATTCTAATTCTAAAGAGTGTCAAATGTCATTTCTAAAATCTTTCATGACTACTAAGGCAAAATCCAGTTTTTTGGGTCTGACTACGCCAGTCGCTCGAGGTACGTATGAGCCCTCTATTGGGTTGATCGTGGGGATTTGTCCATAGTGTGGGACTTCCCCGGCCGTTAAAAAAAAAGGATATCTCGCCAAATCTATATATCGTAAACAATACGCTTGCTTTGCAAATTGAATTGACACTTCAAATGGTAATTAAAAGTTTAAAAATAGAGGAGTCAATTATCAGAAAGAAACTTAACAAAAACAATGCATGCCATGATGGATTTTATTTTTATACCTATGGTTTTAAACTTTAAACCCTTTATAATTTTTTGTAACCTATAAAACAAAATTTTATTCTCTACCAAATTAAGTTCCATTTTTTAAACGTATATATTTATTTATCGTATACAAAACATATATAAACAGAAATATAGACGTGGGTCGTGAGGCGGGGTAGTTGGAAGGTTGTGTATTGAAATTGTCGGGTTTTGAATGTACTAATGTCCCTTTTAGTGGCTCGATAGGAGGTCGACGTTTGTGAAGCATTAAATTTAGTTTATAATTATATAATAAATAGAATTAAAAGTAATAAATTTAAAAATATCAACTGCATGTGCATGTAAAGGTGATGCAAGTTGTCAATTTTAATTGCTTCCTCTTTTTAGAACAAAATAGAAATTTTGTTAAATCTTTTATGCTGTTTAACTGGAAAAGCACAACAAACATATTCCACTTGTCTCAATCAAGCTTTAGAGAGGAAGAAACAAATAAATGATCAACATATATAATCAATCATCTGTGGACTAGTGGTAAAAGAGTCGGTTTTTTCTTTGGAGGAGCCGGGTTCAATTCTTACGGGAGGCATGTGATGGATACCCCCACCCTTGTGATGGGGTAGGTGGTTGGGAAGTGATGGAGAGACCCTTGACCCTTGTGGTCATGGATTCGACTCCTGATCCCTCCAGGTTTTACCGGTTCACTACCGTTGTGCCTTCGGGCGGGTTTGTGGGTCGGGTTTTCCCTGAAACAGGAGACGGGTGGGCCGAAGGGCTCTGTCCGTACGGGCTAGAGGCCGTCTGAGACCCCTTTCAGCCATTGGGGGCCGCGTACAGAGTACCCGACAATACTTTAGTTGATCGTTCAAAAAAAACATATATAATCAATCATCTCACCATAAAATTTAGTAATTTTTATTTTGTAAAAAAATATTATATTTGAGTGAATAGAAATTGTATTTGATAAGTTGATTACTTATATAAGACATAACTTGTTATTGTCGTTTTTTATTTTATAAATTTAACATCACTTATTTTCTTCGCTCATTACCTTCATAATAACATCTTCTTTACATTTTCGTCTTAAACACAATAGTCTAAAATCAAGTTACCTACATGTTAGCAGTATTGAGCACTGCCTTCGATCAACACAAACCCAAAATCAAATGAAGGATTTTGTTAAACATGAAAAAAAAAAAAATACCACCAATGCGGGGTAGCACACTTAGTCGTAGAAGATTATGTCTCTTAAAGGGAAGGTACTAGGTTCAAATCTAAGCAATTGTGCATTTATTGTAAATATAGCGTGGGTGACATTAACCGTTAAAAATAAATTGCGCATACATGAACGAGATTCAAAACCATCCATAAATTAAACTAGATAGCCAATCAAACTAGAAAATGTAACAAGTAACACGCATGAGCAATCTCACATCGCCATTAACACATGCCCACACACTTGTGAAACCTAAGATGAATACGTACATAAACCGATTTCAAAACACATTACATGGATGCGACAACCTTAAACAACTCAATTGTCTTAAATAGAAAAACCCTCAGCTATGATACCATATAAAATGATAAAATAAACATAATATTATTATCAACTTAAAAAAAAACACATATTTTTAAGCAAATCATAATTATTACAAGTTTTACTTGGTGAAATGATGTTTACCTTTTTAAGTGATTATTATATATTTTCATTGTAAATTGAAATAGTGAATTCAATTAGGGTTAATATGAAACATTTAATCAATTTTAGAAGTTACTCGTGATTTAAGAACTTTTTTTTTTTTTTTGAACGGCCAACAAACTGACGTGCCAGCTATCCGGGCACCCAACAATCGTGAAAGCACCCATACGCTCCTAGGTGAAGACACGTCTTAGGTGCCCGCCCTAGAATGCGCCGGGTAGCTAACACACACCAAGCCACCTATTCCGGAGAAAACCCGACCATTCACCCGCCCGAGAGCACGACGGTAAAGAGCCAGTAAAATTACCGGTTGGATCAGGAATCGAACTCCTGACCAAGTGGCCAGAAGTCTTCCATCATATCCCACAACCACTAAGCTATAAGCTCGTGGTTATGATTTAAGGACTTCTAACAACTATTTTAAGACCATGGGCTTACTTTTTTTTTAATACAATGATGGCATGAAGAAAAGGAAAGACAATGTATCTAGTGTTTGTGTTTGAGGTTTTAGCGATTTTCATTATTACGTCCGTATATAAAATAATTGTTAAGCTTAAAGCTATATAATATCTAGTATTTAATACGTAGATGTAATTATATATGTTGCCATGTGGCCCATGTTCGGCTCAAAATCGATATGTGTATGTTTTATAATACACCAACTTTTAAAAAACTAAAAAGTATCTAGTTTTGAAATCATAATGGCAAGTTACCGTTGGACACATTGAATCATACTTTCTTCAAATCTACTCTCCACAAACCAAAAAGAAAGTTTTGTGTTTTGGAAAGTTCAAACAACGAGTATTTAGTACAAAGATATGATTCTATAACCATAATATAGATTATAACTTTTAAGGCAGGATGTATCATATATATTTATACATTTGAGTCGTTAGGCTAAGTACAGAGAAAAAACCCACTCAAATTGAGAAAACCCTGAAAACTTCTACTTCCCAAGCTTTTTATTATCTGAAAAAATTATGGCATGTAATATACATGTTTTTAAGAGTTTCCGTCATCGGTTGGGGTGTTACATGGGGTAGGGTAGGGGATGTGATAAATTACTATGTTGCCCCTCTATATTATAATGATAAGTTGAGTATGCATGTGTCACCTTGTTATTGGTCTACAGGAGTTCTCAAGTTCTCGCAACTCAGACGAGTTCTCAAATGATCCGGATCCTATATATATATACATATATATATCAATGTTGAAAAAGTCGCTAGGTGGCTGACTGGGGAGTTGGGTGTACTCGGAGTACTCGGGGAGTACTCGGACCTGATAAATATAAAGAAAATTAATTATTGGATATAATATATATATATATATATATATATATATATATGTCAAAATAAGCATAATTCAAGTCAAATACGCATGATTTTTAAAGATCCATGTTTAAAATTCAAATATTTTCGAGTACAAGGCTGAATACAAGGCCGAGTAGGCCGAGTACAGGGCTGAGTTGGGCTGGGTAGAACGAAGATGACTGATTTTGACCACTAAGTACAGGGCCGAGTTGACCGAGTACAGGGCTGAGTTGGCCGAGTAGCCCGAGTTTGACCACCGCCGACTAGTTTGGCCGAGTAGGAGAAAGTCACCTCGGAGGGGTTCCGAGGACCGAGTACTCGCCGAGTACAAGGCCTTGGAATCCGACTTTTACAACACTAATATTATATATATATATATATATTAGTATGTATTATTTTTATTGAATTAGCAATGCAAACAACTGTAAACACCCCACCCGATGGCGAAAACATCGAGGTGTCACGTATGAATGATTGTTCAGTAGCTCATGGTAAATAATAAGTTTCAATAATTATTTAAATAAATTACATACATTGTTCGAAAAGAATTTGTACATCAAATGAGAAATACTAAATACAAGTCTTCAAGCATTAACTCTAATCTTCAAGCAAAGCTATAACCTGAAACATGTTAAGTTTGAAAATATTTTGGGTCAACAAAAGTTGGTGAGAATTACATAGGTTTGAGTATTGAATAAAATTTTGTACAATTCGAGTGTCATGGCAAGTCTAGTCCATATGTGAAAACAATACTACCCGGTAAATCGTGTGCATAATCAAACCTTGTGACTACAATATTGTGGTCCATCTCATACGCATACGGTTCACTCGTTTTTGTTGCGATAACAATCACCCACGCTACCCATACTGGAGGTAACGTATTTGGGTGGGGTTGTCAGTCCAATAGATCTATCATTGTGTATCGTTGGCTTGTACGGAGTTAATGATTATGCTAGAATAATTGTGCTTGCCATAGTAATGGTTAAGACATAATGCAACATAGAATAACACATAGACACTAATGTTGAATTGCAATTGAAAGTACCCCAAAATAGTGAAAAATGGTTATGTAAACTCACCTTAGTGCTAAAATTGAATCCCTTGATATAGAATATTTGTGGCTCTTGTGTCCAAATATCACTCTATTTATAAGGCAATAATTGAGTAACTAAGAAAACTTAAAAGCCTAAGTTTTCTAGTCTACAAGTAGTTATAGGGTTCCTAATTTGGGGATTGATAATTGATTAATCGTTAATTAGATAAATTGTTAATAAATAAAAGAAATTCGGAAAATAAATAAATAAAAGACTATTTGTAGATTTTTTATTAAGGATGGTCATATTATAATATTTTAAATATGAAAATAATTTTTATAGAATTATTTTCTCAAATATTGAATATTTAGTATATTTATTTTTATTTGTCAAAATATAGTTTTAATACCTACAAATAATAAAATTAACGAAGTTTCAAATAAAAATTTATATTTCTGTTCTAAATGAACAAAAATAATTTATGTAAAATTTTGGTATAAAAATAGTGAAAAATGAATTTATTGTGATTTATTTATGATTAAAATAGTAAAAATTATTTAAAAATATTAAATAAATGTTTTTCTGAAATAAAAATATATTTCTGAAATATTTACTGTTTCATAAATTCAAAATAATTTTTGTGAAATTTTATAAAATTGTTTAGATATTTTTATAGAATTTTCAATTTATAATTGAATAAACTTGTAATATATTTTATATATATTAAATAAATGATTTTTGAAAAACAAAAAATTGTATAATAAACTTCATCATTAGAATAATATAAAATAATTTTTATAGATTTTATAAAGCACTTTTAGTTTTTAAAAACTATTTTTAAAAGAATATCGAAAATATAAGTATAAAAGAAAACTAAAAAAAATGGTTGTCTGTGCCGGGACTCGAACCCGGGTCCTTGGCCGAATCATGGTTTTAAATCACAAGCCCAGACCAGTTGGTCTGGACTCTGAGAACGATTTAATTTGGATTTTAATACTTGTATAGATTGTTTAGGTTAAACATGAATAATCAATAAAAATTAAAATGAGACGCCCGGACTCGAACCCAGACCCAAGCCGGTGTAACACCCCAACCGATGGCGGAATCATCGAGGTGTCACGTAGTGACGATTGTTCAAAAGCTCATGGTACTAAAATGTAAATATATGCTTATTGAATATTGTTTTACAACATGTGAAATTAAATACAAGACAATAAAAATAGAGATAATTGATTGATTTAATCTATGTCCAAAGTCCTATGTGAAGCGTCAAGCAGCTTATCCTGAAACATGCACGAAAATAATTTTGTCAACATATGATGTTGGTGAGTACTACTTAGCTTTGTACATATAGTATAAGTTTAAAAAGGTAGTACAATTCATGTGTCTAGCATCACCAAGGCATTATGTAAACACGCAAGTAACCAAGCAAGACAAAGATCAAATGTAAAGTTTGTACAATGAAATTGATAATGAGCACCTCAACACGTGTCAAGTCTAAAAGAGCACCATAACATAAGTTATGTCTAAATGAGCACCGTAACATAAGTTACGTCTGTATGTAAAGAGCACCATAACATAAGTTATGTCTAGATGTATGATTTTGTATGTAAGCTACGTTCATGTTCAAACATAAGCACAAAGATAAACAAGACACGTATATGAATTGTAAATGAATAAAAATGTATGTGTAAATGAATATGAAGGTTTTGTATACTTGTGCATGAATCACCCCAAAAGTTGTAAAAGTGAAAAAGGGGATAAGTAACACTCACCTTAGCACGGTGGTAAGTCTTGTGGAATTGAATAAGTGTAATCCAACCTTTGTCAAGTATCACCCAATGTATAAGGTAACAAATAAGTCTAAGTCTATCTAGTCTATAAGTATTTTCTAGGGTTTCGAATTGGGGATAAGTATTCGTTTGATTAATAAATTAAAGTTTAATAAATAAGAGAAATTTGGTAATTAAATAAACAAAAGTCTTTTTGTAAATTTTAAATCAAAGACGGTCACAATATAAAGTTTTAAGTATGAAAATAATTTTTATAAAATTATTTTCTTGAAAATAGAATATTTAATCTATTTATTTCAATTTGTCAAAATATAACATTAATATCTAAAAATATTAAAATTAAAGAATTTTTGAATTAAAAATTGTATTTCTGTTCCAAATGAATAGAAATAATTTATGTAAAATTTTGGTGCACAAATATTGAAAAATGAATTTATTATGATTTATTTATGATTAAAACTAACAAAAAATTAATTAAAAATACAAAACGAACGGTTTTTCAGAAATAAAAATTATTTCTGAAATGTGTATTGTTATACAAGTTTAGGATAATTTTTGTGGAGTTTTATAAAATCGTTTTGATATTTTTATAGAATTTTACAATTATAAATGAATAAACTTGTAATATTTATAATATATATTAAATAAATTATTTTTGAAAAACTAAAAATTGGATGATGAACTTTATCATTTGGAGATCATATAATAATTTTTATAGAATTTATAAACCTCGTTTAGTATTTAAAAACTATTTTAAACGATTTAATATATCAAATATATATAAAATGGCAAAAAAAAAAGGTTTGTTGGTTATGGGAGTTGAACCCCTGCCACTGGGCGGTTCAATGTTTTAAATCACATTGTGTTACCAACTGATCTGGGTGATCAATTGGTGATAATCTTTGTTTTGCAATAATTATAAAGGATTATGAAAACAGCTTTCTTCCCCAATTCGAGTAGATATGAACCCTAATTTTCGAATCATAACAATTAACAACCAATAGCCCGTGTAATGTTGGGGCTATTGTTTGTAATCGGCCGACTAACAAAACCCATAACAAAAATATTACTTACAATAACGAATCGTTTGATTCTAGCTCGGTCAACCAAGAAGTCAAACGCGAAGCCAAACACTTCGAATGAGAGGTTTTTAACAGAAATGGAGGATTTAGAGAGTGTCTTCGGCATTTTTAGAGCTTAGGAATGGGTTCAATTTATACTATTAACGTATAATTGGAAAGTCCTCGTGATTGGTCATGGTTGGTCAAACCGAGCAACGATCATGCTAAATTACTAGCTTGTTTAACGCGTGAGTTAGTGTTGATCACTTTGTATTGTTAATTATTAAAGTATCAAAAAAAAATAGCTAAATTAGAGGGTCAAAGATGAAGTTGAAAGAAAAAAAATAGTTAATGTGGGGGTGGTTCTGGCCGCGTAACAGCAGCAGCAAAAAAAAGGAAATGAAACGCGAAACAGGGTTTAAATAATTATTGTTTCTAGTTTCAAACAATAAAGGTGTCATGGACCAGTGGTTGGGCGCGTGTGTGTTGTGTGGCCGGTTCCCTGCCCGGGTTCGAGTCCCGGCAGGAGCAAAAGTCCCTTTTTTTTAACTGTGTAGAGAGGGGAGGGGGCTTAGTGGGCCTGCTGTCTGGGCTAGCTTCTTGGGCTCAGCAGTAGGCTCCGAAATAATTAAAGAGTTTTAGTAAAATGGTTTGGGTTCGGGCTTGATGATAATGGGTTTCAAGTGAGTGTGTTCATATATATATATATATATATATACCATTAAATAAAATCTGAAATTTTATTATTTTTATTAATATTATTAGTATTATTATTAATTACAAAAATAAAATAAAGAAAAGTGACGGATGTCACAGCCGGTTCCCACGTCTTACCCAGAGGGGTTTATACCAACTGTTCTGTGGATTAGTTGGTGTTTTATTTAGAACAGAAACGACTTTAAGCATTCACTGTCTGTGGCTTTATCCCCATTTCAAAGAACACGAACCCTAGCCATCTTAATCGATCAAAACAACAACCAATAGCCCTTGAAATGTTGAGGCTATTGTTTGTATAAGGACGACAATCAAAACCAAACGATTAATTGAAACTTACAGTGTTATTAAGCTACGAGCGAGCCGGTCAATGAAAAAGTCAAACCGTAGCAATTTTGCAGATTAGAAGGTGTTTTAGGATAAGTTGAGTATGAGGATTTGTTTATCGGCGATTTTAGCTTGTGAGGGTGTGATCAATTTATACTAATCACACCTAATCGTATGTTTGGAAGTTTTGACCCGTATTGAATTTTATACGCGTGATTGGGCTATAATTGGAATGTTTTAACTGTTAATTGGCGTGGGGGTTAAGCAGAAATAAGTCGGTCAAAATCATTCCATAACTAATCACGAATAATAATGCGAATTGGAGTTGAATTTGGAATGATTGGTTTCGCAATTGACTTTCCAAAGTCAACTGTGCATATATAAGAAAGGGTTATGTTTGTTTTGTTTGGTTAGGAATCACATGAAGGGCCGTAGCCCAGTTGGTTGAGGTTGTGCGTGTGAAGTTTGGGCTGGCTGTGGACGCGGGTTCGAGTCCCGGTCCACGTATTTTATTTTTTTGCAATTATTTCACAAATATAATATTATCATATGTTCATAGTATGGTTATATAAGTCCAAAAGTGTCACAAAATATTTTTAAAACGTATCAGAATGTCAAAATGCAACATTTTTATTGATTAACAATGGAACAAACATATTTGAAAATACGAAATGATACAACAACTATTTAAACACTTCTTACGAGCATCAACACATAATTGATTATGTATTGATGGTCAAGTTATCGTACACAGTGTAACAAAAATGAGAAAGGTGAGAAGGATACAAAAACCACAATAGATCACGAAATATGACACAATGAGTCACAAAATATAACACAGTGCTGAAAATATATAACACAATGCTGAAAAAAAAAGACACAACAAATTGCAAAAACAACACAATGCTGAAAATAAGAAAAAGACACAATGTTACATAAATGACACAATGATATAACGTAAATAGGGATGAGATCGGTATCATACCCGTACCTGTTCCCGTACTGAAAATACCGGTACCGAATTTAAACAAAAGGGGTACCGAGTACCATACCGAACATGTAGGTACGGTACGGGTACGGGTATCGATACTGGTATTTCGGTATGGTACCCGTTTGGTACCATTTTGCTATTTTTCTTTGTTGAGCACTTGTACGGGTACCAAGTACGCAAATCATTACAAGTATCAATACTATATGCGTACCAAATTGATAAAATTGGTACGAGTACCAATATGGTACATGTACCAAATGGGTAAAATGATACGAATACGATAAATACCATAATAAGAAGTAAAACATATTATCAAATTCATTAGTATATAGAATTCGCTACCCGTACCGATACCAAAAGTACCGAATCGGTACAGGTACCGGTATGGGTACCGATACCTATACTGAGTACCTAAAACCGGTATAGGTACTGGTATGGGTACGATATGGTACGGGTATAGGTACTCGGGAAAAAATGCTCAACCCTAAACGTAAATTCTAAAAACTACAAGCTACAAATCGAAAAAAAATCAAAAACCTAAAAACCTAAATCGTAGGGTTCGATGAGACGGTTCCAATGCCGCTTGAATGAGTTCAATCAGAGTCCGTTTGATACCATTCCTACGACTTCTAATTTTTCATATATTTGATCATAACCCTAAATATATATTAAGGTTGAACATTTGTATAAAACGGACAATTGATCTGGATAACTCGATCTTGTTGGTCTTTAACAATACGAATTAATTGGAAATAGATAAGAGCATTCACAACCCGGGAACCAAATTATGTGAGGGGTTCCCTCAAATTATAAGGGATGGGTGTGAGTGGTTGTGAGTGGATGAGAGATAAAATATTTAGAGAAAGCACTGTTCACCCCTATATATGAAAAACTCCTGTTCACCCCTATATATATTTTAATATTTTTGTAAATGGTTGTGAGTGAGGAGAGAGAAAATATAATGATAAAAGTATGAAAAATATTATTATTTTAATTAGGATAGAGAAGATTTAAGGGTGGAGTAGTGATTTTTAGTGTAATTTGATAGAGAAGATTTGGTAGAGGGAATGTGAATGCTCTAACGTGTTAAAATTCGTGGTCAAGAAGAAACGTTCATATATTATGACTATTATTGTATAATTAGTTAATAAATTAGTGCAATTGGGGAACAATTTGAGATGGGTTTATTGATTTTGATTATGCAAGTTTGTGTTTATTGATTTTGATTATGCAAGTTTGTGTTTGAATGTTTGATTTCATTTGGGTTTTCTAATTTTACATATCAATGTCTCTTTTTTTATTTGATTTTATGCTATTGGTCAAGAGTTATTTGAAATGGTTGAGAGTTCAAATTCTACATAGGTAAGGTTCTATAAAATTTGGGAATTTTTGTGCTAAAAAGATCAAGGGTTATTTGAAATTCCAAAAGTAAATTTGATCAATTAGTGGTTCGATAATCTTATTATTTGCCAAGATAGGGCGAAGCTTCTTTAGAGCCTGAGGGGCCCCGACCACCACCGATTTTTGGCGAAGTTGTGAAATTTTGCGATTTTTATAGGTAAATTGAGTTCAGGTTGAGTCTGGCCCCACCGATTTGATCTTCTGGCCACTACCGATCGAAAAAAATTGAGTCCGGCCCTACTGATTCGAAAACCAAGATTCGCCACTGTCCATAGAAGATATATATTCCTCGGTATTATGTTATAATGATGGGTTATAATGAGAGCTTGGATGTTTAATAACACATGTCGGAGTGTTACTACGGCTGAAAACATTATTGTTTGTTAATTTTGACACATGAAAGTTAGTGACGTTTAGTTTAGTGAGTTGTATCCAAAAGATTTTGGTTATATTGTAAAGTTGTATCTTTTCATGTCAAATTGAGGTTTATTATCCATGAGAAAGGTGATAAGCTTGCTACGTTATATTGCATATCATTAACCTTGATCATTTTATGAAGGAAACATGTATACATCTTTTCGGCTAGCCGCCTATCAGTCATTTACTCAAAACTTTGGTGTTGCTTCGGCAACCCCAATAGTCGAAACAGTGGCGAAGCTTGACCCGAAGGTTCGGGGGGTCGGAAGTCACCGGGGGTTCGGAAGTCACTGGTTTCGGGGGGTCGAAAACTAGTTTCGGGGGGTCGAAACCCTATATTTTCAAAATTTTCTATACGGATACTATATAATCGGAACTTCTGCGCGAAAATCCGGGGGGGTCGGCCGCCCCTCCCCGCCCCTACAAACCTTCGCCACTGAGTCGAAATATGTTACCCAAAATTGAAGCTTGTATGCTTAACATCGTTTAAACACCAGTCTAGATTGTGCTACTCACTGCTACAGGAAAACCGTGCTTGTCAATGTTGTTGATGAAGATATAATCGATTAATTTGAATCCATAAGAGATACCTTTATAGTTTTTGATGAAGATATAATCGTTTAAACACCAGTCTAGATAGTTCCTTTATAGTTTTTGTTTAATAAAGAGTGTAAGTCCGTTTGAAAAAAGATAAAGAAAACTATAGGAAGTTGATATACAAGAAGTAAACTGTTAGACAAAACGTTTAATATCGTAAAGTAAATATATAGAAAGGTTACATTTAATTTCGTAATGTAAATAAATCACACATACAAATTACAATACTATAAAGTCAACCAAATCCACATAAAATAACAAAAGAAATTGCAAAACAGATCCTCATGTTCAAGAAAACACACACAAACCCCTAAAATTAAATATCAACATCACAAGTGGTCCTTTGGAAACCCATTGAGGAAGAAGAAAAGTGAACCATAATAGGTGCACATGTAACTTTCATGTGGTAGTGTCTTGATTTCCATGCTCCCACCTTGAACCTTATTCTAGCCTTCAACTTCACAACCATCTCTAACCGACCCGACGACCTATCTATTTTAAGATCATGTGCACCCCCTTGGGTCAATGGCACATCATGTGATGCAAGATTCAACGTAAATCGGGTAGCATTTCTTTTAGGCTGGTGAAAAGGGTTAATAGTCCCCCTACTAATGGTGTCATCATCATACAATACATTTATATCAATTTTATCATAGTAGATGGACACTTTCTTGTTGGGGTTGTAAGCTCGGAGGATGAAGGTGTAGGTCGCGTTTAGGTGGTTGGTATTGGATAAATTGTAGTTGTGGATAGAGCCGTCGTCGATGGAGTAGACTAGCTTTTTGGGCTTGATGGTTAGCCAAATAATGAGGATGGTTAGACCAACTAGGACTATGAGTGCAAGCAAGATTATTGCAATGAGGCGGATAAGTTTGGATCGTGACCGCCCAACCGGATTTTGGGTTGGGGGCTTAGCATTAGTAGCCATTTTTCTCAAAAGATTTGACAACTTGGTGAAGTTATGTTTGGGCTATTTATATTATGCAAAAAGGAGGGAATTTTGTTTCAAGAGAATATCTTGCAACCAAGTCTTTACTTTTTCTTTTCATTAATTCCCTTCCTCTTTCTTTTTTAATGTTGTAAAATGTAAATACATACATTTATACATGATACAAGTATTTATACAAAACCTAAATGAATATATGTTACTAAGGCGTTTGGTAATAATAGTTGACAAGCAAGTAATAATCCATGTGCAAAAAAATGATGAGATATTGTATTGTATGCAGGGGCGGATCCAGTTAAAGAGGAGGGGTTGCGGACGTTGCGGCTCAACTTCGCGCGCGTAGTGGAAAATTTGTGGAAAATTTGTTTTTTTTCTACGAAATTTGAAAAACGTTGCTACTAAATTGAAAAAAAATGAAAAACGTTACTACTGAAAAATGTTTTTAGATCCGCCACTGATTGTATGTGAACATCTTGTTTTGTAAATTCCCCCACAAAATAATTATAATAAAGAAAAATAAGAAACATACAAATGATCCATGATCGGCACACATGTTTTGAAACAAGAGTAGAAGAATCTTTAAACTACAAATTGTTTCGCACCGATGGTCACACTATTTAAATGGTTATCGAGACATTTAACATTATCATCATACTCAGTTAATCCTACCTATAGCAAAGATAAGGTAGGGTTTGAGAAGGGTAAGATGTAAACAGCCTTACCTCTACCCTTAAGAATAGAGAGGCTGTTTCCAGTGAGACCCCCGGCTCGATGTGGTTTGGTATCAAGCCTTGAACATAAGGCACAAAACACTTAGCAATCAGGACAAACCCGATCCGTGTATGTACCTCTTTGTCTTTTGGCTATCCACGTCACCACATGATGCATGATTAACTAACCGTCTGTCGTTTTAACGTTATTTTCAAAACTAAATCATAGGTATTGAAAAATGGTTGAAAAAATTCAAACCTCCCCATTGATGTATTCATTTGAATCTACTACCATCAATTCTCATTAACTCAAGATAACTTTTACATAACTTATTTTTTTTATATAAAAAAAAATTTAAGACTGTAAAATAAAGAATGTGGTTTATTTTAAAATAAAAGTGTCTTTGAATAAAGAAAGATGTGATGTGCCATTGTTGACAAATAGCGCATTCAACCCTCGGACAATATTGCATCGGTGCGTCTAACCCATTACAACGACAAATGTGAATCCAAGTTTAATATAACGGACACGTTTGCTATAACCTATAATACATGTGTCACATTTTGATTAATTCATACGTTTTTAACGTTATACAGTCTCTCTCCCTAGTATATATAAAAAATTATGTACATGAACAAGGTACGTGTGTTGAAAGTACTAAAAATGTGGATTTAGACTATAATTATTATTATTATTGTTATGTATATACTGTAGGGAAATTGAATTTTAACATCCTGAACTATTGATTATTGGCCGCTGACACACTAAACTACAAAATTGTTCACCACTAGACTATACTTTCAACTTCTTGGCTTGTGACACTCTCGGAGCAACCATGGTTAGTTTTTTTTTGCTGAAGTGGCCATTTTTGCTAATGTGGCTTGGTGACGTGGCCTTTTTGCTGATGTGGCATGTTGGCGTGGCTATTTTTTGCTGATGTGGCATGGTGACGTGGCCATGCCACATCAGCAAAATTGGCCACGTCAGCAAAAAACTAACTATCGTTTGTCCGAGTGTGACACAGGCCAAGAAGTTGAAAGTACAGTGTGTTGGTGAACAATTTTATAGTTCAGTGTGTCAGCGGCCAATAATCAATAGTTTAGGGTGTTAAAATCCAATTTTCCTATACTGTATATATATAGAGAGAGAGAGAGAGAGAGAGAAGAGAGATTGGACAAAAAAAGGGGGACGATAAATGATGCTTAACTTGCATATGGAGGAAGAATGAGTAAGTGGAACTTTCAAGTAATCCTTTGATTCATGTTTGGACTTCCCAACTTTTGTGAATCCTGTCTTGATCATGAAGGCTTCCAACGAAATCCCATTCTAAACTTTAGATGGCTTTAGCAAATAAAGTAGCAGAAAAAATCGGTGCTACAAATTTGTTTATTCATTCTCATAAATCATAATGTTAGTGTAATATAAATTGAAATATTTAAAAAAAAATGATATCAGTTTAATTTATCAAGAAATAAAACGTTTTCAAACTTTATATGTTCTATACATTTGGTTGATGTTTTAGAAATTCGGACAACATCGATTAAACTAGTATGTGCTACTTTGATTATGAGTTAATACCCGATGACAACTAAATTTGTAGGTTTTGAGTAACCTAAAAAACCGGTAACAATAATAACAAAACTAGTGAGAACTTGTCTCTTTCCTCAGTACGTTTCAATAGAGCTACTAATCTATCAATCTCATAATAGCTGGTCCAATTCTTAAAACATTGTGTTTAGGTCGATCACATTGATTTTTTTTTATTTTTTTTTACCACAGTTAAACTAAATAAAAAAATGTTTTAAGGGTAAATTGTTTTGTTTGCATAGGAGAAAAAAAAAATGCATGCCCTGGCATACACACACATATAACATGCTGCTTAAAGAGGAGGTTCCTGAAGGGTTTGGATTTTTCGTGCGCAAACTACGAGGTGATAGTATTATTACAGAACTTATGTATAGAATCGACCTGACGACCATATATATAAAATCACGTAACACTTGTGTATTGTACTCAAATTAAAGGTAGAATAATACAATAATAAGTATATTATATATAGAAGTTAAAGTTATTGAATTTAAAAATATGATGGAACTAGATGTAAACAATTATAGTTTTTCCATTTTAATCATTTGTTTCAACTATTTAAATTTTTTTTTATCGTCTTTTTTTTTTTTTTGGAAAAGGGGAACCCCGGCAAACATTAGTATTGATCCGGCCCAGTAATAAATATCTATAATCTATAATCTATATTATCTTATTAAGGAGGAGTAATGTACAAGATAGTAATTTTGTACACCATCCAACTATTGCAGTAACATGTACAAGTAAATCAAGCTTATATATTGAGGGTATAAATGGAACTTTTTGTACAATTAAGACACTTACAAGGGTAATGTACACATTTCACCAACCAAATCCTTTACAAAATGAAATTTGTTTTCCCATCTTGCCCTCTCTTCCCCTTTCAGCTTCTCCTTAATTTAATTCACAATTCATTGCACCATTAATCGGAAAGCAGTTTTTAGTTTGGTTTCGACCTCTATTCTTCACCTTCAACATTATTATTAAAGCCATAGAATGATAACCGCAACCTCATTCCATCATTTATCACTGTCACCTGCAATCGAATGGTTCATCGATGTTTGCTACAACACCGCAACCAGCCACCACCTCCAATCTATTCCACATCACCCTCCACTTCCTCAACCACCACCTCCGTCGGAACCCTAATCGTCGTCAAGAACCTCGAATAGACAATCAGAATACTTGCTTCTCAAACTCCTCTTCAAATGCGTGACTTCTTCCTCTAATTGTTGCTATATCTTGGTGGTTTATTCATAAAAAAACAAATCAACTTTTTATGTATGGGTTCTTTACTTTAAATTTTAAGCAAAAACAGAGTAGTTGTTTTCTGGGTCTCTTATGTATTCCTCTAAATTAGCCTGCTCAATGCTTATATTGATTCTTTTAATACTTGTTGGGTTCATTGCATAAACTCTGATTTTTGGGGATTTCTTCTTCTTTTTTTTTGGGAATCAATCTTTCCTGTATTCTATATATAATTTGAACATTGGTCAGTCTTCCAAATAAAAAGACTATATTTTTCTAATGTTTTCATGAAAGATTTTTATATGGGTATTTTTTTTTTGTTTAAAAATTTGAATGCTGATAGTTTCTTTTTTTTTTATGTCATTAGGTTGAATCTGTAGTCTATTGAAATGTTGTATTAACGGTGAGTTTAATCATCATTACACTACTAAGTGTTTTTATATAACTCATGGCTAAAATGTTTTAAACATTTTCCTTGTTTTCTGTGTTGTACAAGATAGCAAGAAAAAGCAAGTAGCAAGAACCGACGATCAAGACCTATGTGGTGTAATCGAGAAAGAAAGCCAGTCGAACCTGCGTGGAATGGGAAAGACAACAAGTTGAATCTGCGTTGATTGGAAAAGAAAGCAAGGGAAGCCAAGAGGCTGGTGACATTTGTATTTAGAAAATTGCTTATGACATAACTATTAACAAAAACAAATAAAACAACTATCATCACTGTATTGAGTTATACATTAGTTTTATATAGATAAAAGTCTAAAAACTACTTAAAAAATACTGATAGGTTAAACATTATATAAGATAATAATAAAAAATAAAGTCTTTTATTAGATAAACCTATCACATCTATTACAATAATGATTAAAATAAGTTACCCATGGAATTAGTCTTGTTTATAGTGATTAAAACTGTATATTATTATACAGGAGAAGGTTGTTATATAAAGTTTTATTTTGTGCAAAGTGTAAAAGACCATAAAAGTTAGGGGTATAATCTTTTATGGAAGTAATGTAGCGTTATTACATAACCACGTAGTGTTAAGTAATTACGTAATGGTACATAGTCACATAATGCTTTGTATCAACTTAGTTAACAAGAAGGAAAAAGGGGGAAAAGTAGTGATGAGAATATCAAATTGGTAACCCATAAACATGGAATAATATAGTACACGACAGTTCATAAGGGGTAGCTGATTCGTTTCGAAAGGGGTTATTCTAAACACAACGTTTGGTCTACTAATAAATCCACCTTTTTTTAATTTTGTACATAATCACATTGCAACCTTCTTTGGATCCCGCCGCAACGCGCGGGTAAACATACTAGTCTATATTATCTTATTAAGGAGGAGTGATGGCCAAGATTGTAATTTTGTCAAGCATCCAACTATTCAAGCAACATGTACAATTGAATTATGCTTACATGATGGGGGTATAATTGGAACTTTATGGACATTTAAGACACTTAGAAGGGTAGAATAGTAAATTTACCATAATCCAATACCTCACATCCTAAAATCTTATCCTAATTCTACCCCCATGTCCAACATTTAGAATTCAAAATACAACCTATGATGCATCTTAAATGTGAGACCTTTCAACCCCTCTTAATCATCAACCTATCATAATTATCAACCTTTCATCATCATCATGATTAATTCATTAGTAACTTCTTCCTCTTATATATCTATATATTATCTATATGGGTCAATAACAACAAGAATCACCACATAAATCACCAAACGCAATTCTTTGGTTTCTCGCCTCAAAACCCTTCTATCATCACAGGTTCCTTACCGTATCTTTCATTTTATTTATCACTTTCTTTTCTTTTATCTATGACATTTCATTAAAGCTTGATACGCAAACATTATTTCATTTCCTTATCTTTCATTTTATTTATTGTGTTTTTTTTCTCTATTGCATTTCATTAAAGCTTGATACACAAACATTGTGATGTTAATTATTAGCATTTTTTTAGGAATGTTGATTTAGTTGGTCAAATAGTTTTTTTTAAGCATGAAACTGTGTTAATGAAAAAAAAATGAGTTTGTGGATTTATGGTGATTGATGATAATTGACAGGTGGAATGTTTTTTTCTCTTTTGCATTTCATTGAAGCTTGATACACAAACATTGTGATGTTAATTAGTATTTTTTTAGGAATCTTGATTTAGTTGGTCAAATAGTTTTTTTTAAGCATGAAACTAGGGCTTTACACGAGCCGAGCCGAGCCAGGCCCAGCTCGAGCTCGAGCTCGAACCTAAACCGAGCCATCTCGGCTCGGCTCGTTTTTCTGATCGAGCTGAAAAGTCGAGCTCGAGCTCGGCTCGTAAATGTTCGAGCCGAGCTCGAGCTGGCCCGAGCCAGCTCGATATATATTTTTTTTATTTTTTTATTTTTTTACAAATATTTATTAAATAAAAAACAATAAAATTAAATAAAATTACACAAAATCATGTATATTTTTTTTTCTTAGTTATGGTTTATTTATCATGTATATTTTTTTATTTTTCTAAATTACACAAGCCTAAGTCGAGCCATATGTCGAGCCATCGAGCCGAGCCACGAGTCGAGCCATCGAGCCGAGCCACGAGCTGAACACCCTGGCTCGAGCTCGGCTCGATTACAAAACGAGCCAGCTCGGCTCGGCTCGAAAACAAAACGAGCCTCTTCGAGCCGAGCTTTTTTCGAGCTTTTTTCGAGCGAGTTTCGAGCGAGCCTCGAGTCGCGAGCTTTTTGTACACCCCTACATGAAACTGTGTTAATGAAAAAAAAATGAGTTTGTGGATTTATGGTGATTGATGATAATTGACAGGTGGAATTAACATTGTCTCTAAATGGCAAAAGATGGATTCGAGATCACCGGGGATAACGTGAAAGGTCTCATCATCTCCTTATACTCTTATAAAGATTTTCAAAAGCAGAGGTGATTTTTGTTTTATGTACCAATTTTTATAAGTATCAAGCATTTTGCTACATGTTTTTTATAAGATTCAATACGTGCTATCTCTTTATGTTTTTATCACCCTATCCCATTCTTGATTAGATACAAATCCCTTACCTGGTCTCATTAACTCGCATTTCAATTCTCCCATTGGTTATAAACTTAGGAATATTGTAACCATCGTTGTTGAAACACCTTATCCCATGCTTGATTAGATACAACTCCCTTACCTGGACTCATTCGCATTTCAATTCTCCCATTGGTTATGAAATTAGGAATTAATATCCCATTTAAAGATTGTTTATAAACATTGTAACCATGGTTCTTGAAACACCCTATTCAATGCTTCATTAGTTACAAATCCCTTCCATCTTCAAATCATTTTCAACCCCCTACCTTTATATACTCACCAATGTTAATTATGTAGACTACATTTGCTACTTTTAGGTTACCTACACTCTTTTTTCATACATATATATACATATATATTGTTTATCAATTGGTTGTCAATATAATTGTTGTCAATCTATTTAGTGGTGATTATTATTATATACGTGTGCTGCAGGGATATCATAAACAATTTACCGTCTTCAATTGTTACATGTTTTGCAGCCAACAATTTCAGGTTACCTACACTCTTTTTGCATACATATATACATATATATTATTTATCAATTGGTTGTCAATATAATTGTTGTCAATCTATTTAGTGGTGATTATTATTATATACTTGTGCCGCAGGGATATCATAAACAATTTACCGTCTTCAACTGCTTCATGTTTTGCAGCCAACAATCCAGAAGCGCACAGGTATGCCTTATGTGATTCTGTTTCTTTTTCGATGTCTAAGATGTTTTCACATTGACATGCCTCCGGAGCTGTAGCATACTCATTTAATAATTTAACAATAACATAATCATTAATCCCTACCAAATTACCATCCTGTTGTTAATACTTTTATTTGTTTATAGTATATTTATTTATCACATATGAAATTTGCAATTTGTATTTTCCACACAAGTTTTGGTTTTTTAATCAATTATTGTTGTTATATTTTTTCTTTATTTTATTATCTATATGTATAAAGGGCAATGGAATACTACAAAACAACTCAAAATCCAATAGATGTAATACATTAACTATAAAAAACATGGTTTGAGAATTAACATGTTACCACTCTAAATTCTTTATTGCATTTGATTATGTTATACCAGTTCCAAATAGCAATAGGAAGTGGGAGTTTGCTACTCAAATTTAATTCTTACAAATTTGATTTACAGGAATCAGATGTACCGGTGCAACCCTCTGATATGTCCAACAAGAGATTTTTGTTATGCGACAATCTGATTTATAGCCAGCTTAGGCTTCATTTTTTATACAATTAACGTTTGATCATTGTCGTAACAAATTTAGCAAACATTGTGCCTCCGCCTCAATGCGCCGTTAAAACAACTATTTATTATATATTCTTGACTTTTGTGAAAATTCATTTGCTAAGACTCAACTAAGAATCTTCAATATATATAACACATATATAACCAACTTAATTTGTAAACAACTTACATAAACTCACTTATGAAACGAGCGCAAAAATACAAATTACACACCCGCGGCAACGCGCGGGCTTTCCAACTAGTTATCTTATTAAGGAGGAGTGATGGCCAAGATTGTAATTTTGTCAAGCATCCAACTATTAAAGCAATATGTACAACTGAATTATGCTTATATAATGAGGGTATAATTGGAACTTTATGGACATTTAAGACACTTAGAAGGGTAGAATGGTAAATTTAGCATAATCCATTACCTCATATCCTAAAATCTTATCCCAATTCTACCCTCATGTCCAACTTTTAGAACACAAAATACAACCTATGATGCATCTTAAATGTGAGACCTTTCAATCTCTTATAATCATCAACCTCTCATAATCATCAATCTTTCATCATCATTATCATCAATTCATTAGTAACTCATTCCTCTTATATATCTAGATATCATCTATGTGGAGTCAACAACAACAAGAATCACCACATAAAGCACCAAACCTAATTCTTTGGTTTCTCGCCTCAAAACCCTTCTATCATCACAGGTTCCTTACCGTATCATTCATTTTATTTATCATTTTTTTCACTATGGCATTTCATTAAAGCTTGGTATGCAAACATTATTTCCTATCCATATATTTCATTTTATTTATTGTTTTCTTTTTTTTTTCTCTATGGCATTTTATTAAAGTTTGACACGCAGACATTATTTCCACTGAAGCTTGATACGTAAGCATTGTGATGTTAATTAGTATTTTTTTAGGAACCTTGATTTAGTTGGTCAAATAGTTTTTTTAACCATAAAACTGGGTTAATGGAAAAAAATGAGTTCGTGGATTTATGGTGATTGATGATAATTGACAGGTGGGATTAATAGTCTCTAAATGGCAAAAGATGGATTCGAGATCACCGGGGATAACGCGAAAGGTCTCATCATCTCCTTATACTCTTATAAAGATTTTCTAAAGCAGAGGTGATTTTTGTTTTAAGTATCAATTTTTATACGTATCAAGCATTTTGCTACCTGTTGTTTATAAGACTCAATACGTGTTATCTCTTTATGTTTTTATTCCCTTGATTTTGATTCTTGACTCTTTAGTACTTTTCTATCATCATGAGTTCTATGTTTTCTTTTGCAAATATCTATATCTATACTGTATTATAAAGCATTTGAGAATGATTCCAACCAAATTTAAGTAAATACTACATATTATGCTTATGGTACAACTTAATGAAGTTAGTAAGAGGGCAAAATTGTCTTTCCATATAAATATTAAATTGAATAATGAATAATTATTTTATAGATCACATTCATTTTGCATTACTTGAAATTAAGATTATTGAATTGCTTTAATTCTTTTCATTGCTTTGTAACCGTAGAAGCCTAAGAGTTGTATGATTATTGAAACAAATTAAAATAAAAAAAATATCAAGTTTTGAGAATACAAAAAAAAAACATTAATAAATATTAAGATCAAATGTAGTATTTACATTAAACAGTAAGTTCTAAGAATATATAAAAAACCATTAATCTAAGGTAGTTACATTCTTTCTAAATTAGTAAAAAGAGTTGTGTGTTATCTAGGTAGAGTTCAAGATTATCCTTAGGGATTTTACCACTCATTATTTATCCCAACCAAACAAGTGTGTGGGATGAAAATTTCTATGATCGTACCTACCACTTGTTCCTAAATCTTCGCTTGGAGTAAAGATTATCACTAACCTTGAGTAAAGGAGGCATTTTTTGCTACCGCTAAAAGGATTTAGTTTATATAATTAATATTTCTTTGTTATAAACATATATATTATGGTGACTATACATATTCTAACTCTCATATACCATTAAGTTTGTATATTAATGTTATGTCTCAATAAATAGAGGCTTATTGTATTTGGTATAACTCATTGATTTAAAAAATAGTATAAAGAGTTGTGATATAATTTTTTTTTTGAACAGAAACTTTCATTAAAAACAGACGGCTAAACCTCCAAGACGAAGGAAGCCACAACTAATTACACATATACAAAGGGTCTTTAGCCCATTCATTCCAATCGATACAATGAAACTTCGACCTATGTTTCAACCAAAAAAACAAAATAGCTTTAACCTCTGCCACAATCTCTCTAACATGTTTTGATTTTTGTTGAAACACTTTAGCATTCCGGGCTTTCCATATAGACCAAACCGTTACCATAATAATACCTCTAACTATTTTCTTTCTCCACTTTCCCCCATGAACATTCCGATGCAGATTCAACAAATCATCGAAATCATAAGCAAAAAACGGATCAACCTTGCACCATTTACAAATAAAACTCCACACACCATATGCAAAACCACATCCTGCAAAAAGGTGATTGACATCTTCATCTATAACCTCGCATAAAGGACAAGACTTATCCAAAATCTGAATGCATCTTTTCGTAAGAGCTCCTCTAGTCGGGAGTCTGTCAAACTCTGCTCTCCATGAAACCACGTTTACCTTGATCGGAATCCATCCTTCCCATCGCATACTATGAACCCGGTTGACATCCCTATTGTTGCGTAAAACAGCTTTGAGGCTGGAAACAGAAAAAAAACCGCTCGAGTCGGCTTCCCACACCCATTTATCAACCGTATTTGAAGCCGAGAAGCCCTGCATCATGTACCCCACATCTTGAAACTCGGAAATCTCTTCCACTGTAGATAAACCTCTCCGCCAATCAGTAGAAAGAGTTGTGATATAATTAATCTTTCTTTGTAATAAACATATTTATTATGGTGACTATTTATATTCTAACTCCCATATACCATTAAGTTTGTATTAATGTTGTATCTCTATAAATATAGGTTTATTGTATTTGGTATAACTCATTTTTAAAGAGCTCTCTCATTTTTCATCTTATCTTTCTCTTTATAATCTTTGTTCTTATGTTTACATACCTTGTATAGTGGTTGCTTGGAATAACCATTGAGAATACATGAAATGGTAGCATCTTGCGATAAACTTTAACAACTCATGTTCCTCATTGAGATATAGCTTAAACGAGAAACACGCAGGACGTGAAGCAGAGTGTATTACAAGGGAAATTGTGGACAACGATGGAAAATTCGTGCATCATGACACATGTCAATGACTTAACACAAATAAAAGCACTCTCGTATTGTAATATGATTAAGCTTGTTGTTTGTTTGATTTCGCATGTATGTTGGTGACAATGGACTCTAGCATCTAGGACAGTTTGTGGTAGTTTGATGTTGTAATTTGAATCTCTAATCTAATTCACATCCATTCGAACTAGAACGTCACAACACGGATGGCTTCCATGTTATTGTTACAAAACCAAATGCATTAACTTTCCTTGTATTCATTACATTTATTACGAGTAAAAGTTACTATAATTTCCTACATACGCTCTCTTTGTCATGTCATGTACAGAGAACAAAACAAAAGCAAGACTAATTATATTGAAGTGAACAGGTTATTAGGTTAACAAAACAACAATAATAAATACACGACAATACTAACTCTATGTAAATGCTATACACATTGCGTAGATTACCAAATAAAATTAATATTTTATTTATATAAAGAAATGCTTAGAAAGTCCAAAAGTTTTACTGTATATAATATTAATATATCTTATTAACGTAGTTTAAAGCAACTATAACCTCTAATTACTCTACATTTTTTCATAAATTGTTAACTCTTACAGCTTATAATTGCTTGATAATCTTCATCCTTTTTTTACAACTCATAAACTAAAATACTTGGTTAGATATATTATGATAAGCATATGTAGTGGTTGCATTGTAGGTGATGGCCTAAGAGGTAACCCAGCCCACATTGGGTCAACAAACGACATGGGTGGGGCAATTCAAACATCGACCTGGATCTCAGGTAAACATAAACAGGCATTCAACCAAATTGGCTCAACTTATTCTTCGTTAAACAAAAATGCAGACATCGAAGTTCATTATTTGTTTTTGACATAATTATTAACTTATGTTTGAAACAAAACATTAATAGAGATTAAAAGGTGGGTATCGGTTTCCTATGAAAGAGTCCGTTGGCATAAGCCGTACAAGAGTTAATAAATTGTGTAATATACATACATGGTCCTTTGGCTAATTAAGCAAAAATTTAATTTTAGCCTTTTGGCAAGAATAACTTATATGTTTGACCCTCATGATAAATTAGTTGCAATGTCTAACCAAATCAAGTTAAGCAAGCCAACTCGATTTTAGATCAAGCCGAGCTCGAGTTTAAGATTCCAGCTTGATTTTAAATTAGAGTCAACCCAAGCCAACTCGGTAGGAAGTGCAAGTCAAGCTCGAGCTAGCCTTAGGTCAACTCAACCTTTAAGTGTTGTGTTCCCGCCGCATCGAGGAGTGATGACCAACATGGTCATTTTCATTTCCATACAATTAAGAAGCAAGATGTACAACATATTTAAGCAAGAAATTTAAGGGTATTATGGGGATAATTGTGACAATTAAGACACTTAGGAGGGCAATGTAGACATTTTACCCACCTCATGCTTTATAATATCAAAACACTTTTACAATACTACCCTTCTTCTTTCATCCCTACCCTCACAAACATCCTTTGCCTTATGGTTTTCCTTCTTCATCATAAATGTTACCAATGAATGTTTCATTCAAGAAGATGTTTACAAAAATTTAATAAATGGGATTTAATTGATTTTAGTGAAATTATTAAGGAGACTCTTGAGTAGAGTTCTTTATTTCACTTTATTAGAGTTTATGGCTCTAATTAAGTTAGTCTCTTCACTCATCCTTAGGTCTTGTATACATAAAAAACTTTGTGCCTCATTTGAAAGACTAGAAAAAAATACAAGAAAAATAAAGAACAGGATTCATAAAAGAATTATTGAAGAAGAAGAAAAACTTGACCCATGTTGGGAACTTATAGAGATAAGTTTTTCTATACTTGATTCCACCATATTTCCATTATTATTTGTTCCACAAGTTTTAACACCAAAATTAATGTTGTGTTTCTCGTAGTTTCTCTACTTAATGTTGGTCTTGTTTCAACAAACCTCTATATTTATGTGTGTGTGTGTGTATGTTTATACATATAAACCAAAAGTAGCTGCCCTTTAGGAAGTTAAGCTAGAATTTGCATGTAGTGGTTAATTTAATCTTTACTCATATCTTATGTAGCTAATTTGATTCTTCATATCAACTTTAGTTGATGATCAGATTTACTTATGTCATTTTTTTAATGTAGCAGGTAGTATAGTCCAAACAGTGCTTCAATTTCTCCGGTATGCTTTTTTATTTTGATTTTTTTTTCATGGGCCTTTATGAATGCCTTAAGTCCATAATCAGCCTTATTATCCAACCTGAGAATGAGCTTTATTAGTTGACAGTTTGACCGTATTTTGTCTGTGATACACTCATTGCAACAAAAAGTTAATGTGTGTGCTTTGCAGGTTGTTTGGCAGGATGATATCGATCCAGACAATATGACATACGAGGTTTGCTATTTAGTGTTCGTTGGTTAATGCTAATGTTAAGGTTTTCTTACTAATTTACAGCAAGAACGGATTTAAAATACCCTTGTTTAATTTGTGCAGGAATTACTTGATTTAGGCGAGACTATTGGGACTGAGAGTCGGGGTCTTTCTGAAGATCTTATTAATTCACTTCCAACTACAAGATACAAGTCGGGCGGCTTATTTTTGAGGAAAAAAATCTGGAGAGCGGTAAGTTTGGGTTAAAAAAATTTTTATTTATGTTTCTCTTTGTTTCTTTCTCTATTATATTTATGAATCATTATAGTTTGATTATTAAAATGAATGAATGTGTGACAAAAGGTGGATGCTGGTACACTAAACTTACCAAATTTATTGACTACATATACGGGAAAAGATCAAGACACCAACAATCAACATGTCTCGTTGTGAAAAAGAATTTTTAAAATGATGTTAGGCAAGTTATTAAGATGTGTTACTATTACTCTGTACAAGATTCTTTTCATTTGAGTCATTTGACTCCATATGCTGTGCTGCTAATCTGCTATTACTCTTGAAATAATGAGATATTAGTAATGTTTATTTCTTGCCAGCATACTCAGTTAATATTCGGGCGAACCTTGAAACAATGTCCATAACAGATTTAGAAGTATTTTTGTCAGTGGGTGCCTAAATGGACCACGTTAAAAAGAACTGAGTAATGCCAAGACGGGTCTTTTAAAAGCTAAATTCACAATTAAAATATATAAGTTAAATGGTTCCTGGATCATCAATAAGGTTGTCTTCCTCTCTTTGTTAGTCTTTTTTTTCCTAATTAAAAATTAAAATTCAAATTAGTTCTTGTTAATAATATTAGTAAGAAACATACAACCAACAAATGGATTGGATGCATAAGTATAGTAAATGAGAAATAGTGTACCTTGATATTGTGTTGTATTATCACCAACCGCTGATAACATTGAGAAACTAAAACCAATGGTTTAGTTGTTGGAAGTAAATCTAAATTTTTAATATACACATATCATGCCTATATTGGAACGACAACCCAAGACCATGCTTGCTCAGCTTGGGCACCGGCTTTGCCCCTTTTTTTTTTTGTTAAAACTCCTATATAGTAAAAAATATGTTTGTATGCATTTCTTTTTTAAAAATAAAGATGAAAAATTAGAACATGTCTATAGGACATGGCAATGCATGTGATCTCAATCGTTGAAATTTTTGATAGGTAAGAAATTGCTTGATTGAGAATATAAATCAAAATTTTTAATATTTATAAATCAAATCTCCTTGTGTTATATGGACAACATCCACAAGCTGCAACACCCATTGTAGTGGATTAAAGAAGAAATCCTAAAATGTTGATCTTCTCCAAATTTTGACTTTATGTGTAATGTTATGCAACACCCGTTTTAATGGATTGAAGTTCATACTTGTTAATTTGTATTGATTAACAATGCACTTGTATCAAGTGTTTAAATCGATATATTTACACTATACCCAAAATATAACACACATTGATTACGTATGACATATTTTCTCCGTGTTACAACGTAACCATCTACCCAGAATGTCTAATAGGTAATAAAGAGGCCGACCCAATCCAACTACCTCACTTGCACTATGAAATAAATGTAACAAGTGATACTATGCTTTAGCCAAAGCTGCTAAGCACCAGCCAAAATTTGAGTGATACCACTCAATGGTAGTACATCGACAATCACCCTTCCCTTGGAACTTTAAGAAGACATGGCCCCACCTGAAATGGACAAAATCATGCCCATTATTTCCCACGGTTACGATTTGCATAAGAACCATTCCTTTACTAAACTTTACTTCTTTTCATTCCTTACTCACGGGAATTCATTACGTAGGTATTCCACACAAGGCACATAACCAAACATAAAACGAAACGTTGAAAAAACAAACAAAGTGCTGCAAAACGTGAAACCCGTCGCGCAACGTGCGGGAAAAAAAGCATAAATACCCGCCGCAACGCGCGGGCCTTCCCACTAGTATAGTATAGTTCAACACCTCGTGAGTTATTGGAGGTCCATAAAAGTATTAGGTCCAATGAGACAACAAAACGGATGATCTATCCACCATCAGTGGCGGATCTAGGTCACAAAATCAGTAGTAACGTTTTTCTTTTCTTTTCTTTTTTCATTTTAGTAGCAACGTTTTCCAAATTTCGTAAAAAAACCAAATTTTTCACTACGCGCGCGAAGTTGAGCCGCAACGTCCGCGACCGCTGCTTCTTCCCTATGTCCGCCCCGGTCCATCGTCTTATTACTATTGTCATGCCGGTGTATTTGGAAAGCTTACAATAAGTTCGCCTTCTAAAATAAAGAAGTATCAATTGCAAGACCGTTGGATTTTTGTTGGGTGAAAAAGCGGTCAAAAATACAAACCCTCGAGTGGTCTAATCTAATTGGTGTAGTTTTACCTTTCGGCAAATGTTATTTCTATTCTATTTTCCACTCATAATCATAAATTACACTATTGTCCAGGTTTGAACATCGACTTCCCATCAAAGAGGCAAGTGCCTTTACGAAATGTGCTAGCCTCACATTAACTATTCAATATATCTAGCTCCTGGCTAGTTGTCTTCTTTTTTTTTTTTCTAGTAAATGTTCGCCGCCTTAAAAAAAACCTATAGAAATTTTAAGCTCAAATTAAAGATAATAAACATTTGATTTTATGGTATAACTTCTTTTAAAATAATAAAGTATAATATTTGCACGCATAACTAATTACAAATTTGTCACCTTATTTTTAACCATTGATTTGAATTTTTTTGTAGACGGCTACCTTCTTCATCTGTTTTTAGGGGATAAGTTGGTCACACCTGCTAATCGCAGGCCCGTCATCCACATCTGGTCAGAATATGTTGTCTTAACCAGGTCCACGCTGGCTTCAGTGTGGGGCTTGGCATTCTACGAGAACCGTATCTTAACATGTCAACAAAAAAAACTCGTGTTGGCTGGGATTCAAACTTGCGATCTCCAACAAGGTAGGTCTAGATCTTATCGCCATTGCTCTAACCACTCCACCATGATGAAGGGTCTATTTGTATTAACCAAGAGTAAACTACATTTTGCACAAAAACTTCATCTAAAAAGCTTTAGAAATGTCAAAAGTAAAGAGTTTTGACAACAAAAAATGTTGTAATATATAAGTTCTGTTAAAAGTTTAAAATGGAAAACGGTACATGACTGCCACAATAGGGCTCATAAGGCACTTCCGAATCTCGTTCGAGGGCCCGCTGTGATAATTGTATTTGTAATGATTTCATAATTTGGTTATGAAGCCAAGCCCAATGTTTTATTATTGGACCCATGGCATGTGCATGTGTAGTTTTCTTCGAAAGATTAAAACCATAATTTACCTCCAAAAGCCTTATCCAGATACCTCATGGTCTTAGACTATGAGGTGTGGTCATGGCAAGGTTTGAGAGGACTTATCGTCACGTCAGCAAAAAATGAGCCCCCTTATATTTAGACAACTTGAGAGCTACTCAAAGGTATGGGGGTAGTTTTCATTGGATAGTCCTCCACTCCTATTGGTCCAAGTCATTTTTAATAAAATTAGAAAATTAAAAAACATATATTAAAAAAAAAACCTTTTTCATCATCTTCAAGCTTCTAAAACCATTTGTACCTACCTCCTTATCCTCTACACACAACTCACATCACCAAAGCCAACAACCACCCTATTATCCTCTTCCAATTCATCTTTCTTCACCAACACTTACCCCTTCCGACAAACAACCACCATCCGATCCTTCCGACAAACAAACAACTACCACAACTAGCAGAACACCAACCATCGTCACTCACAAAACTCAAAGGCTAGATTGTCGACCACATCTCCGACAACATCTCTGGCCTCCACAGTCACCGGAGCAGTCACCTTGCAGGTTTTAAAGTTGGAAAATTGTTTTTTTAATTCAAACGGTATTATTAACGTTGAGATGGACCCACCAAACAAATCAACCAATCAAAGCCTCCGTCTTGAACGTTCATTTTCAGCCGCTTTGGACGGATCTAGGGCGGTGTTGGACGTGCCTTGGCCGTCCCCCATACCTCATGGTCTTAGCATCATGCAAATAAACACATACAAGGTATCAACCAATGTGATTTTTATCGTTTGAATGTTAACCGTTATAAGGGCACGTAGGTGTAGCCACAAGAAAAAATTACTATTTCTGCTAAAAAATTCTATCTCCCTAATAAAAGAGTAACTCGGTCAATGAGGTAGTAGCGGAGTGGTTGGGAAAAGACTTGGTGTTCATTGTGATCCAGTTTTACTTTCCACTCTCCCAATTATTTACTGCGGCATCCGGGTGAAGAGCAAATACATGTGACGCTGGTTTGACTAGGATAATATTTCACTGTCGTGCATTCGGGTGGATAGAGATCGAGTATCCGGCATAGTTGTTAAAAGCTACCGCCTCTTGCGTTTGGGCACATTTTTTAGGCGAGCCGATGCATTTGCGCTTTGAGTCGAGGGAATTGCGCTTTAATTCTCCAGGTGATGGTTTAGGCGCAGATTTCAGCTAGGTTCCCAAATTCCGGAGAGTTTCCAGCCAAATTTCTACTTTTATCTAAGGAAAACTACTTCTGTACACTAATTCATCAATTTTTTTAAATCTTTGATACTAACTAGATGAAAAATAATATTATTTTAATATATTTTTACTTTATTTTCTTGTTCGCTTTTTTTATCCTAAGCCCTCACTTTTTTTGTGCCTCGCGCCTAAGCCCCAGGCGATGCCTATGCGCCTTGAATGCGCTTAGCGCCTTTGATAACTATGGTATCCGCGCATCTAGGAGAACCAAAAGGCTGGCGACGGTAGAGCAATCGACCTTGGCCATAACACCTGGTGTCACGGTGACAACAGACACGTCATTTCTTACGGTTAAAAAAAAAGTACACATGAGATTTATGTCACCTCCAAGTAGGATCCACGTGTCATCTCCAAGTTAAACTCACACAAATTAGCGGTGATCCGACCCAAACCCATATCATAATTTTACCCGCTTCATCATCTTCTTCACCTCAATTTGTTTCTTGAAGCACTCGAACAATTGATGCTTTACATTAGGTTTTCTCAGTCTTCAAGATCATGGATGGAAGATGTTTTGTATTTGATTCCAAGAGCAATGTCGTGCTTAAAAGTATGCATTAGCTCAATTTGCTGTGTTTCTCCATCATTTATGATTACAATTTATTATGCTATTGTTTTTAGTCTCTAATATGTTGTTCTCTTTAGTTTATTCGTTTTAGTTTATGTCTGAAATTGTGAAGCTTTTAAGGTTATGCTTTTATCTCGGGCTGGCAATGGTAACCTGTATAAGACACAAGACACAATAAGACCTGTTAACTGAAACGTACACTATGTGATTTTTTACTTTTTTGTAAATACTTAGAATTAGAATTAAGAGGCAAAGATCATTTATTCCATTTTTCGGTACATGAAACATAAAACTGTGTTATAAACATGAGATATAAATGAGTTAAACTAGTACATTATAAAGGAAGAGTGATGTACAACATAGTAATTTTGTACATCATTCAACTATTATAGCAACATGTACAAGTAAATTAAGCTTATATCACAAGGGTATAATTGGAACTTTGTGGAACATTAAGACACTTGCAAGGATATCAATGTAATTTTACTATGCTCTCCTACCTCACATCCTCAAAACATATTACATCCCTACCCTCACATTTATATTATTGGTTGTTACTTTATTGGCCCTTTATTGTTGGTGTAATAATTTTCATTTAAGAGGAAGGAACTCAAGGGACTAACAAGTTGTTTCTAACCATGGGTCTATAAAAGAAAACACAAAAGATGTTGAAAGGTACAACACATCCGCCTACATTATTCTGCTTACATTACATTTGCTGCTTCTCCTCCCTTTTTCCAGGTTACCTCTGACTTTTTTCCATACATATATTCATTTGTATGTAGTATGTTAGGCGTAGATATAAATATATATGTTGCTGTTGGTGTCAAAATTTTTTGGGGCCAAAGTCTGTATACACCCGCTGTTAGCTGAATTTTAAAGTAGCTTATTTTGCCTTTCATATAAAATGACAATTCGTGGGAACGTTCTCTTTAAATTTGACACAAAAAAAGCCAGTTACGTATAAGAACAATAATTACATAACCAAAAATTATTAATGTCCGGAAAACCTTAATGGACCAATATTGTGTTGCACATGTACACCTCATGTGGCAGGGGAATTTGCAATATGTGTATTAAAAAGGGTAGTTTTACCCAATAAACATTAGCAGCCTCAAGGTTGCATACAGTTTTCTATTGAGTACTCTAGATTTGTAGTAATCATTGATTTGTTGAGGGTCATACATATTGAGGAACAATCTATAATCTATAATCTATAATCTATAATCTATAATCTATAATCTATAATATACATTATAAAGGAGGAGTGATGTACAAGATGGTAATTTCCATTTCCGTACAACTTAAGAAGCAACATGTACAACATATTTAAGCAAGAAATTTAAGGGTATTATGGGGATAGTTGTGACAATTAAGACACTTAGGAGGGTAATGTAGACATTTCACCCACATCATCCTTTACAATATCAAAACACTTTTACAATACTACCCTCCTTTTCCATCCCTACCCTCACAAACATCAATTGCCTTATGGTTTTCTTTCTTCATCATCAATGTTACCAATGAATGATTCATTCAAGTAGATGTTAGAAATTACAAAAATTTAATAATATGATAAATGGAATTTAATTGATTTTAGTGAAATTATTAAGGAGGCTCTTGAGTAGAGTTCTTTATTTCACTTTATTAGAGTTTATGGCTCTAATTAAGTTAGTTTCTACACTCATCCTTAGGTCTTGTATACATAGAAGGCTTTGTGCCTCATTTGAAAGACTAAAAAAATGCAAGAAAAATAAAGAAGAGGATCAATAAAAGAATTATTGAAGAAGAAGGAAAACTTGACCCATATGTTCATATGTTTGGAACCTCTAGAGATAAGTTTTTCTATACTTGATTCCACCACATTTCTACACTTGTTTTACTTTTCAAGAAACTCATCTTACTAATATCATTACTTGACATGTCTAGGTTACTCATGATGCAAACCATGACAAAGTTCATAGATTTTGCATACAGAAAGAAACGCCATTTAACCAATTCGAGGTATTTTTCATTGCTTGATTTGATTTACTGTCGATTTGTAATTTTTTTCCTGCTACATTGTTAATAATATACCTTTAGTTGTTGGAAACATACACTTACTTATATTCATCAAATATTTACGGTGTACAGGATGAGGTTGCTAAAGAATTGGTGTGCCTATTCAATTTCAACACTTCTTTTATGGCCAAAGAGGTAGAACCACACACATCGTCCTAATCGACCTTCAACAGCTTTGTAGGAAACCCAATCGGAATTGTTTTTCTTTAATTGCTGTAGGAAACCCGATCGGAATTGTTTTTCTTTAATTGCTAATATCTTTTATAAATGTTAAGGTGTTTTATCTATAGATTTCAGATCAATATTTATCATGTTGCTATCGGTTTTATTAACAAGCTGAACTCAAAACTGTTATTGGAACTGCAGGTTGGGTAATTGAGGGAAGTTTCCAATAAGAATCACAACGCTAAACTGAAAATGTTCTTGGAGATTGAGATTGGATCGGTAATATCTTCCCGTCGTTTTATTTCACTGCTGCTATAATACAGTTTGTTTGGTTGAAACAGGCCGATTCAGGATTTGGTTGCCTTGCATACAATTTGTTTTTGGTCCAAGTTTTACCTTTATATAGTGTTCAATATAGCATATTCGATTAGGAAGTTGTATACATTGTAAATAAAATTTGAGTGCCTTTCAAAGAGTTTGATAAATATTATGTCCAAAGATGTATACCATTGTAGTTTTTTTATCGTGTACAAATATTTAAGCATAATTTATAATACACTTAAAGCCAATTTAGAGGGATTAAAGTTGGACATTCATTAATATTTTAAGACAATTTAAGGCCATCTTAGTCAATTCAATTCATATTAACCTTTCATCTTCCTTGGTGGTTCATCATAATGAATACAATATTAACTACACAAATGGTGATTAGTTCACATTCCAATCATCATTCGCATAACATTGTTATAAAGAACAAATTCACTTTAACCAAAAATTTAATTCGGAAATTCGAAATCGTCTATTCGAGTTCCATAACTCCATCTTCTTGAAACTATAAGTTCTTCCATAACCATCACACCCAAATGTTCGCATCTTGCTGGTTCTTCTCTTTGCTTTTATAATACAAATTCAGTGCTATTTTTCAAGTGAGTGGTCTAAAGAATTCGCCTGGACCGAGTAAGAGGAGTTCCAGTTGGAAGCAAGCTTTGTTGTTGTTGTAGAAAAAAAATTCTAAATTTGTAGCAAACACATGAATTGATATGTTTTTTTTTTGCTGTTAATTATTTTTTTTGTTGGTTATTGATCTATGCTATGTCTGGTCAAGACTATAAAAATGTTTAAATCTTTAATCCTGAGGATTGGTTCGCCCATTTAGTTGTGTTGTATAACTACAACTAACAAATTTGATTAATGATTTATTAACATATTTCCTGTTTTGTTTTGATTGGTAACATCAATCTTTTAGTCTTAACTTAAACTATAAATTGAGCTTTTAATTGGTTATTCATGCATGTTATGCTTTTTAAAATAACTATATTAAAGGTTACAATCATTTAGGTGTGCTGTATAATTATAGTCTACAACTTTGATTAATGATTTTTGAACTCATTTCCTGTATTGATTAATAATATGAATCTTAAATTGAGCTTTTAATGGGTTATTCATCTATGTTATGTTTTTTTTAAAATAAGTATTGAAACATAGGGAAATTCATTCTCATTTAGAAGTGAGAATTTGATTAGAAGCATGGTTAGTTTGCTATAGGGTTCTAAGTGTTTTGCACATACACCGGATCCTCGTCGCAACGACAGTTAGGGACGACCCTTAAAATGGAAGGGATTGGACACAATATTGCGTATAAAATTTAGGCCGATGACACGTAAACTTACACTATTGAGCAAAGAAAATAAGAGTGGGGCGGGGCACCCTCAATCGACCACTAACCTCCACTCCTAATTTCAAACTTATTTAAACATGGAATTCGATTATGAATTGATTAAAAAAATTATAATTTAAATGGTGGACATAGTGATTTAGAGTATTTATAGTTACCAACACATGTATATGCATTCCACATAGTTTTAGCATATTTTTAAGGCTCAGTAAGGGTACATAAATCCTTATGGACACGATACACGAGAGAATTGATAAAACTAAATATAGAATATCACATTTTATATTATCGCTCCCGCGGCAACGCGCGGGCTTCCTACTAGTAGTTTAATAAGGATCTAGAGGGGCACAAAAAAACCGGTTTGAGAACCGAACTGGTGGAACCGACCTGACCCGAACCGGTTTGGGACAAGTATTTCCCAAACCGGTTTCGGTTCCATATAGGAACCGGCGTTTCCCCATCGATGCCACATTTTTCTTATTGAACCCGACTCGAATCGAACCGGTTTTTAATCAAGCTAGTTTGAAAAAGAAAAATGGTTTCAAACCGGTATGAGAAACCGATATGTTTTTATTAAAAAAATAAAATTTCATATAAAAAAATTATATATAACAAATTTATACGAAAATGTTTCTACACATACAAATATATATCCATACATTTTAAAAAGATTGTAAAAATTAATAAGAGTCGAAATTTACGTAAAAAATAACTGTTTGGATCATTTTCTTATAAAAAAAGTGTGCGCATGAATTGTTTCACGAACTGAAACCGAACTGAAACCGGTCTTTCAAACCGACAAAACTGAGGCAAAACTAAACTCGAATCGAACCGAAACTGATTTGGGAAGGAACGGCCCAAACACGAACCAGTTCGGTTCTTGAAGAAAAAAAAACGAAATGTGCACCACTACACGTATCTATATCTATCTATACTATATATAAAGCATCTAAGAGGGATAACGGAAAAATTTAAGTAAATACAAGTATTTATGCTTATGGTACAATAGTAAATGAGGTTAGTTTAGGGGTAAAATTGTCTTTCAACTTCAATATTAAAGTGATCATCAATATAGAAGGTTTGTTTTGTAAGTTTTCTAATAATCTAAGGGTAAATATGAAAGTGTAAATTAAAGCTATTAATTATGTAAAAAATAACCAAACATTTCTTTTATAAACTAAAATATAATAAACTAAAATAAATCAAATAGTTTATTTTCTAGCAAATTTAATCCTTTCATACTCCTCGAGACTTGCTTGAAATTCCAAAGGAACTGTAGTTGTAATAAAGAAATTTCGTAACCGACAACATTTTATAAAAATCAATGATTCCACCGATTCAATGAATTAGTAACATTTAAATCATGATAGAGTGTTTATATATAGTCTAATCGATACCCACACACTCATAAAAACTTATCTCGTTGTTTTCCGGTCGTATTCCGTGTGACACCCCAGGAAAATCCCACATCGGCCGTGGCCAGGAGAGATATTTGGTTCATAAGTAATGTCTTGTCTCTTAAATCACCAACGCGTTTTGGGGCTTAATGTTAGTGGATGAGAGGAGAACTCCACAGTTAAGCGTGCTCAGGTGGGAGAAATTTCAGGATGGGTGACCTCCTGGGAAGTCTCCACTTGGGCAACCAAAAACAAATCCGTGAGCTCTGGATGGGCAAAGCGGACAATATTGGTGATGAGAGGGGCAGGGTGTTACAGATGGTATCAGAGCCACTCCTGTGCCGTTCGGGATGGTGGGTGCACACCTCATCAGGGACGATGAGACTCTAACAGGGGGTGAATGTGACACCCCGGAACACACCTCATCAGGGACGATAAGACTCTAACAGGGGGTGAATGTGACACCCAAGGAAAATCCCACATCGGCCGTGGCCAGGAGAGATCCTTGGTTCATAAGTAATGTCTTGTCTCTTAAATCACCAACGCGTTTTGAGGCTTAATGTTAGTGGATGAGAGGAGAACTCCACAGTTAAGCGTGCTCAGGTGGGAGAAATTTCAGGATGGGTGACCTCCTGGGAAGTCTCCACTTGGGCAACCAAAAACAAATCCGTGAGCTCTGGATGGGCAAAGCGGACAATATTGGTGATGAGAGGGGCGGGGTGTTACATTCCGACACATAAAAACCCACGAAATAACATTACCATGTCGCCGTTTCTTTCAGTCATGCCACCATTTATGTTGTAACCATTCATCATTATTCGCACTTAGTTTTGCGACTACCGAGCATAGGTTTATCGACCTCGGTATCGATTTTGATTCGAGAACATGTACCACTTAGTTTAGTGATAGGAACATATGCTCATAAGATTTAATATATTCATGCTCACCTATTGATTGATAAAGTTGATTCTCCATAATGCTTAAAAAAATGCTTGAGTTAGTTGATGACTTGATGTAGAAGGTGACACTGTAAGTTACTTTTCATATATGGCTAGACCGAGTGAAATGACATCTCATGTTTAATACTAGCATTCTAAAGTTTTTTTTGTTTTTGTTTTTGTTTACCGTGGTTTGTTGAGATTTGAGAAGGGTTATTTATGTTCTCAAAGGAGTGTGTAATTAATTATTATATTTGGTAGTTTATGAAATGATGATATAAAAAGTACGAAATTTATAGAACATTAGTGTGATATTTGATTTCGAAATTATAATTGCATGTTCAAATATATAAATATGTTATTTCAAAGTACTTATGTGGGTGGTTGTGTAAAGTGTTTTGTATCCAAAATGTATGAAGATTATTAGTTTTCCTATCCAAAAGTAATCAAGTTTTCAAAGTGTTCCATTAAAGTTATCATTTTTATAAAAAAACCACCAAACTTTCATTATGTGTTTCACTATATGCCGTCCCGTCGCAACGCGCGGGCACCCCACTGGTATAGAAAAAATAAAATCTTGTTGAAAACTGATATCATGATTCATGGGGTTGTTGGGTTACATCATTAAGCCCAAAACTATTGGGAAATGGGCTTTAAGCTTTTGTATAGGAACAAACGCGATCAAAACTAAAAATAAAAAAAAAATGATTTTAACCTTAAATAATATTGTAATTTAAAAAAAAGAAAATCGGTTAAGTTAGATTTGCGTTCTAACTTAATGATGATTGATATTTTAAGACACATTCAAACTCATAATATTTTAAAACACTATAGAACCGGTGATCGAACAAAATAAGTGTGTTTGTCACTTTGTCCAACTATTGGTTTTAAACACTATTGAACAACATATTTTTTTAAAGTATCAAAAGTACACATTTTTGTACCACTCTCAACAACATTTTTATTTTTGTTACAGATGAGAGAAATGTTATCTCTGATTGCTACAAGTGATAAAACTTAAATAAAGTATGAAGCATATTACTATTTTATTTGATCATCATAACATAAAGTCATAAACCCTTAGATACACAACTAAATTTGACTCAGTTCAGTTTATACACATAAGTCATATGAATTGCCAAATTAAAACCCACAAAATGTTGTAACTGAAATCCTTGACTTATACCGTTCTACATGTTTGCTTAGTTTATATTTGACTAGATTATATCCCGAAAGCTTTCCGGAATAGACAAGTATAATATGAAGTGATAAAAATATGTATTATGACGTAACATATAAATTAATATACTACAATACGAGAAAACAACAATTTTAATCATGTGAATAAGAATGAAGATATATATTAAAAAAAGATGTACAATGGATGAGGAGTAGAGCCAGAAGCAACCATTGCAGGGCGTGATTGAGGCGGTGGTCTTGAAGGTGTGTGTTTTTTTTTTAAAAAGAAGTGATTTTAACCTATTCTGCTATGAATGAAAATAGAATTCCTATTTACTTGTTTGAACGTGATTAGTGAGTTACCTAGACATGATTAATGAACTACCTGAACATATTGTGTTTCTTTTTCTTGTATGAAAAAACCCACAAAAAAATTGTTTTTTTTTCTTTTTGTATAGCACTATGGTATGCGTTGGAAAGATAATAAAACGCTCTTTAATTTGGTGTATTTTTTTTAAATCTCACATATAAAATTTAGAAAAAATTACACCATTAGTCCTTATGGTTTTCACCTAGTTTCAATGTAAGGTACTAAGGTTTTATTGTTTCTCCTTAAGGTATTAACCTTTTAATTTGTATCAATGTCAGGTATTAAGGACTAACCTTGTTAAAACTTAACTAAATTCACCCTCACATGAGTTGCATGTGAGGGTATTATGGTCCATTCACCCCAAAACCCTTTAAACCCCATTTGTGTAACTGCTGTAAAATTAAAAAGTAAAACCCAACACAACACTACCCACTCCCCCCTCATATGTTATTTCATCATACAAAAAAACCATTGAAATGAGGTCATTTGTCTGGTCAGCACGATCTTTCGTTCAAGATCCTTTTGATCGGAGATCCAGTGTAACATCTCCAAATTGGTATGGGTGAAGGCATTTAACTATTTATTTACTAAATAAAAAATGCCACCAAATCTGAAATAGCCGAATAAAAATGGCAAAGAAATCAAGAACACCCACTAATTTTAGCTAAAGGCATTGAACTGAACCATATTTCGTGATCATCAAAAGTACATAGATTCAATTTCTTTAAATGGAGAACTTACTACTACTTCTAGGAGAATATAAAGAACTAATCTAACCCATTAAACCATGACTCAATGTCTCAATCAAAGCATAAATATTAATCTTAATTTAAAGAAATCAATACTGGATGTTTTCAAGTGCAAGTCAAATCCTAATTGACTTATGCAAGTATATCCCGTAGTCAAGAAATCACTTTTCATTATTAGCACAGTAAACTGAAGACAAAATTTACCATTTATATCACAATGAACTCAGTAATCCAAACTACATCATACACATGCAAATGAAAAACCAACGAGGTTGCAGTAATAGAGCAATCAGAACTTGAATAGAATGTAACTCGAGAACGATGAAAAGAAACAACCAAGAATGATTAACAATCGCAGTAAACATAGCCGTTTAACTCATAATCACTAATTTGACCTAAAAATAATTAAGTTACTAAGTCAAGTGATTTAGTTTCCACCAATTTTGACCCCTGGGACATTCTACGTTTACAATCGTCAATCAATCGACACAGGGATCTGTAGCAACAGCCAAACCTGACACTGTGGAAGGCATGTTGGAGAGCCTAGGTATTGTCATGCTTATAATAAAATTTCATTTTTTCTAAATTCTAGAGGTAGCTTTTGTAATTTTTCATTACATTGGGTTTCATGGGCATATGTTTTGTCACCTGCTCAGTTATTTATGAGGCCTGAAACATATTGAGGATTCAATTATTATGGGGTTTAAAGGGTTTTAGGGTGAATGGACCATAATACCCTCACATGCAACTCATGTGAGGGTGAACTTAGTTAAGTTTTAACAAGGTTAGTCCCTAATACCTGACATTGATACAAATAAAAAGGTTAATACCTTAATGAGAAACAATAAAACCTTAATACCTTACATTGAAACTAAGTGGAAACCATAAGGACTAACGGTGTAATTTTTTCTAAAATTTATTAACATTTAAAAATTGTGGGGTGAAACATGAGAGAGAAAAAGACTTATGAAGAGAAATAAAGAGGGATGCCACGTGACACACCCAAAGAGGAAGATGGTCTCATTAAACGTCATGTCAACAAAAGAGCTTTTTTATATTATTATATACATTAGTCAGGTGCCCGCGCGTTGCGGCGGGAAACAACATTTAGTTAACATGTGCATTGTGTATTGTACTTTAAACAATTATTCTATAAAACTTAAATTTAAGATGTCAATAAGAAATTTATTATAATATAGTATCGATGATTTCGGTTCATTTTCGTTTGTTTTCCTTTCGGTTATTACTTAACCATAACATATCATTTTTAAATTAAAAAATTGTAGCAATACTATACTCAAATTAAAGAGAAAAAAATGTTCGTTTATACGGTGTAATAATATTAGGAAAATATTAACGTATAAAAAAATCATGGACGTTTAAAAATCGTGGGGGTAGTTGGTTAAAAGAAGGGTGATTGGGTGAAAAGTGTAATTGTTATTTAAATAAAAAAATTTGAGTAAAGTTGAGGGGGGGGGGGAATGTGTAAGTGTTGTATAAAAGACATATTTGTCCTCAAAAAATAGTTAACATATGCATTGTGTGTTGTACTCTAAGGAATAATGCTTGCAAAACTTAAATTTTAAGAGGTCCTTGTAAAATGTATTACAAGATAGTATAGATTGGTTATTACTTCACCCCAACATATTATTTTTTAAATTTAAAAAAAAAACTATAGCAGTAGTATACTCAAATTAAAAAAAAAAAATGCTCGTTTATACAGTGTAATAATATTAAGAAAATATCAACATGTGAAAAAGTTATGGACATTTAAAAATCGTAGGGTAGTTGGTTAAATAAGGGTGAAAAGTGTAATTGTTATTTAAATAAAAGGAATTGAGTATAGTTGAGGGGACAAATGTGTAAATAGTGTGTAAGTAATTAACATGTGCATTGTGTTTTGTACTCTAAAAATTATACATGTACAAATTGAATTTTAAGATATCAATGGGAAATGTATTAATAAAGTTTAGATGATTTCAGTTCATTTTCGTTTTTTTTTGTTTCGGTTATTGCTTAACCCTAACATATTTTTTTTAATAAAAAACTATAGCAATACTATACTTAAATTAAAGAGAATAAAATGCTCTTTTATACGGTGTAATAATATTAGGAAAATATTATCGTCTGAAAAAAGTTATGAACATTTAAAAATCGTGGGGGTAGTTGGTTAAAATAAATATACAAAAGTGTAATTAGTATTTAAATAAACAGAAATTGAGTAAAGTTTATGGGGGCAAATATGTAAGTATTATATAAAATTATAATATACTATAGATAGATAAGGGGGGAAACTGTAACTAATAAGGGGTATATGTGCAAGTTATGTTTGAAAAGACATAAATGCCCTTAAAAAGTAGTTACTACATGCATTATGTGTTGTACTTTAAGCATTTACAATTGTATTACTTAAAAATTAAGAGTTCCTTGTAAAATGCTTTATAAGATAGTGTAGATAGATATAGATATGACTTGGTTTTCAAGTGAAAAATAAAAAATAAAATATATCAACTTATTATTAGAAAAGTAAATTAATGATTATATATTTTTATATCTCATTACATAGTTAAAGGTTTTAAGGCTACCTGTTGTGGCATGTAAGAACACCGGCGTGGCCACCTCTAAATTATCGCTTCGGCAATCGTTCGCGTAGAGGTGTTATGGCTCGCTCCAGGCCATCGCTTATGTCCCTCTCATAATCCAAGAAATCGCGCCGCGACTGTGGTCGCTTGTGTTTGCAGTGGCTTGCTCGCATTGGGCTTAGCGTGGTCCGGACCTTAAACATAAAAGATGGAAAACAAGCTACATGGATAGACCATTAGGTAAAGAAATTGATGCGGATAAGCCTTTGAATAAAGGGAAAAGGCGGCCCTTACCCCATGGATAATACCCGAACAGTAGCCTATCTATATAACGGGTCTAATAATCAAATAACCATACTATTCCAGGTGAAACAGTGACCTATGTCACTGTTCACGCCATCTCTCATGATGACAAGTAATTAACGCTTGATCCATTAAAACCACTATAAATAGCAGTATACCGCAGTTGGTAATGTGTGATCATTTACACGTGTTTTACATGTGTATTTATCCCTCTTTTACGCATTTAATATGCTTTTATCCTTATAAAACGTCGCTAAATCGTTTCTAAGAGATAAATGCAGGTTTTTTGAAGCAAAAAGCAAAAAGGAGTAAAAAACACATTTACGAGATGAGTCGATAACAAGCTTCTCAAAAGATGATGTATAAAAAAGTTACGGACATTTAAAAATGAAGGTGGAAATAACATGTGACTTGCATGTGCATATATTTTTGACAAAATTACCCCTCCCACTTGTTTAATCCTTTGGACACATGTCATTTTTAGCGACTTCTCACACTTCTAATTTTTTGTAGTCTTTATAGAATAACCCAATCGTAATTAATAATAAAAAAATGTTAAATTACCAATCCCAACCAGAACGGTTTATTTCGTTCTCTCTGTCCTCTAGTTTCCATTATTCTAACACTCAAAACACGAACCCATCCAAACACAAAAGTCCCTCAACTCGGTCCAGAAAAGCGTAAACACAATCACCCACCACACCATAGTCAAATCAATCAATTAATAATAACCCACGCCTTTCTTTCTCTCTCTCTCTCTCTCTCTCTCTCTCTAACCTCTCTCTCTCTACATCTCTGGCAATGTCTCGGAGGCAATCAGAGAACGGAACAGAAGGCGACGACGAGCGAGAAGATGAAGAAGAAGAAGACACAGAAGAGGACAACAACGACTACGAAGAAGAAGAGGAAGAAGATGAACCGAGGCTTAAGTATCAGAGAATGGCTAACGACGTGCCTTCGTTGTTATCGAGTGACGCTGCTTCCTGTGTCGCTGTTGCTGAACGCATGATCGCTCTCGGTACTCATTCCGGTTCCGTTCATATCCTCGATTTTCTAGGGAATCAGGTTAGGTTTTGGAATTTGATTATGTTGTATGTTAATTTAGGTCATTTGATTGATTTATTGATTGATTGAATTGTTAGTGGATTGATATGAGATCTGAAGCTTTCATTGCTTTCATTAGTTTCATAATAAGTATTGGACTATTTTTTGTTGTTTATTTTGGAAGCTTTTTTGGACAATTTGAATTTATTAGTGGCTTAGGGGAGAAAAGAGGGTGGGATTGAAACACTTGATTGTTGAAGGGATGTAGTTAATGATTGATTGAGTTCATCTGATCAGATAGGTTAATTTTGCGTACCGATATGTGTTTGTTGTTGGTGGAAAGGCTTGGAATTCAATTATGTTGTATGTTATATTAGGAATTTGATTGATTTGAGTTTCTAGTAGCGTGATACGAGATCTGAAGCTCAATTTCTGTGACATTTATCGTTTTAGCCTAACTGGAATTTGGTCATTTATATGGAGGCTTTTTTTGGAAAGTTTGAATGTGTTAGCTGGTTAGGGCCTTAGTGCATAGAGAAAAGAGGATGTGATTAGAACACTTGATTTTTAAGGGATGAAGTAATGATCAGAGCACTCTGGTATATGAATGTGGATGATGATATTTATAGGATTATTGTGTTGCCTGTAAGGTTCAGTGGTTGACTGTGGACCGAGGTTCATCTCTTGTCTTTTACAGACATGGTTGCTTCAGGCTTAAAAAAAGTCCATGTGCGGATGGCTTGATCAACATTGGTGATTTGGTGTCTCTTTATGTTAGTTGTACTAGGTCTGCTAGCTATACCGTTCATTGCACCATATCTTATAAAATAATTACCAATCTTCTTTAGGAATTTGTATATGGGAATATTGTGCATGTAAATCAAGATGACCGAGAACAAAAGTTCTGCTGCTACCATGCTTCATAATTACTGATTTGCAATCAACTGTATTATAGATGCATGTCTTGTGAATGACAAGACTGTATCATGTATTGCCACTTGCCAGTATCTAACAAGAGATTAACACATAGCTTCATTTTTAATTTTTTTCTATCTGTAACATCCCTTTTGAGTTCTAATAAATTTCCACGTCAATACTATTTTTCTTCATATATATGAAACTATATATATCTAATGTTCTTGACAGATTAAGGAATTTAAGGCTCATACTGCTGCAGTCAACGATCTTTGCTTTGACTTGGAGGGTGAATTCATTGGAAGCTGTTCAGATGATGGGTCTGTTGTAATTATCAGTCTGTTCACAGATGAGAAACAAAAATTTGATTATCACCGCCCTATGAAGGCTATTGCACTAGATCCGGATTATGCAAGGAAAGCATCTAGAAGATTTGTTGCCGGTGGTTTGGCTGGAAATTTATATTTTAATGTTAAAAAATGGTTAGGCTACCGCGATCAGGTATCCTTGTGCATTTTGTTATTTATCACCTTTTTGTTTACCCTAGCCCGTGCAAGTTTTGTCCTCATTTTGTAAAAACATCCAAATGGCCTCTTTTGTATATGTTTAGGCAATTTGGGTCACAAAACTTTCCCAACAGTTGAAATGGGCAGAAGTTTCAAGTTAATTCATAGTTAGCAACCCAACCTGGTCAAACTGGGTTGGAAGTTGGGTTACATGAGCTATTTGTTGAACAAGGGTGTGGATAAGATTAAGACATCATAACTTTTCTTTATCTCTACATGAAGTTAATATTAGAACTTTTAGTACTATTTATTTGTTTTTTTATTAATGAAAAGATCAACTTCTTATTTTTCAATAAATATATAACAAATTTTATAATGATATTTGTGATATTGGTTAGATAATTAACATGCCTACCTACCATAACTGTTTGACCCGTTTTTTTCAAAATTGCTCATTTTGGCCTGAGCCCATTTTGACCCATCACCTGATGTAAAACAAGACGTCCATTATTCTGTCTGTGCTATACCTCATGTGGGTTAGAAAATGGTTGGGGGGTTTTATGTCATTCTTTTAATCTTCTGTACTTAAAACATAATACATCCTTTTGCATAGATTTTGCACTCTGGAGAAGGTCCAATACATGCAGTGAAATGGAGAACAAGTCTAATTGCATGGGCTAATGATGCTGGAGTAAAAGTATATGATGCTGCTAATGATCAACGTGTTACATTTATTGAAAGGCCTAGAGGAAGCCCACGACCCGAGCTTCTTCTTCCCCATTTAGTTTGGCAAGTAAGCAAAAGATTTCTGATTTTATTACATAGTGACAATAAACTTGTTACTTGTAGTTGCTATATTTAAACCATGGTGTATGATGATATTCAGGATGATACCCTTCTTGTTATTGGTTGGGGAACAGCTATAAAAATTGCTTCAATAAAAACTAATCAGGCCAGAGGGGTAAATGGGTCATACAGACAAATTACAACCTCCAACATGAATCAAGTTGATATCGTGGCATCTTTTCAAACCAGTTATTTCATATCAGGAGTTGCTCCCTTTGGTGACACTTTGGTTGTTCTAGCTTATATACCTGGTGAAGAAGATGGAGAGAGGGAATTTAGTAGTAGTGTTCCATCACGACAGGTAATTCTTCTTTTTTCCCCTCATGTTGTAATGTTTTCAGGCCTGATTCTTTATCTGTAGGCGGCGTTTGGTTTGCGGTCAGGAATCAGTATGGATATGGGGTTGATAGTTGGATGACTGATGTTTATTTTGTGTATTAGAAGAGTGGTGTTGATAATTTTTTCACGAGGATGAAATGTAGGATCCTCTAGGAATGATTGGAGTGACTTTTCCATACCCGACCCCTTGGCGGTTTTGGAGAAAACCCAATTTTCAAGTGTTCCAATATCTAATTTAAAAACACACTCTCAATTTAAAGGGCTTGGTGTTGATTGTCATATACATATATATTTTCTAATTAATCCAAAACTACTATGAGAAATTGAGAATACGATTCTTCACATGCAACCGTTTCCCCATAGTAGCATGCGTGTAGATTGTAGTATTATAATACTGTTTGATCATACATGTGATGGTGTTAAATGTACTTCACTCATAAATATAGTCAATTCTTGGTGGTTTTTGGTCCTTTAATACACATCTTAATGAGTTAACCCCATAATTTTCTATCTATTCTAGAACCTTGATCTCAATAGACTTGTCAAATGGTTTTTTGAAATATAACATGCTTCTATTAATCCTGAAATATAACATGCTTCTATTAATCCTGAAATATAACATGCTTCTTGTATTAATCCTGTTTTTTTTTTTAAATATAACATGCTTCTATTAATCCTGAAATATAACATGCTTCAAATGGTTTTCTACTGTAAGCAGGGAAATGCACAAAGACCAGAAGTGCATGTAGTGACTTGGAACAATGATGAATTGGCAACAGACTCATTACCTGTTCTAGGATTTGAGCATTACAAGGCGAAAGATTATTCTCTTGCTCATGTTCCTTTCACTGGTACATGTTCAGGCTCATCTCTAGTTATTTCATAAAGCATAAGTTACTTACAAATTTTGGATGTAGGTAGCAGCTATGCAGGGGGTCAGTGGGCAGCTGGTGATGAACCATTATACTACGTTGTGTCCCCAAAAGATGTAGTTATTGCCAAACCTAGGTAAGTAGCAGCCCTTTACAAAAAGAAACTTGTTTTCTACTTCGTTTCATGCTCCTAGTTTTGACCCATTTACTTATGAACGAGTTTATTTGGACTGTGTTTTATTTTTAATTAGTTAAATTAAAAAAAGATATGCGAGGGTTGTAAGTCACCCAAAGTCTTATCATAACTTTTTAATGCATATTATGACATCCTAAATCATTTTATTTAAAGATATAGTTTAGTACTGTATTATATTGTTTTTGTAACCATAAGTGACACTTAAACTATCTATAATGATATTTAATATTGGACATAAAAGTTTATGCGAGTCAACTCGACATGTTTTAGCTCATGATTGCCAAATATTGCTCACGTTTGTTTTTGTTTGACCAATTTCTATCGATTTCTATATTTTCACATCTAATATCTTGTGAATTTGATGCCTAAGAAGTGACTAAGACCGCTTGGAAGGATCAACTATTTAACCCAGTTTTATCAGTTGTCTTGATTGATATCTACATTTAAGTGCGTCCAGAAGACTAAAGCATAGTGCTTTAGTTTAATATGAACACCCTCTACAAGCTGTTGATTTGGCCTGAAAATTTTGCCATTATTTGTTAGACATAAGGTATCCATGTAATATTATTTAACTTAAAATGGTGTTATGCTTTTGACTGCCAGGGATGCAGAAGATCATATTAATTGGCTTCTTCAACACGGATGGCATGAGAAAGCTTTAGCAGCCGTTGAAGCTGGACAAGGGCGTAGTGAGCTCCTTGATGAGGTATTTTTTTTTTACTTATTTCAAGTGTAAATTCATAATTTGAAGGCTAAAATTTATCAAGATTCTTTTGTCGTGCTAAATTTATGTAAAACCTGTAATAATTAAAGTTATTGCCTTACTGGAATGAGTAATGAATCTGCCTCATCAGCACTTAGGCATAACTGAGAAACTAATTTAACAACTACAAATATTTATCGTTTTAGTACATACAGTTCCTATCTAACCATGACTTTGTAATATGTTATTGTAGGTAGGGTCGCGGTATCTGGATCATTTGATTGTAGAAAGGAAATATGCTGAAGCAGCATCTTTATGCCCCAAAGTGTTGCGAGGTTCTGCTGCGGCATGGGAAAGGTTTTTAAAATAGATCACAAATTAAATGTTTATCAACTTATCGTAGAATATTTTCAGCAAGTGAAGCTATAAAAAAAGGAAAAATAAAATTTAAAATGTTTAACTCTCACAGATGGGTTTTCCACTTTGCTCAACTCCGTCAGCTTCCTGTGCTAGTTCCATACATCCCAACAGAGAACCCAGTGCTACGTGATACTGCTTATGAGGTATGTCATATACAACAGGTTGAGTAATGGGTCAGGTTTACGGGCCACTATGGGCTGGGTCAGGTTTGGTTGCCCTGAAAACACTTTTTATTATCTGCATCTAATTTTTAAACGCAGTTAAGGCTTTAACTATGATTACGAAACAATACTATAAATCTTTGAATAATGTAACTTGGGAAATGTATGCATTAAGATTTAAGATAAGACTTTGGATGACTTTCAACCTATTTGATCCATCCCTGTTTAATTTCCCTTCACCAGTTCACCCCAGAATTGTTGTACAGGCTACTATATTATTAGACTGTCCGCTTTTGAGAATGAATAATTATTATTTACTAATTCCACTTTACCTGTAATTACCTTTACGATAAATATTCCTAGCCATTAGTATCTTACACGCATTTGGGGTAAATTGCCATTGTATTAACTTATAATTGCTTAAACTGCAAATTATGGGTTTCAAATTTTATTTGCTTGTGGACATTAGTTTTGGGGCAGGGGGTATTTTTTTACATGACCCATTTTACCAGTTTCAGATAAAACACAACCCATATCAACTTATTGGCAAGTAAACGGGTAAAAATGCTGCCTTATTGTTTAAATTATACAAATGCCATAGCAGTTGATTACTGTGATGGTGTTTAATTTGTTTGAAAATGCAGGTTGCTCTTGTAGCTCTGGCAACAATTCCATCTTCCCACAAGGATCTTTTATCTGCTGTGAAATCTTGGCCACCTGCAATATACTCTGCATCACCTGTCATTGCAGCTATAGAGCCTCAACTTAACACGTCATCTATGAGCGATGAACTCAAAGAGGTGAGAACAAGCATTAGTTGATACCATGTGTGCTTATTTGTAGTATATAATAAACATATTAAATCTCAGTTTTTTTGCTATGTCAGGCACTGGCAGTGCTTTATGAAATTGATGGGCAACATGAGAAAGCTTTTGCAATCTATGCTGATGTAAGGCCTCACTTGTAACTTGTATACCCATGGCACCTAGAGCTAGCGAGCTGGTCGAAACAGGACGGGTTTGGTTGGGTTGGGTTTGCCAATAAACACTTTATGTGTAATTTTTTTATTAAATTAGGTTAATTATGATTACAAAAATATAATATTACAAATTGCATTAAAAATCAGCTCCTTGAATAGAAGCATTTAGGAGGTTTTATGAATTAAAGATTTAAAGGTAGCCAACGGGTAACTATTGGCCCGTTCATTTGAGATTACAGATAACCCAAAATCGGTCGATGCATAAGAAATCAGTTGAAAATGCCACCTTTAAATTGGTAGAAGTTTCACCATATGAATTATTGCTTTCTGAAAGTCTCTCTTAAAAATGTCATTAACTCATTTGCATTTTTTTAACTTCTGTTTTTCAGCTTATGAAACCAGATATCTTCGAGTTTATTGAGAAGCATAACTTGCATGATTCCATTCGTGAAAAGGTGCGAGAAAGTTCATGTTTACAAGCAAATTATACATTCGAGTACCTGATTTTCTTTTATCCTATATTAAAGTGGAAAATGCCCATATTTTTTTTATTTTTTATTTTATTTCAGAAATTGGAACAACTTACATGTTTTCCACATATGTGTTCAATCATCTGATTTGTGAACATTTTCTTATTAATTACAGGTTGTCCAGCTAATGCAGATTGATCAAAAGCGTGCGGTTTCACTGTTAATCCAGTACAGGGATTTAATCACCCCTTCTGACGTTGTTTCCCAACTTCTGGCTTCAAAAAAGCAATGTGATTCCAGATATTTTCTGTATGAGTATTTGCATTCACTATTTGAAGCTAGTCCACATGCTGGCAGAGATTTTCATGACATGCAGGTCTGTGAAGATTTCAGATCAAGAATTCTTTTATCTTAGTTGCTTCTTAGTATAAGAGATTACAGTCATTGAAAATCTTGCCATGTCCGTTATCGAAACAATTAAAATTTGGTTACTTAAAAAAAATGCACATTCATTTTGCTACCTTACATCTTAAAGATCACATTTAAACGCCGGTAGAATTTTTTCCATACCACAAGATTTTGCATTTTTTAGATCGAAAAATTGAAGTTACGTTACTATTTTCCCTCTCGAAAGTAGAAATGTTACGGAAGTAGTTGGGTTTCATTTTGCTCCACAGATCTATTTCTTGTTAATGGGTTGTGTTTTATCTGTGATGCTTCATATTAAAAAAAATGGCTAAAAGGGGATCAGGTCAAGCTGGTTGAAAGTCCCCCCAAGTCTGTTTTTAAAGGCCTGGAACCTCCAATTTTGAAAAAAAAAAAAATAGACAAAAATGTGTTTTTGGGTCAACCCAACCTGACTCAACCCAATCTAATCCAATCCATTTTGACCCGTTACCCAATCTAGCTCAGGCTCGCCCATGTTGTTTTGACCGTGTTGCTAGATGCAACTAAATGAGGCACTTCCACTGAGTTGAGGAATTATAGAATAGTTTCTAAATAAAAATTGCTTCATCAGCAAGTTTTTTAAAATGTGAATGATCAATAGGGAATAAAACATAGAAGTATTTTTTGTTCTTATAGTTTGTGAACTAGAAGTAGTGATTACAAAAATCCTGAACCTAGCGAGGGATCTACCATTGCAGTTCTTGATGGGTTAATGATTATCACTTTTTATCTTCTCATTATCATCCTATGTAGTCTAGGTTTCTCTTAAATGTATGATCATGCTCCTAGAATTTATGATATTATTTCTTCAGGTCGAGCTTTATGCAGAGTATGATAAGAAAATGCTACTTCCTTTTCTTCGTAGCAGTCAACACTATATGCTTGAAAAGGTTTGCTAAATTGATGACTATAATTTTATTATATTCCATTATCTATTTTAATATGCTAACTGCTAACATTATGTTTCCAAAATGTGATGTTTAGGCCTATGAAGTTTGTGTTAATAAAGATTTACTTAGTGAGCAAGTTTTCATTCTTGGTAGAATGGGTAACACAAAGCAAGCCCTTGCTGTTATTATTGACAAACAGGGGGATATAAAAGAGGTTCTTGACATTTTTTTTTCTCATTTGGGTTTCAACCGTGTTGATTGCTTTTTTAAAAAAAGTAATATAACATAATCTTTTTACAGGCAGTAGAATTCGTCAGTATGCAGCATGATGACGACCTGTGGGAAGAACTTATTAGACAATGTATGAATAAACCCGAAATGGTATATACTTGCTCCTTGCACTGTCCAAGTTTCTAATAGTTTTTGTTATCATGCTTGATGGAACTAGTTATACAAAGAAGAATAAAAATTAGGAGAAAGATGTTTCTGGCCAACCCAACCACCTGACCTGCTCGATTTTATACCTCTGAAATATTATTATTTTTTTTGCACGACAGGTTGGTGTTTTGTTAGAGCATACTGTTGGCAATCTTGATCCTCTTTATATCGTCAACATTGTACCAAATGGTTTGGAGATCCCTCGGTTAGTATTAATTATTGCTTGCTTTGATATTATATATTTGTTTGATGCAATTTTGTTTTCAATCTTTGTGATAGATAATTGAACTTCTATGCTTTTTGGCATATCTCGGTATCTTTTTTGTTGATGCGAAGATTTTAATCAACTTGATCCATTAATTTCAGGTTGAGAGATCGTTTAGTCAAGATTATCACAGATTACAGAACAGAAACTTCTCTGAGACATGGTTGCAATGATATACTCAAGGTATTTGAAAATTTTCCAATTTGCAGTATCAACCAATCTTCTATAATATATAAATGAAACCAATGTGGGACACATGGCATATTCCCAGGCCATCTAACTAAGTTTTTCCCGCTCATTTTACCAGGTCAATTAAATGGGTCATGGATACTCCATCTATTATTAAATTATTTTTTCTCTCTCATGTGTATAGCACATGCACTTTCCCCCATGATTTTTAAGTGTTAATAACTTTTTTAAATGTCATTTTTTTTGAAAAAAAATTACACCAAATTAATGAGCGTTTTATTATCTTTCCAAATCAAGAAGTAAGAAGTAAAGCATCTGTTGCAACCAAAGTCTGTTTACTAAGGTCTGTTCTAGAGGAGTGGGTCGTTTAATGAGATTTGTCTGAAACAACTGTTGCATCAAACAGATGATGCTTCAACGGTTTTCTTGCAATAGTTGTTTGAAGGAAACTGTTGAAGCAACATCTGTTTGAAGCAATAGTTGTTTCAAACATATCTCCTTAACAGACCCACTGCTCTAGAACAGACCTTAGTAAACAAACTTTGCTTGCAACAGATGTTTGGCTTTTTGATTTGGTCTTTAATAAACAGACCTTAAAAAATGATATAGTCTTCCCGTGCATCGCACGGGATTTCACCTAGTTTACTAATATAATAAATTGGTTGATTAGGTTAAGTTTTATCTCTTATGGGTGAAAGGGTATTGCAAAAAACTAATTAAAAAATATTGGGATCAAGTTACTTGAATGGGTCACAAATGGGTCAAAAGCCGCCCATCTGTATTTTTAATCCATACATCGTTTTGTTTATTTTATAAAAAGTTATATTATTATTAAAATAGTATTGTTTTGAGTAAGTTACATAATTTGTCTTTGTGGTTTTGTCAAATACTTGAATGTTGTCCTTTGTCAAAACTTTTTACGGATTTCATCCCTATTTTCACTGTTTGCTTGCGAATTTGGCCTCTGGTCCGTAAAATTCTTTACATCCCAGCTGTTAAATATTCTGAATTGACCATTTTTCCCCATCAGGTACACTTGGTCCCTCAAATTAAACGAATCTAATAATAATAATGCTTAATTGCTTATTATCTTATCATTAACATAGAATATGGACCACCCCCTCTAAAGTTAGTAGATTTTGAACTACCTGCTACCCCACATCATCATGGCCGCCATTCTCCTCGCCACCTCCAAACAGCCAAACCACCACCATGACCACCAGTAACCATCTCCGGCCTATGGCCACTTCACGCCAAACCCTAAATCAAATCGCAACTCTCAAGTTGAACCCACCACTGAACCACCATCATCTTGCAGCCAACTTAACCACTACTAATAATCTGTCAACGTGATGCTGTCAGGCGGATATTGTCAACCTGCTAGTAAAATATTACAAAGAAGCAAGACGAGCAATATATCTCAGCAATGAAGAACAAGAAACACGTTCCAACATGAACAACGAGGGAAGTAATCCAATGGAGCGAGCCCCCGTCCTAAAGTCCATGGAAGCCAAATCAAAAACCCGAGCAGGCGGAAGATGTTGCATCTGTTTCGACCCCTTATCTATTCAAGGTGCATCGATGATTGTTTTCTTTTGCTGTCACGCATACCACTTGCATTGTTTAATGGATTCCACCAATAATATCACCACCAAAAAAGGGACAGGAGTCACATCTGGTAACTCTTATTCCAATGGTGATTACATGGAAGATGAAGACGATGAAAACGACCAAGATACCCCTTCGGGTGGCTCTCGGATGCGGTGCATCTTGTGTACAACCGCAGCCGCTGGTTGATTTGTGCACGTGTTTGTTTTTTTTATTCATGATTGTGGTGTCACTTGTATATTATGTATTGGTGTTATTTAATGGTGGTGAGGTGTAAGTGGTGAGAAAATGAGGCTTTTTGTTGATTAATTTGAGAGATGGACTCGTGAGAAGCTGCTGTTGTGTTTATGGGCGCAATATTAAGTTAATAATATTCTTTGACTCATCTACAGGTAAAACAAATTACACAAGAAAAAAATCATGTTTCCTTGTAACTAAAGGTGTCTTGTTTTTATTTTTATTTTTTTACTCTTTTGTTGTAAGAGTTTATTTCTATTATAAGTTATTAATACGAGTGATTATAGGTTGGTATTAGCCTTAATCGTACATGAATTCGAAAATGAGCCTAACACCACTTTTGATATTAGCCTTAATCTTCATGCTCGTTGGAACATCTGTTACCGCGATACATACCAATAGACCGCGATTGAGCATTCTAAGTGAATATCCGAAGTATGATGAGTCTCTTACTCCTGATTTTGTATTTTATAACTATACACAAACCCTTGACCATTTCAACTATAAGCCCGAAAGTTATATGACGTTCCAACAAAGTTATATCGTAAATTCCAAATATTGGGGTGGGCCCAATATGAGTTCGCCAATCTTTGTTTTGATGGGCACCGAGATAGATGTTTTCCAAGTGCTCGGTGCGGGGTTTTTTCCTATCCTTGCTTCATAGTTCCATGGTCTCTTAGTGTACATAGAAGTAAGTTATTAGAGACGGTTTCATTAGTCATAACTTTTTTAAACGGCAAACTAACCTACTAAAAAATATATATAGTTACACCTTGCAGGATTTGAACCCTCCACCTTTTGGATAGAGGGAAACACTTTAGCACCACACTATGTCCCTTGGTGACCATTTATCATAACCAAGCATGATTTTATTTACTAGTAAAGTAATATCTAATTGATTTGCAGCATCGATACTACGAAACTTCAATGCCAATTGGAACAGAAGAAGAAGCATACAAGGATGCCAATAGTCTTGGATTCTTTAGCTTGGAACAAGCTTTAGCAGACTATGCCCAGTTAATTCTTTATCTTAAACAAAATCTACCTGCACAAAGTTGTCCTGTTATAGTTGTTGGAGGATCATATGGTGGAAGTTCTATTATGGGTGTAAGCGTACATGTAATAATTTAATAGAACTCGAGCTCAGCCAGTTTCAAGCTCTATATTAAAATTCAAACTCGTTTCTAACTTATTTTCAAGCTCGGCTTGTTTTGTGTTTAGTGTTAGCCTCATGGTTTCGTTTGAAGTATCCACACATAGCTTATGGTGCACTAGCGGCGTCTGCCCCTATTCTCTATTTTAAAGGTCTAACTCCTGAAGACGGATATGCACGTGTGGTATCTAATGATTTCAATGTAAGCAAATCAAACATTTAACTTAAAAAAATATGTTAAGATATTGTTGATACAATCTTTATTGCACAGAGTACAACTGAGAGTTGCTATAAAACCATTAAGAGTTTTGGGCCGAAATTGATAGGGTTGCTGCTCAGCCCAATGGGCTTTCAACTCTTTCACAAATATTCAACACTTGCTTGTAAGTTGCTACATCTGCATCTACATATACATCCCTAATAAGAGAGTATCTCGGGTGCCACATGCCCTTTACAAGGGCTGCCACATTGATACCATATCATCTCCAACTAGGATTACATTTGTCAATCCCACAATCAACAAAAAAAAAAAAAAAACACGAAAATACCAATATTGGTTCATTGCGCAGGATATTGATCTTTTTAAAGAGTATTTTAGTCTTTTTATACTCATATTATAGTTAGGGATGAGCTCGGGACGGGATCGGTACCGAACCGATACCGATCCCGACAATACCGATACCGAAAAGTCCAAAAACCCAATACCGATCCCGATACCGAACACATACGGTACGGTACGGTATCGGTTCGGTATCGGTACGGTACCGGTATGGTATCGGTATTTTGCCTTAAAATACCGATACCGTACCGATCCCGTACCGATACCGATAATACCGAAACCGAAAATCCATAAATATGGATACCGATACCGATCCCGAAACCCCTCAGTTCGGTATCGGTTCGGTACGGTTTCGGGATCGGTATTCGGGCTTGAATGCTCATCCCTAATTATAGTAGGGATGAGGATATTGGTATTGACTACCTAAACTACCATTCTCTATATCTAAAATACTGATATTGGTTCATTTTTTGTACCAAATTTGGCGAAAATCGGTATTGGTATTTTCAGATCGGTAACACTATTTTACCTTAAAATACCGATACCTTACCATATTTTCAGGATTGGTACCAAGTTTTGACAACAATCAGTATCAATATTTTCGGCATCAGGTCAGTTCGGTACGGTTCGATACTGAGCTCTAGGTTACTAAATCCATTCCTAACTACCCAACAAATCGGTTCATTTCGTTAGTCATCCATCTTCATCTTCTTCCTTTCATTTCATCTCAGCAGACCTGAACCCACAACAACAATCGTCTACTTGAAATCCAACATCAAACAGAACGAATGGATATGTGATCCATTTGGGTCATCGAAATCGCTAACAATAACTTCAGGTTGTTTATGATCATCTAATCAGGTATGATATCTCCCATCAATTCATTTCATCTTTTATTTATTTTTCTTGTTTCTTCGTATCTCAATCTTCTAAACTTTGATTATTATTATTATTATTATTGCCTAAATACTATAATGTCTTTGTATTGCAGCTCAGGTGTTTGATAAAATGCCTAAACCACTTTTTTTTTTTTTTTTTTTTTTTAAGAAAAAAAATAAGAAAGTGACGATAGATTTTTTCTCAACTAAACCCACTAACCCAATATTACAGACACAAGTAACTCAATAAATGCAAAACATGGAATACATAAATGGATGTGAATGTGTACAGGACTGTAAACGAACCGAATGTTTAGTAAAGGCCTAGGGGTGTAAACGAGCCGAGCCGAGCCGAGCCCGAGCCTGACTGGGCTCGAGCTCGGCTCGTTATGGTTTTATGAAGCTTGAGCTCGAGCTCGGCTCGGTTCGAGCCTAAAATCTTGAGCTCGAGCTCGGCTCGCTAGCAAAATCAAAAGCTCAAGCTGAGCTCGGCTCGGCTCGAGGTGATTTGAGAACAATCTCAAACGAACTCAAAGCTCGGCTCGAGATCGCAAAAGCTCGGCTCGCGAGTGTTATTAAATGGGCCTATGAAGTAAGGACTTGGCTTTGGAGATGTGGGCTATAAATTATAAGAAATATATAAATAACTTATAATTATGTTTGGGCTCATTTAGGCTCGCGAGCCCAATCGAGCTTTGTATTTAGGGCTCGAGCTCGGGCTCGATATTTTAGGCTCGGGCTTGGGCTCGGGCTCGGGCTCGTTAAGGCTCGGCTCGTTCGGGCTTTTTACCGAGCCGATCCCGGGTAGCTCTCGAGCCGCTACGTGTCATTTGCACCCTTAAGTAAAGCATTTGTGAACTGTTCAATGGGGGTGGGGGGTTTATATGTTCACTTGGTTAATAAACAAATGAAGGTTAACAATTCTTTTTGTTCATTTAGTTAAAAAAAAGGATGAGTGTTTGTTTACGTTTATTCGCTTATGTTTTTTAGGTTACGTTTGTTTAAGTTCGTTCGTTTATATATTCATATAAATTTTTAGGTCCATTACAATTTAGTTTTATTATATTTTTTTAGGCCCCCTGACTGATTGATGTTAACTTTCATTTTAACCGGTGTCCGCTTAGTTATGTTCATTCTTGTATGTTTGTTTGTGTTCATGAACCAGTCGTTTTATACTATTAACAAACAAACATGAGAACATTCACTTTCTTAACTAGCGAACATGAACAAGTAAACCTTGTTTGTTTACTTGTTCATGTTCAATCATTTGTTCGGTAAATGTTAAATATACGAACACAAACGCCTTTTTCGTGTTCTTTCAGTTCGATTATTCTAATGCAATACTATAAATTGATGTTGTAATCAGGAAAAAGGGCGGGGGTTGATTCAGTAAATCTAAAATCATCTTGTTTATAATCCAAGGTCCATCACAATGTGGAGGCCAGTATTGATGGCTAAACTGGTTCGACAATTCAGTCGTCTTGGACCCATTCGGGCTCAGACCGTTGCTTGCATCCACAATGAGCCAACTGTTACTACAACACCTCTTAAGCTATACACGGCCAAGCCCATTTTCAAACGCCAAATAGGTGAAAACGTGTCAAGAAATGAGAAAGTCAACTTTTTGGATAAAATCTTGAATGAGCTTGATAATAGTAAAGAATCTGTATACAATGCGCTTGATGCGTGGGTAGCATGGGAACAAGATTTCCCAATTGGACCTTTGAGGCAGGCGTTGATTGGTCTTGAGAAAGAACATCAATGGCATAGAATCATTCATGTTATAAAATGGATGTTGAGCAAAGGTCAAGGGACAACAACTGGAACGTACGGGCAGTTGGTCCGGGCACTAGATAATGATCATAGGGCAGAGGAAGCACACGAAGTTTGGGTGAAGAAGCTTGCTGTGGACTTGCATTCAGTCCCATGGCAGCTATGCCACCAAATGATTGGGGTGTATTGCAGAAACAATATGATGGAACGGGCGGTTAAGCTTTTTAAGGCGTTAGAAGCGTTTGATAGAAAACCGAGGGATAAGAAGATAGTGAAGAAAGTTGCTGATGCATATGAGGTTTTGGGGTTAGTTGAAGAGAAAGAAAGAGTCATGGAGAAATACAAGAGTTTGTTTAATGAGACACCAGCCTCCAAGGAATCCACAAGAACTTGGACAAAGAAGTCAAAAGCTAATCGCAAAATGGGTTCCTGACGTTTTAGGAAAAAGTATTAATTTTGGTTCGGATAAAAATGGGTTCGGGTTGAAAAGATCTGTTTTGTGTGTACTGGAAATTGGATCTTCACCTGATGCAAATCTATGATGGGAGGTATTTCGGTTTCTTTTGCATATTATTTTTGCTGTCATTGATAAACAGGCAGGCTATAGCAAGAAATGGCATCATCCATGCTTTAGCCTTATATTATGTATTGGTGTTATTTAATGGTGGTGAGGTGTAAGTGGTGAGAAAATGAGGCTTTTTGTTTGTTTAATTTGAGAGATGGACTCGTGAGAAGCTGCTGTTGTGTTTAGAGGGTGTTTGGGATTGCGTTCTGAATTTGATTTTTAGATTATTGCGTTTTGAAAACGCAAATAATCAGTTTTTAGTGTTTGGGATTGCGTTTTGAAAACGCAGATAATCAGTTTTTTAGGCTGTCAAAACGCAATAATCTATAAGCAGCTCCACCTCTGCTTTTCCAAAACGCATAATCTGTTTTGAATAATCAAATCCCAAACACTCCCTAAGTTAATATTCTTGATGCATCTACAGGTACAACAAATTACACAAGAAAAAATCATGTTACCTTGTAACTGAACTTGTTATGTTTTTTTTTTAATTGTTATTTTTTATTTTTTTCATTCTTCTGTTGTAATGTAAGAATATATTTATATGCAATGTTTTTCTTTTAGATTTTCATAACAGATCAACAGTATAGTATGGTCATATTGGTTACAACTTACAAGGGAAGATGTCCAGTTATTGATCGGTTCTGGTTGGTGTCAATTCAAATTCCTTTTAGTTAATAAATCCAGTCAGGCTTGGGTTCAATTCCCACTAGCTACATTTGGAGGACATTGGTGAAGGGGAAATGAGGGATGACCCAGCCATTGGCTTGGGTTCGAGTCCTGATCCCGACCGGTTTTACCGATTATTTCACTGTCGTGCCTTCGGGCGGGTGAGTGGTCGGGTTTTCTCGGGAATTGGTGGCAATTGGTGGCCCGGGTACTCTCGAGTACCTGATTCGCCAAAAGGGTGCCCGAGAGTACTCGGAAATTGATTCGTTGGCCGTTCAAAAAAAAAAAAAAAATCGAGTCAGGTGTTACAAAATAAACAATAAAATGTAGTAGACAGGTGATATATTATTTATAAAAAAAATGTAAACATTTAATATTTGTTGTCTTTTTATAAAATCATAACCTACCTGTTATGGAGTGGAATCATTGCAAGGTATGAGACTTGTCTCATATAAGTTGTACTAGTTTTTAACCCGGAAGCGTCCCGGGTTGAAATATCTAATATGACATCATATTATTATTATTATTATTATTATTATTATTATTATGATTATTATTATTATTATTATAAACAAATCTCTGCCATAAGTTATGATATTCAAATATAAAAAAACGAATCTCTGCGCCGGGGTATAAATCTAGTGCCATTACAAATGAATTCGGAAGTTTGTAATCGATCATTCTAAAAGAACTAACATGAAATAAGAAAAAAAAGTTAATTATTAAATATCGAACGCATTAGTTTAAGGGTTATGTGATGCGTTAAAAAATTCATAGGTATATGATCGGGTATATAGTTCGGGTATTTGGGTATGTTGTTTCGGGTAATCGGGTCGTGTATCATCTAATCCCAGACCCGACCCAAGCCCACAATTTTTTTTAAACTAATCCCAATCCCATCACAATACCTGTCGGGTTACAAAAAATAGTCGTTTTTTTCTCCGTTTTTTATATAGCACTATAGTACTCGTTGGAAAGATAATAAAACGCTTGTTAATTTAGTGTAATTTTTTTTCTTTAAAAAATCTTGTATATAAAAGATATTAACGTTTAAAAGTTATGGGAGGAAACATGAGAGAAAATAATAAATGTTTAATATTTAGATTTAGACTATAAGGAGTGGTGGGGGGGAAAGAGGGGGATGAAGCGCCATATGGCACTTGTGGGACCCTTGTGGGGGGAAAAATAATTGTGGGGAGTGGAAGGGGGGGAACAGGGGGGGAAGGAAATAATATTATATTGTGTTAAAGTTAAAAAAAAAATAAAAAAAAACTGACCAATCGCGTTGTGCCACGTGTCCAAGCCACTCCCCCCACGCCGGTGAAACTCCCCCCGCCCCCTTCCACGCCCTTCTGCGGCGGTGTTCCCCCCTTCCCGCCCCTCTCCCGCCCCCCACTCCGTTCAGTCTTAGTAGATTAGGTATTTAATAGATTAAGTTAAAGGAAAGGAAAGATGTGTTCCCGAGTTTCATTAAAGAAAGGAAAAGAAAGGAAAACAAAATATGGTGTTTCTTTTGGTAATAAAAAACTATAAACGAACCAATCGTCCATTTCTCAGTTGGTTTGGTTTAGGTTTTTCTTTTGGTTATGCTCTTAGGTTATTCTGTTTGTTTTTTTGTTTTTGTTTTAAATGTTTGTTGCTCAACCATTGTCAAACAACAAATGAAACCCTCAAATATGTAACCTTTGTTTTTTGTTATTGTTTTATTAGTTTTTCAACTCTCTTTAAAAATATTGAAGTCATAATCGAACTAGGAAATCGTTATATACTATGTTTAAATTGTTTCAAATATTGCTTTGCTAATAACGACTAAAATTCTATAATTAAGGAATAAACAAATGTCCAATGTTACAACTCCAAACACAACAAGAGAAACAACTATAAATCCTAAACAAACTCTATTCTGTTAACACCAAACACATGAATTCGAAAATGAACCGAATACCACTTATGTTATTAGCTTTGTTAACGATGCTCATCGGTACATCTGTTACTGCAACACTAACCAATAGACCGAGTCTAAGCATTCTAACAAAAAAGCTCATTTCTGATCCCAAGTACAACGAGCCACTTTCTCCTGATTTTGTATTCTATAACTATACACAAACCCTTGACCATTTCAACTATAAGCCCGAAAGTTACATGACATTCCAACAACGATATATCGTAAATTCCAAATATTGGGGTGGGGCCAATACGAGTTCGCCAATCTTTGTTTACATGGGTGCCGAGATAGATGTTACTTATGAAGTGCTCTTTGCCGGATTTTTTCCGGTCCTTGCTTCGCGGTTCCATGGTCTCTTGGTATATATAGAGGTAAGTCGTTAAGAGTCTTAAAGACAGTTTAAATAATCATAACTAAGCATGTTTTGTTTTTACTCATACAAGCACAAATAGTCGGTCTGGCCTTGAACCTGTGTTCCTATGAGTTCGTCTCTCAAGAAATTCGCACGGAGGAAGATCCTGAATTTGAGACTTTCTACACCAAAAATATTCTCTTAAACAAAGGTACTGAGGACTCTTAGTCACATGGATAGTTCAATGTGCTCATTGGCGCCTGACCAAAGTGCAGTGATGTATGTAGCTGAGTCATCCTGGAGGGAGAATTTTTCTCAAACAAGCATAGTGTTCGATATTGATTTTTCTGAGACTTACTGCTGACGTCATTTAACCACATATTTGTTAAAGGAATAATTACCAAAATACTCATTGTTAGATAAAATTTTGTCCTAACATGCCTATTCTTTTTAGACTTTTCAAAGTAATCAGGCTCATTTCTACCAATTAGAAGCTGCCACATTAGCTCCACAGGACAAGACATATAGGATCCATAGGCCCCCAATGTATATAATAAAGTGAGAAATCTTTGCATCTCATAAAAGAAAAAAGGAGTTGGATAAATTCAATTGCTGATTAGAACGAGTTGAACAGGGTTTTACCTATCATCATTGATTATCATGTTATAGTCTTCGTAAAACATATATGCAATGATATCTAATTAATTTGCAGCATCGATACTATGGGACTTCAATGCCATTTGGATCGAAAGACGAAGCATATAAGGATGCCGATAGTCTTGGATACTTTAGCTCGGAACAAGCTTTAGCCGACTATGCCCAGATAATCCTTAATCTTAAACAAAATCTATCTGCACAAAATTGTCCCATTATAGTTGTTGGAGGATCTTATGGTGGAAGTAAGTCGTATTTTAAGTTCTATATTAAAGTTCGAGCTTAATTAGATGTTGATTAAGTTTTTCAAGCTCGAACTTAACTTTACTTAGCTCTGCTCGTTTACTATTTGTTGGTTATTTTTTTAGATATACATAATTATATATACAATAATATTTATTACATAGAAGGTGGAATTAGAGGAGGGTCAAGAGGTCTACTAACCCTCTGATTACGAAGAGACTCTTATGATGACCTCTCGATAAAAAAAAGGCCTAGTTATGCCACTAAGAAAAGAGTCTAGTAAAGCTTGGGCTTGTTAAAACTATATCGATTCGTGCTTTAGCTTGTCGATTTTAATATAGCCCACAAACGACTTGGATCGTATGCAACTTAATTATATTTTTAAGTTTTCGTTTAATTTTTTTATTCATTAAAGCGGTTATTACACAAATTATGGAACAAACATTTTCATGCAAATTTTCAAATCGTATTTTTCATATGATACATGTATATCATGTACTATTGATGTGCATCCCGAATTTTAATATAAACATAATTTATTTTTTGTTCAAATGTACGATGAGAATCGAAATTATAAAAAAAGCTCACATTTAAATATACTTAAATAAAAGTTATTTATTTGATTTGGGTCTAGTGTTAGCCTCATGGTTTCGTCTGAAGTATCCACACATCGCTTATGGTGCACTAGCGGTATCGGCCCCAATTCTCTATTTTAAAGATCTCACTCCCGAAGATGGATATGCACGTGTGGTTTCAAATGATTTCAATGTAAGCAAACAAAACATTAAACTTAGGATTATTATGTCGAGATATTGTTGTTACAACTTTTTATACACAGAGTACAAGTGAGACTTGCTACAAAACCATTAAAGATTCTTGGGCCGAAATTGATAGAGTTGCTGCTCAGCCCAATGGGCTTTTGAACCTTTCTCAAATATTCAACACTTGCTTGTAAGTTGCTACATGTTTCATAGTTGCATCAAAGGGGTAATTTATGTTTAGGGACGTATCTTGATTTGATATATGTATTGAAAATGTCATATAGCTTCAAAAGACATTATCTTGTATTGTTTTTATTAAGTCTGAACAAAACATGTAAAATCAAAACATCTTTAAGGTTTGCTTTCAGAAGATAAAAGTCTTAAAGTACTTTCATGTTGACACTTCATCAAATATAGTTTAGAGTTTTATTTGTTATAAACCTTGCATTTGAGTTATATAGAAATGACATGATATACACTTTTTTGTCACATAATTATTTTACGCCCCGCTCACGGCTGTGCGCATATAATGTATATATGTGTGGCCCTCGGGGGGCAAAAGTAAAATTGCACTAATTTTAACGTTATTTTACTAATTTCATGAAAATAACGTTAAAAATGACGGACGGTTAATCATGCATCAGGTGGTGGCATTGATAGCCAAAAGACAAGGGGGTACATGCACCAGTCGGGTTTGTCCCGGTTACTAAGTGTTATGTGCCTTATGTCTAAGGCTTGATATAAAACCACTATTGAGCCGAGGGTCCCACTGGAAGCAGCCTCTCTATTCCCACGGGGTAGAGGTAAGGCTGTCTACATCTTACTCTCCTTAGACCATACTTTAGCTTTTGCTATCGGTGAGATTAACTGAGTATGATGATGAAGTTTTTATTAAGTCTGAACAAAACATGTAAAATCAAAACATCTTGAGGGTTTGCTTTTAGAAGATAACGATCTTAAAGTACTTCCATGTTGACACTTCATCAAATATAGTTTTGAGTTGTATTTGTTAAACCTTGCATTTGAGTTATATAGAAATGACATGATATACACTTTTTTGTCACATAATTATTTACACTAACTGGTCTAAAGATATGCATAAATATAACATAGTTGGTCCCCAAGGATACAGGACTAACCCTGTTACGTTTATGCATAACTTAGGACCGCTGGTATAGTTCCCAAAGTTGTTATATGAACATGCCATAGGGACTAACAATGTAGCTAATCTTTTGTGATACAATATAATGGTCTTCACTTACATTATCCCTTCAACAATCTTCGTATATTTCCCAAATTCATAGTTGTGTTTTATCTCAATTTTAATTCTTATTATCTCTTTTTTTTTTTTTTTTTTTTTTTCAAAAGAATGTTGAACACGTCACGAGAGCTTAAAGACAATTTGGAACATCGATATAATCATATGGCTCAGTATAATGACGATAATTCTCTATTTACGTTTTGTAATGCATCTGATGCAACTGATAAAGAGGAATATGTTCTTAACAAAATCATGGCTGGATACAATGCTGTGTATGGTCAATTATGTAATCCAGTTTCCTCACTCGGTCGAAGCAAGGATTTCGGATGGGATTGGCAGGTAGATGCGTTGACACTTATACGTAGGGCTGTACACGAGACGAGTCGAGCTGAGCCAGGCTAAGCTCGAGCTCGAGCTCGAACTTAAACGAGCCAGCTCAGCTCGGTTTGTTTTTTTGGTCGAGCTGAAAAGCCGAGCTCGAGCTCGGCTCGTAAATGTTCGAGCCGAGCTCGAGCTGGCTTTATTTTTTTTATTATTTTTTATAAATATTTATAAAATAAAAAACAAAACAAAAATAAAATAAAATTACACATATACATGTATATTTTTTATTTTTCTAAGTTAGGGTTTATTAGATTATGAAGAGGTGAGGTAGATAGGTAGTATGAGCGGGGCTTTCAAAATTTGAATTTTAAAATTGCGTTTGGAGCCAAAATATATTAATTTCATCTATATATTAATTACACATACACAAGCCTGAGTCGAGCCACATGTCGAGCCATCGATCCGAGCCATCGATCTGAGCCACGAGCTGAACACCCCTGGCTCGAGCTCGGCTCGATTAGAAAACGAGCCGGCTCGGCTCGGCTCGAAAACAAAACGAGCCTTTTCGAGCGAGCTTTTTTCGAGATTTTTTCGAGCGAGCCTCGAGCCGCGAGCTTTTTGTACACCCCTACTTATGCGGAAAAAAGTCACTACTTTGTATACATTAGAACTATGTTTGGCGTTAGTGCGTCACGTTTGTATATTTATAATGTAACATGCTACATACAAATGTGTTTTATGTAGTCATGTACCGAAATGGTAATGCCAATGGGACGTGGTGAAAATGATACGATGTTTCAGGCGAAACCGTTTGATATGGCTAACTATACAAAAGAATGTGAGGAAGTGTTTAATGTTACACCAAGACCTTATTGGGCACCAATAGAGTTTGGAGGCCATGTAAGTTAATCTTTTATTTTCTTTATTGATCCTACTCTAGAAGTTATAGATTTATATGTTTGGCAGGATATTAAAAACGTGTTGAACAAATTTGCAAGTAACATCATCTTTTCTAATGGATTACGAGATCCGTATAGCTCAGGAGGGTAAGAAACACGACTTTGTTAATACGTTTTTAAAGTTATAAAGTTATATGTAATAAATAAAACAACTTTTTAACTTTTTTAAAATGACAGAGTTCTTAAAAACATATCGGACACTATAGTTGCTATATATACTAAAGAAGGTATGCAAGAACCACAATCATAGACATAGTTAGACATATTTTCATCATTTGAAACCTACCATATTATTATTATTATTATTATTCATTAATATATGTTTGTGTGAGAATGATTAGGCCATCATTGCTGGGATATGCAGACTCCAATGGATAGTGACCCTGAATGGTTGATTGCACAACGAATGGCAGAGATCAAAGTCATTGAAGGATGGCTAGCAACGTATACACATCCTTAATATCAACATTAAAAGGATAATTACATGGTGACCATTTATTGTTTTCATTAACGTCACCATTTATAAAAACCAAACTTATTATCAAGATCACAACATGTTACTCAGATATCGGTGTTTTGGGCGTAAAGAAAATTCTAAATTTGTAACTTTACCATTTAATATGTTTTTAATGATCTGACTGAGGTAACCAGTCCCAGTAGATCACCTATGTGAGAGAGAAGTGGGGTCGCTTCGAAGGGTATTGTTGGGGCATAATACTTAATAGCTCTCGCAGAACCAGGCACGTGTCCATGACCACATCGGACACAACAATGAGGACTTGACGTTGTTAAGGAGAGTCTTGTGTGAAGCGTATTGTCGTCCACACAAACGGCAGACGAGTTCAAAGACATCGCGTTCTACTCAGAGCCAGTGGGCTAAGTGCGTTTCATAAGCGAAGGTTCAAAGGGTCACACCTACCTATCGTATGCAAAACTCAACTGTTGAAATTTAATCGGAATGAGGTTGCTTCTCAGAATTACTCCTATTCATGTGGGGGTTTGTTCGAAATATGCGTGTTTTGATAAATCTCCATTCATGTGGGGGATTGTTGGAAATAATGTGAATGTAGATTTAATTATAATTTAGTGAAATTATAATTATATTCTTCATGTGGTGAAATAAAGACAATTAAAAATGCTTTATGAGGCTTGAATAGAGTTTATGGTTAATAAAGGAAATTTAAGTCTCTAATTATGTGAGACTTTTCACTAGCATATGGTTCATGTATACATATGAGTTTTGTACCTCATTTTGTGAGATGAGATACATGAAATATTACACTAAAAACTCTTGCAACACACATAACTCTAGAGTAGCAACCAAGTATCGATCATTTTTCAGGCAAGTGAGATAGTCCGCAGTGCACCGAGCCGCATTGTTGAACCGGTGTACCCTGGGAACAGACGACGAATCTGTTTAAGGGAATTGTGTCAAACACAAGCCCGATTCCTTTTTCTTTGATTTTGTTTTCTGTTACAGTTCATTGCAGAAAGTACAAGAACTTGGAAACATGTGAGGTTCATGTATGAAAGGCGTTGCGGCAATTACTATGTAAGTATTTCTAACAAACTTAAACAGATTAGTAAAACAGACTTTCGTGTAGATTGGGAACCAATCTTTAAACCTTATCCTTAAGGACTTTTTGGTTCACGAAAGTTTGTAGATATTTTTCTTTTGAAATATGTTGTGGTACATCGAATCGGATTAAATTTGTGATTGGAGTGAAATCTTTAATCTGAATACTCATGGTTTTTCGGGTTCATGGGTTTTGTGTCGTGTTTAGATAAACCGGATTATTAACATATATTTAGATGTTTTTGAAATACTAAAATTCTAATGAGAGTATTAGAAAAATCATAATATTTGTAAACCCATGAAAAACTTTTGATAATGTTTTCTTTCTAGTAAGCGTATTAGAAAGATAATTTCAAGGTTTTGAAATATTTACTTTTCTAATGAGAGTATTGGAAAATTAAAAGGTTTCAAAATAGAAGGTTTTGAAACATGTATTTCTAACAAGCGTGTTAGAATCGACGACGTTGAAAGAATAACGTGTCATGAAACATTTCTAATAAGCGTATTAGAAATAATTGTTTACAAAATCAAAAGTTTAATCTTTAAACTTATATATTGATTTTTCTAACATGCGTGTTAGAAATTGATGATTTTGTAAAGACAAAATAAGATGTTTATATTTTCTAACAAGTGTGTTAGAAAAGATTATTGTACAAAATACACAAACGTGTTGGACATGATAGTAAGAATACTAATTAAAACTCCAAAGTTGAAACTTAAAAATAATAATAATACCATTAAGTTGGGTTAAATATTCTTAAAGGTTTTAATGGGGTGTTTCAACTCATGGGTTTATGGAGAATTGGGTGTTTCAACCTTTTCAACATTTAACCGGTTTGGTTAAAATTTGACAGTTTTGAACGAGCGAGTTTGAAACGGGTATATTTTGGAAAATCCAAAGTTAATACCATTTATGTAAATGGTTTAATTTTCTAACAAGAGTGTTAGAAACGGTTTATTTTGTATAAACCAACAAGGTCTAAAACGATTGTCATAATCGTGTATTTCTAACAAGCAGGTTAGAAATGGTTGAGAATATAAACCAATGACCTTTAAAATGATTTTGGTAATCATTTATTTCTAAACGAGTGTGTTAGAAAAAGGTCCATATGATAAAACGTGTAATCGTTTGTATTCTAACAAGTATGTTAGAAATGGTTAATTTTGAAACCGTATATGTTTATATGGTACACGTATAGTTTCTAATGAACGAATTAGAAATGGTTAATAATGAAAACCATATACTCTAACAAGTGAGTTATGAATGGTTTAAATAATAAAACTATATTAGAGTTTATGGTTTTGATTTGTAATCAAAAGATAAATATGTATAGTTTATGGAAAATACTTGTAAAAGTAGAAATGTGTTGTATGAGTAAAACATGTCTTTTACAAATTATATATGGTTTGATACTTGTATGAGAAGGATGATGACTTAAACCATATAATAGTCTAGAGAGACTATTTAGTGTAAAACAACTTGATGTTGTTTTGGACATATTTACTTGTTTAACTACTTGTGAGTAGTTAAGTATAAACAACTGTGTTGTTTTAAACAGTGTATTGAGGGAGTACCTCGAAACATGCCACGAGACGATATAATTGCTATTATTTCGTCGAACGGTAAAGTGTTGAAGAGAATAACACTTTGAGATTTGATGTTTATATATCTTTATATGAATCCGTTTAAATATATATGTAATATGTTATATATATTTTGGATTATATTGAAATTATAATTTGGAATCTTAATGTGGTGGATAAAGAGTAAACTCTTGGAGAGAGTTTCATGTTTTCTAATAAAGTTTTTATGTTACTTTATTAGAGCTTTTATGTCAATTTATTAGAGACTTAATTTTATAAATAAAGCCTCTAATTAAGTGACTAAGAAGAAAAACTCTTCATATATTCCCATTAAGATAATCATGATCAATGTGGCAAGTGTATTGAAATTAAATACACGAAAACGAGATATGTCATCTAATGTTGAGAGCATTTATGTAGAAATGCACAAATGTAGTTTTGATGACTATAACATATGATAGAAATATATGTTATTATTCATAAGTCTTTAATAAATATTGCGAGATTTATTATAAAAGACTTAGAATAGTGATGGATGTGTAGAGTCTCTACAAACCATCAATGTTGGTTGAATTATATGGAGGATTCGTGATATATTTTGGGAGAGTCACCCAATAAATAGTTTCAACAAAATATATACATATCACTTAGGCATATGTGAATGTCATGTCGTTGAGTGTCAATCTAATTGACTTGTTGATGATGAATATGTTCATCAAAGTGACTTATGTTAAGACTTATGTTTAAGTCCTAAAGAGTCAATGGTGAAGCCTTGGAGATTAAAGGCAAACGAGTCTTGATCCTAATGGATAGAATTAATTATGGTTTTGAAGCATTCTTTAAACCAATGTTCTGGAATGATAAACAAAATCTCATTTTGTGTCTAAACTAAGACGTGAATGTTAGGGAGAGATAGTGAGTTATCTCTTAAGGCTGTGAAGAATCAGAATGAGGCATCTTCTGTTCACATGCTAAGTATTCGTAGTCTAAAGCATGCTAGACTAATACTTGTTAATTTAGATGCTCCACGGAGAATAAATTAATTTTGAACATTCAAACATATGTGACGACATAAGAATGAATTTTGTAAAAGCAAATATATAATTCATTAAAAAGGATGACTCGAAAGGACCAAATAAATAGTTCATTGGTTTGATACTATTTAGCTGAATATGAGGAGAACTCATATAGCTCAGAAAACGGTTCGTGTGAGAAATATGGGTTGAGTAATATAATGGATGACCTCTATAACACAAAGATATAGATAGTCTGTATCTTATCACGGGTGTCTAATGTCATCATGAGTGATATTACTCAAACTTAATCAAAGTGCAAGCAATGTGGGGGGAAGAGCCATTTAAGAAACAATCCATAGGGATGTAAAAATGGTACTTGAGAAGTTGTCAAGCTACATATGAAAGGAATAAACTTTCATCACCCCATTTGGTAGTTATCCAATAACACTTAAGTGTGGAGGTGACTTGCATTTGCAAATAGAAGGTTTGATATGAACGAATGTGATTTTGGGAAGTACAAATCACACGAACCTAAAACAGACTTGTTATAAGTCAGTCCTATTATGTGGACATAATTCTTTAGAAGTTAAATGGAAATGACTCTAATGTGGCTAGAAATTTCATTGACATGAGTCAACGTCTAGATAAGAATCGAGGTGAGCTTGTTAACCAATTAGAGTACTCAAGAATTATTGGCAGCCTGATGTATCTGATGAGTTGTATCAGACCAGACTTAGCAATCAAGCTAAGTACATACATGAGCAACCTACGTTCAATTCATTGGAATTACGTGACACAGGTGCTTTGGTAATTAGGATACATACGAGACTACGGGCTGCAATATAAAGATATCCAGCAGTTATTGAAGGTTACTGTGATGCAAATTGGATATCTGACACGAATGATTCCAAGGCAACGAGTGGGTATTTATTCACACTTGGAGGTGTTGCGATAATGTGGAAATTACCTAAACAACCGTTTATTGCTAGATCCACGATGGAATCATAATTCATCGCTTTAGATAAAGAGGATGAATAGGAAGAATGACTACGTCAATTTGTTAAAGATATACCTAGGTGGCCGAAGCCGGCATTGGCCTAATGCATACGCTGTGATAGTCAATTGGTAATTGACAGAGCTCATATCACAATGTGTATCAGTAAGAACAGGTATATAAGACGTAGGCATAATACGGTACGACAACTAATCTCTATAAGAGTTATCACTATTGACTATGTGAAGTCAAAGGATAACATCGCGGATCCGCTAAACAAAAGGTTTAAGCAGAGAGTTAGTTCAGAAGTCGTCAATGGGAATGGGGCTAAAGCCCATTAAAGGCTAGGTTTATGCGAAGGAAACCTAACTCAGCTGACTGGAGATCCCAAGATCTGAGTTCAATATGACAACCTAATTGTATGAACTGGCGAAGGTCACTGTGGGGGAGAGTTGGTGGAAACCCCACATATTAAAAAGGGAGTTTACTATAAGATTTAATAAGCTTCCTAGTCCATTCCTAAAAAGTGACAAGGTTGAGGTTAAGCTTATAGCTTTTAATGATCTGACTGAGGTAACCAGTCCCAGTAGATCACCTATGTGAGAGAGAAGTGGGGTCGCTTCGAAGGGTATTGTTGGGGCACAATACTTAATAGCTCTCGCAGAACCAGGCACGTGTCCATGACCACAACGGACACAACAATGAGGACTTGACGTTGTTAAGGAGAGTCTTGTGTGAAGCGTATTGTCGTCCACACAAACGGCAGACGAGTTCAAAGACATCGCGTTCTACTCAGAGCCAGTGGGCTAAGTGCGTTTCATAAGCGAAGGTTCAAAGGGTCACACCTACCTATCGTATGCAAAACTCAACTGTTGAAATTTAATCGGAATGAGGTTGCTTCTCAGAATTACTCCTATTCATGTGGGGGTTTGTTCGAAATATGCGTGTTTTGATAAATCTCCATTCATGTGGGGGATTGTTGGAAATAATGTGAATGTAGATTTAATTATAATTTAGTGAAATTATAATTATATTCTTCATGTGGTGAAATAAAGACAATTAAAAATGCTTTATGAGGCTTGAATAGAGTTTATGGTTAATAAAGGAAATTTAAGTCTCTAATTATGTGAGACTTTTCACTAGCATATGGTTCATGTATACATATGAGTTTTGTACCTCATTTTGTGAGATGAGATACATGAAATATTACACTAAAAACTCTTGCAACACACATAACTCTAGAGTAGCAACCAAGTATCGATCATTTTTCAGGCAAGTGAGATAGTCCGCAGTGCACCGAGCCGCATTGTTGAACCGGTGTACCCTGGGAACAGACGACGAATCTGTTTAAGGGAATTGTGTCAAACACAAGCCCGATTCCTTTTTCTTTGATTTTGTTTTCTGTTACAGTTCATTGCAGAAAGTACAAGGACTTGGAAACATGTGAGGTTCATGTATGAAAGGCGTTGCGGCAATTACTATGTAAGTATTTCTAACAACTTAGACCCCTTTACTTATAAATTAGTTGTTTGTGTTCAATTTTATTTCAAATGAAGTCAAATGGATGAAATTAATAAATTTTCTTTAAAGGAACTAGCTAGATTGTAAATATTAAGATCAAACTCATAAATCCCCTAAATCATTTTGTTAAACTAGTGAGATGACGCGACGGGAACGATACATATATCGGTGATTTTAGGGGATGCATGGGGTGATTCGATTAACTTATGTTCAGCTTTGAATCATAACCCTAATGAAAACTAAGTTAGTTATAAAATATGTGAGTCTAACCTAGTTGGTTAATAAATAAATATATCTTAAGCATATTAGATTATGTTACAAGAAGTTAGTATTAAGAATTACTTTGCACGAGTCCTTCATTTTATAAGACAATTGGTCTTAAACTTTTCCTGAACTGACATAATTAGTATTGATATTTAAGCATTGGACAAAAGTTTGGTTAACTCACGCCTACATAAACACTATATCTAACAAATCAAGATTTAAAAGTAAGATTAACCGGTCCTATAGTTGTTATACAAAGAAAGAAAAAAAAAAGTAAGTTTGTATATATTCAGACAAATTTTTTTCTACGTTTTATATAAATTATCTACTGACCTGTTATTTTAAATTTATAATTTTGTTGTATTTTAATTCAATTATAACTTGTGTATCAATAAGTAATAGCCTTAATTCAAGAATTATTTAATACAAAATGTATGGGAACTTTAATAAAAAAACTAATATATAGGAAAAAAAATTAAACAACCATCGAAGCATTATATTAGCCAAACACCGAACCCATTAGCAAGTAGCTAAACAGGAACGGACATACATCACAATCCAGCAAAACATACAAACAAATTACGTACCTAAGAGAAGGGTTTTTTTTTTTTTTTTTTTTTTTTTTTTTTTTTTTGTAAAAAGAACGGTTTGGTCCTGGCACCTGGAAACCGACTTGGTAAAAAAACCTTGGGTCCATCACGAGATGACGATTTGGTACAGGTCAAGGATTTATGTGGTGAGAAGTGGTTCAAACCTGAACTCGTTTGATCGTACCTAATAAAAATTGATTAAAAACCAGTTTAAACGCTAAAACATGTTTTAAACCCGATCCAAATTGATTTGCGTGTGTTAAAGTTTTCAATCATAGACATGGGAGTTCTTTTTTATCCCAAACCCGACCCGAATTCGAAGCCACCCGAACGAACCCGAATAAGACAATACCCGAACCGGAATAATTCAAACCCAACCAACCCGAACCTTAAATGGATTGGTTATCGGGTCATATTTTCCAAATAAAAAAACCCGAACAACCCGAGCCGAAAAACCCGAAATCCGAATAAAACCCGAACATGTAACGTATTTTTTTTTATATATGTGTTTAAGTTTAGATTCTTTGGCATCATAAACATCAAGTTTTAGATATTTTAAACATTATCATATCATGCCGTTACATAATGTTTGAATTTTGATAATATTTTTCTTAGTATCACGTTGAATTTTCATGATATTTTTGCAATAAAAAAACATTTTTCATATTATTACATAAAAACCCGAAACCCGAACTAACACGGACCCGAATAACCTCAACCCAAACTTTAAATGGTTCGCTTATGGGGTCACATTTTGTCAACAAACAACCCGAAAAACCCAAAAAAATAACCCGAATAACACCCCTAAATTCATAGTACCAGCTCTTAACCCAAACCTGTATATGCCAAACCGGTTTGAGACCAAACAAAATTTATAACCCGGTTTCGGTTTGGGCCCAAACCGGGTTTTGTGCATAGTCTATTGAAACACCCGACCCAAGATCCGTGGACCTTAATTCGGGTTATGCAGGAGTCAGTCAAAACCCTAGACCCACTCACCTTCATCATCAACACCACCATCATCGGCGACGAAGCTACAGAGAAGATGCTGAGGCTAAAGCAGCTGACCTCTTACAGATCTGCAGTTACTACTCTCAGCTCTAGATTATTATTAACTCAACAAGAAGATACATATTTTTTACGATCCAATATCCCTTCACGGTTTACCTCCAATCGATTCCTCGATTTCTATCAGGTAACGTAATATCAATTGAATATGATCAATATGTTGTGATTTAGGTTAATAAATGCTTTAATTTATTGATTCGTTTCATATATTGAATAGCAAAACCGATCCTGATACAAATGTTAGGGTTGTTTATCTGCTGTGATAAGAAATGCTTATTTGAATTATGCTTTTATGTTTGGAATTGAACTCGTTGGCGTTAATGAAGTCGTATCGATTGAATTTGATTGGTTTATAGCGTTGTTGTCAATGGCGCACTCGATGCGCAAAGGGTTTAGGCATCTTTTAGGCTTCTTTAGGGCTAGTTTAGGTTGATTTGAGGCTTGTTTTGAGTTGGTATAACCGTATAATTGTTTCAGATCTGTTTGTACGATTTTTGGCCCAAATTTCTTCGGAAGTTAAGCTGAAAATGCGCCTGAAGGCCTGAAAGTGTGGCTTTTGAAATGAAGCGAGAAGGCTGTGCTGGGCCTGAAAAGTGGGCCTAGACGTGCGCCTGGGTGAGCCTTCACAACAGAGGTTTAGAGTGATATGAGAGGGCAATTACCGCGTGTTGTATTTCTAAAGCTGTTTGCGTTTCTCTTTTGTGATTTGTAATGATGTCTAATTTTAATGCAGCTCGGGAATAAGGATGCGATTGAGAAAGAGCGTGCTCGGCTGTAAGTTTTTGGATTTGGAGTTTTGTAAATGTAGTTTGTTCTTGAGTGGATCATATTGTAAGCTTGTGGTTAATTTTTGTTTTGTGTGATTTAGGGCAGTAAAGATGAAATGAATAGGGGGTATTTTGCTGACATGGCAGAGCTCAAAGAACATGGTGGTAAGGTAAGTTGTTTTTTGAATAAGAAGTGTTTTGGTATATGAAGATTATATGATTTGTTTTAGGGTTTAGGGTTTTATATGCTATGTGTGCACAGATTGCTACAGCAAATAAGGTTATTATTCCAGCAATGGCAGCTGTGAAATTTCCTCAGATAGAAGTAAATTCTTCAAATGCTAATTGTTTCAAACTACCAATCACTAGTTTTGGAACTGACGCTGAATCAATGAAGGCTGATATCCCTAAAGCTACCTTAATGTGTCTATCGTTCCGAGCAGCCTCTCAGGTTCTAATTTTATTTCTTCTCTCATCAATTTAGTGTAAGGAATTGTGTTAATCTGTATGACATCATGATAATTGATTACTATCTTACATGCGTATTCCTAAAAGCAGTTGAGTAACATGCTTGGTTTTTAAAAGCACCAAATAGTGACTCTTTGAGGCGTTTAGGTCCTGTAAGCCTAGGCGCGAGGTGAGAGCTTTACGTACGTGACACGTTGCTCTTTGTATGACCAAATATTATGTACAAGATTCCTAGCAAATTTCATGGTGTTCCAACTTGTAACATTATAGACTTTCAGCCTGCATCTCTTCCTTAAATAGTTAATAATTAAATTTTGGTTTGACTTTACAATGTTGAAACATATATACTTTACAGATTCAGTTAGAAAAACTGATTGGGTCAGCAGCTACCTGCTAGAGCAAACCCGCTTTATTCCTTTCTATTTCTCTTGGTTTCTTCTTTTAAAAGTTAACAAACCTGTATACTTTCATATATGATATATCTATGCCTTGTCTTTTCAAAACTTTTTACTAATATTTGTTGATCGTAGCATAATTAATGATAAATCTGTTGGAGAGCATCTTTATATGCAAATTGTTGGAAGACTTATTTTATAAACTTGATTTTATCTTATGTTATGTAAATATTAAACATATGTTAATTGTATTATCCAAAGTCTAGGCATGATAGAAACCGGTTTATGTTACACACCGGTTAGTAGAAAACAATTATCCTAAGTATGTAAAATGTAGGGGACGCGTCTGTTGAAGTGGCACCGGTTCAGAACCTATTTAAGGGACCGAACACTTCATTTGTTTAATAAGAAAGTTTATGTTAAATAACTAACTTTCAAACTACCCTCTTTCCCTCCAAAACCATAACTGTCCATCGCCTCAATCACAAGAAGCCCCACTGCAGAAAACCGATTGTTGCAGAATTATTAACAGACCTGTGCAGAATTTCGATCACTAACACAAATTTCTGGATTATCGCACTTTATATGGACTATGATTTATAGTTTAATGTAAATAAAAAAAAAATGGAATGTTATATATTTATTGAATGGTGCGCGCATATAATGTATATATGTGTGGCCCTTGGGGGGCAAAAGTATAGTTGCACTAGTTTTAACGTTATTTTACTAATTTCGTGAAAATAACATTAAAACGACGGACGGTTAATCATGCATCATGTGGTGGCGTGGATAGCCAAAAGACAAAGGGGTACATGCACCGATCGTGTTTGTCCCGATTGCTAAGTGTTATGTGCCTTATGTCCAAGGCTTGATACCAAACCACATCGAGCCGGGGGGTCTCACTGGAAGCAGCCTCTCTATTCTTAGGGGTAGAGGTAATGCTGTCTACATCTTACCCTCCTCAGACCCTACCTTAGCTTTGCTATAGGTGGGATTAACTGAGTATGATGATAATGATGATGATGATGAATGGAATTGAAATAGTGAAAATGTAAAATGCTATCCTTTTACAGGCAATGACTGATTCTTGGACTGGTCCCTTTGTTGAAGCTTTCAAAGACTCGAATAAAGTTCGGCTATATGAGGTATTAACTTGTAGTAGCATCTATCACTTCATTTTTAGCGCTCTAAATATGATTATTGTGACTTAGTTATCACCTCCCAATATCATAGTTTCATTTTCCTAGTTTTTCTATATAATGTAGGTCTCCTTGCGTGTTCTTTCTAGAAATTATGAGTTATTGTTTATTTTTATTTTTTCTCATGTTTCAGATATCATTCATTGAATCCTGGTTTTTATCTCTGACCCCTATAAAGAAGCTTTTACTTCTAATGTTGAAGAAGTCAAAACACGAAGAAAATGGTGTGTTGCAAAAACAAATCGCGTATGCTTTTGGTGATTATTATTACTTTAGAAAAGAGCTGAAAATACTCAACCTTCTAACTGGGTATCGATCTATTTTTCTATTCTGCTCTATCTTTCTACTTAGGTTATGATACTTCATCCATTTAAATTAATTTTTGTTAATGTTAATGATCCACAGTTACATGTTTTTACTGGACAAATTTGGTAGAATACGTTGGCAAGGTTTTGGATTGGCAACGCCAGATGAATTGTCTTCGCTTCTATCATGCGCCTCATCTTTGCTTGAAGAAGAATGATGGTAACGAAAGCTTTTTAATTCTTAAAAGATTGTTATAATAATACATGTCTTTATTTATATTTTGGAACTATGGGCTTCAAAGTCTACCATAAGATGCATCTTGTTGCCTTTTAAGTCTTAATAGAAGAATGATAGAGCTGTTTTTTCTTTACATAAAAATATATATTGATTTAGAAGACCATGTAGAAAAAAGGTGCAACGCCTAGGCCAACTTCTCTAATGTTCAAGACGGTTGGCCTCATCGAAGACGGTGGATCACTAGGGTGAAGACGAGATATATTGGTTTCATGTATGGCTTCAAATAACACTAACGCGTTTATGGTTAGACCATGTTTAGGTGGCGGTTAGCCAGTTAATATTGATTGGCATGAGAGTTCTTATACTAAAGAGATGATATAAAATACAGTATCATGTAACATCAATAACCCTTATTGGGCCACATTTTTCAGTATCAATCTACCAGAGAATATGAAGCAGCCATATATGTATTTAATGATGATATCGACTACAAGTCTCTTTTCTTTTTGATCCAGCATGTTGATCGTCTTTTCAAGCATGTTTTGTTATAATATTTTATGAAAGTTAAACTTTTATAAACTTCATAATACTATAAGAATTCGATAAATCAATAAGGAAAACTGTGTTTAATTATTGTCAATTGATCATGATTAAATTAGATGGAAGTGAATTTTCTTTTACAAAAGGTATTTGACATATTGTAATATGCGAAAATTTCATATCAAAATGTATGATGATTTTAATATGTTGTAAATTTAGTTGAATGACTATTAATTAAAAGAAACCTATGTAGTTTGATAGATAAGTGTTCCTAATACCCTAGGGAGAGGGGATTGAAAATGAAAATTTATGTTATAAAGAAAAGTTGTCTCATTCTTAAATCCTTTTATATGAAATACGTCAAACTAATTGTTTTTGATAATATTATCTTGTGTTTATAAGAAAGAGAAATGAAAGTTCCTATATTGGTTCCACTTATATATATACATTTCAATGTAAGTTTTAAACATAATTGTGTATGATAATATACAAGTCATCTAAGTATAGGCAAATAAGTTATGAAAGTTTTCTTTTTAGTTTTTTTTTTTAATTTCTTTTTTATGTAGTTATGTTACGGTTTTGACTTAGGTTTTTCTATGATAATTTTTACCTTTTTTAGTATGGCGAGTTAACTTACTGCCATACGTGTGTGTGATTCAATGTTTTTTCGCTTATTTCTTGTTCGGTTTCGGTCTCGTCACAACACGCGGGTTTCCCATTAGTATATATATATATATATATATATATATATATATATATATATCCTTATACATGTCTTGCTTAACCGTCAAAGTTAATCACAAATCATAGTAAAAACACACTACCCAAACAAAAAGATGGAACAAGTTCATTGGTCGTTCTGTAAGTTCACTCGTCGCTATCTGGTTGACCATTTTTGTTTTCTTGGTTAGTTAATTAATTCCATCAAAGAAAACAAAAGGGCCAATCATGCTTCATAAAAGTGTTAATCAATTTTTTTATTTGAAAAAAAACTAACTCCACCGAAGATGGCGGAGCATCGGAAGTCTATCCCAATGAAAGTTCAACAAAGGATTACTAAGTTCTTCGTTTCAAATCTTCCTGATCTTTGCAGTGGGAATGATTTAGTAGGGTTTGTCCGGAAACACTCAGAGATCTTCGATATTTACATAGCAAGGAAAAGAGACAAGATGGGTAAGAGGTTTGGTTTCATTTCATTATTGAATGTGAAGAATAAAGGCGAAATGGAGAAGACTTTGTCCACGATACGTATGCTTGGAGTGTTAGGTTGCGGTAGTAGTCCACGTCCACTCCTATGTGGGCGTCTTCCTGGTCTTCTTTAAGGCTGATGTGGGCCATTGTAGGGTAAAGAATTGAATATGGGGGAAAGTTTATTTATTGTACGGTGGATTATCTTGTTTGTTTCTTTGTTGAATAATAGTAACCCTAAATAATATTATCACTTACCACAATATAGCCGTTGTGTTATTACTTAGTCAGGTTAATTAATATCCCTATGTCGGAGATCAACCGTGCACGGGTTAATTGATCCAGAAGAAGTCAACTACCGCGTCCTGTTGTTACTGTTGTTGAAAGAGAAAAAGTAGCCGGTAATGGAGTGCCTGAAAAAGAAGATGATAATAATGGGGTGCCTGAAGAGGAAGATGATCATTTTGATGACTTTAGAATGATCAGGGTGTACTCCATTGGAGGAGGCACCCAATCCTAGTTGAGTTCATACTCTTAATACTCAATAATTCTCATAACATTCCAAATCAGTCATATTATTAACAATTTATAAACTAGTTTTACAGGATTTTGATGCAAAGAGGCTGGGTTGAACCCCTTTGCCACCTCCTTTCTCTGAACAACACAAAAAAGGTTTTGTTGACATTCATTATATATATATATATATATATATATATATATATATTAGTTGTTCGGTTTTCCTTATAAATATGTTGATGATGTGAATATTATTTTGTTATATAATAAACATACTGATACCGTTTATTTATTGTACCGCCAATTCCGTGGTTTGCTAAAATATTGTTATCAATATGATAATTGAACATATAGTTAATGGTAGGAAAAAAAACAATATTATATAAATCAACCGTCGTTTCATTTGCATTAAGCAGAAATAACTTTATCTGTTTTTATCAACCGTTATCATTCTAATACAGAAAAGTCAATTTTATAGATATGCTGTTAGTTTTAAATGTACGCGGTTATCAAGACTTATCTATACTATCTTATAAAGCATTTTACAAAGACTTCTTAATTTTTAAGTAATACAATTATAAATGGTTAAAGTACAACACATAATGCATGTAGTAACTCCTTTTTAAGGGTATTTATGTCTTTTCAAACATAACTTGTACATATACCCCTTATTAGTTACAGTTTCCATCCCTTATCTATCTATACTATATTATAATTTTATACGATACTTTTTTTTGAACATAAACTTTCATTAAACACAACGGCCAGCTCTCAACACAAGAGCCGCCATATTACACAAATGTACAATGGGATTTTCATCCAATCATTCCAAACTAATGATTTAAACTTAGACCTATTTTTATGCCACAATGTTATCCAAACCCAACCATGTTGACCCATTGCATAGAATTAAATGTGTATTGAGTAGTCATTTTAACACTTATCTAGTCAAATGCAAGATCGTAGGCTTGTAGCAAGAACTCATTCATTCATGAAGCAAATCTATGAAAAACAAATCACAAACATGTCGATATCTATTTCAGGAAACCCAATTGGATGAATATTGTTTTTAGAAACTTATGATGGGTGTCATCTAATTAAAAAAAACTTGTGGTTCCTCCTCATCGTTACCAAACATGCATTTCACATATCATTCCTTCAACATCATCCACTTTTGAAACCTTCTCATTCCAATTCTTCCCCCCTCATTCTCTTAATCTTTTCTTTTAATCATATCATATATACATATACATATACATATACATATACATATACATATACATATACATATACATATACAGGGATATATATATATATACATACAATATATTATAGTGCTTCTTGGTGCACATATTTCTTTTAATAAAAGTACGTCCTCAAAGGGATGCGGGCTTTTATTATTGCAGCCACCTTCTTGTTGTTGTTGTTACATGGGTTGGTTGTTGTTTCTGGTTTTCCTGCCACCCTTAAACTAGAAAGAGCTTTTCCACATAATAATAATAATCTGGATCTTGTGGAATTGAGTGATATTAGAGATAGAGATTATTCAAGGCACCGTAGATTCTTGAAATCTAAAGATTTTATTGATTTCCCACTTCTTGGCACTTATGATCCTTATTATGTTGGGTATACTTTCTTGATCTTTATTTCTCTATTTCTATAGATTTTTACAATTTCCTAGACAGAGTGCATAGGGCCGTATACAGCAAGCAATATCTCGACCCCTATGGATCATGGTTTTGTTTTCCGTGGATAGGTTTTGCTATTCAGAAAGAGGTTGCGGCGCAACTTGTTGCCCGTTTACCCACCATCATGCTGTAAAAATGCCCTTTTATTGTGGAATAATAATAAAAAAAAAATCCTTTCATTTTAAACATGGAAGTCAATATCCTTAATCCCAAGGATTACACACATATTCAACCAAAACAAATATAGACTTTAACCACTACAGAGCTATTCGTATGGTCTAGTTTGTGTGGGACGTAGCAAACCATACCTCTATCTAAGAGGATAGAAATGCTGCTTCCAGAGACATATATATATATATATATATATATATATATATATATATATATATATATAAACTTTAACTACTTAACATAATTAAATGTTAGGGTAATAAACTAAAAATTTTAAAAAAAACTTTAATGATTGAACATTAACATATGAACAAGAACGTATACGCACAAACATAAACGAACATATTACCAAATGTTCACAAACATAATTGAACGAATGCCACCTCGTTCATTGAAATAATCGAATGTAATTCTTTGTTCACGTTGGTTCATTTTATAAACGGACATATATAGATGAACGAACGTACACAAAAATCCCGCCAAAACGGTTCACAAACTATACGTTGAACATTTGGTTCGTTTACAATCCTACAAACATAAGAAAGATGTTTCGTTGTTAAAAACACAATCTTTTTCCTTATTTTGTGAAATTTTTCTTTGTTGTTTGCCGTTTAATCTGCAGGTTTCTTTATTTTAAATTTTTTTATGTGTGTTTAGGCTTTATTACACAAAAGTCCAATTGGGTTCTCCTCCAAAGGAATATAATGTACAATTTGATACAGGAAGTGATATATTATGGGTCAATTGCAAAGACTGCAAAGGCTGCCCTACATCTAGTGGACTCAAAGTATTATTCCCACACCTTTTATTGTATGGTTTCATTTGACATTATAATGATTAGTTGATAACACTGTGTGTGCACGCGCGCGCGCGTGTGTTTTGAATCGAAACAGATTCCAGTTGCGTCGTATGACCATGCAAGTTCATCAACATCTTCTTTAATCTCTTGTTCGGACAAAAGATGTTCTGTTGGAATCCAATGTGGTGATGCAGATTGTTCAAACAATCAGTGCACTTATAAATTTAACTATGGAGATGGTAGCACAACATCAGGATATTATGCGTCCGATTTACTTCATTTGGAAATGATGTCTCATAATACCAACTCATCATCAAATGCTTCGGCCACAGTTATGTTCGGGTAAGTGGACAATAACATTTAGTCAAAGTTGGTCAACTTTTGATGCATTTTGGTGAATGGTGAAATCTTTTGTTTGATCTAACAGAGTTATAAAACAGTTGCAGCACATATCAATCCGGTGAATTATCTATACCTGATAGAGCGGTTGATGGAATATTCGGGTTTGGTCAACAAGGATTATCTGTAATTTCGCAACTTGTTTCACAAGGAGCAGGCCCGGATGCATTTTCTCATTGTCTTGTTGGTGATGGTGACGGAGGTGGTATTTTGGTTTTTGGTCAAATCATGGATCCAAACATGGTGTATACGCCGCTTGTCCCATCACGGTAAGCTTTCTTAAAAAACTACTATGTTTGCAATTAATAGTTTATCTGGTCAACTGGGCCTGATCCATTTTGACCCGGTATGGAAATAACCTGTTTTGTGATGTTACCGAACCTACACGACCCACAAATGGTTTTTCTAAGCATACAAAGGGTCATTTATATAGTATCTTACAATTTTTGGCAGGAAACATTATCATCTAGATCTGCAAAGTATTTCTGTTAATGACAAAACATTATCAATTGATCCATCAGTTTTTGAAACATCACATAACCGAAAAGGAACAGTACTTGATTCTGGAACAACTCTTGCATACCTAGCAGAAGAGGCGTATACTCCTTTTGTAACCGCTGTAAGAACAAAAGAGCAAACATGTAACGAAGCCATAACCTGTTACGTTTCTCTTGATGGTTCAACAGTCTTGAATGATGTTTGCAGATTACAAAGTCTGTTCCTCAGTCTGTCCAGCCTTTTTATGCAAAGGACTATCAGTGTTATATAACTAAGGATAGGTGAATATTTCATGGCTATTTTTAATGATTTTATTAGTATTTCTTTATAATAATCTCAGTATTATTTCAGTGTCTCTAAAGTGTTTCCGAATGTGAGCTTTAACTTTGCGGGTGATGCTTCTATGGTTTTAAAACCGGAGAACTACCTTTTGAGACAGAAGACTGTGGTAGATTCATGCTCTATTATCATAAGCTACTTTTTGTACACTAATACGACAAGCGCATATGTTTCGAATTTGAACATGAATTAAATCTTTTTAGGGTGATAAGACAGCATGGTGTATTGGATTTCACACGGTTAAGGGTCAAGCACTCACAATCTTAGGAGGTACATACATTCAAATTAATGTTTTCTAAGTTCTTGGTTACTAGCGGTGGTATTTGTCAGGTAACGGGTCAACTAGGTAAAATATAAAAGTGAAACGGGTCGAATAAGTTAAACAGGTCAAATGAAGTTCGTGGGCACCCACCACACGTGCTTTGACCCAAACATATTTTGACCTGTTACCTGACCCGCTTGCCGTTGTTTACTTTTCAACGACATCTTTTTTTTATGCAGACATTGTTTTGAAAGACAGGAGCGTTGTTTATGACTTGGGTGGTCAACGGATCGGATGGGTTGACCATGACTGTAAGTCCATCAAACTTTGACTCATTTAACATAATGTAAAACACAGACATTGTTTAAGATTCTTGATCATGTTCTCAGGTAAAAAGCCGGTTAATGTGTCTACTACTAAATCAAGCGGTCCCTTAAGGATGCCAAATGCTAGTCCAACGGATTATAAAAACGCGCTGCATAATACACTTCATAAGCTGACCCTCATCATGATTCTTGCTTTCTTGCTACATTTATTGTAGTTTTTTAAATGAAAGTAACATATTTACTTTTGGATTGTGTAGTATAACCATCATATGCAATGTTTATGTTGATAGTAACACGAGGCCGGATCTTGTTCTTAGCATAGAAAGGAACACACCAATACTACATAATGGACAGAGTTTAGAGAGGTATATAATATAGATATTAAGTTGTAAATTGTAAGGTTATGGCTTTGAATACAAATGTTTTCTTCTTGTGCTTTATGTTTTGCCATTTCATTCCCATTTGTATAAACTCAAAGAAACATTGTGCATGCTACAATTTTCATATCATATGATAAAGTTACTATGGCTCACTCACATTTTTTTTTTACCTTTGTGATGTAATATATATGACTTTTATCACCAATACAATGGGCCTTTTAATTAAATGCACAGTGGCGAAGCTTGGTTCTTGAATCGGTGAGGGCCGGACTCAATTTTTTTTATCAGTAGTGGCCGGAAGATCAAATCGGTGGGGGCCGGACTCAACCCGGACTCAACTTACCTACAAAAATTGTAAAATTCCACCACCACGTCAAAAATAAGTGGGGGCGTGGCCCCCTCAGACCCTAAAGAAGTTGCGCCCCTGGAAATGCACATACATGTAATTAACTAATTATACCTAAATTATAGGTCATTTACACTAGTGTAAATGACATGGATATAATTTATACATACTAAATCTTGTAACATTATTTGATGAATGGCATATGGGTTGGTGATGAATAACTACACATTCATTTTTCAGAAGTTGTATGTTTGAATGATTAGACAAAATTAATAATGAGTCTATACTGCTACTTGAAAGTTGTAATATATTTTAGGGAAATTGGATTTTAACATCCTGAACTATTGATAATTGGCCGCTGACGCACTGAACTATAAAATTGAACAACATCGCACTATACTTTCAACTTATTGACCTGTATCACCCTCAGACTAACCATGGTTAATTTTTGCTGACGTGGCATGGTGACGTGTCCATTTTTGCTGACGTGGCATGGGGAATAAGCTGACGTGGCATGGACACATCACCTGCCACGTCAGCAAAAATTAACCATGGTTAGTCTGAGGGTGATACAGGCCAATAAGTTAAAAGTACAGTGCGGTGTTGTTCAATTTTATAGTTCAGTGTGTCAGCGGCCAATTGTCAATAGTTCAGGGTGTTAAAATCCAATTTCCCTTTATTTTATTCAGTTTAAAGAACCCATCAACTCGAATTAGTTTATATCGTGTCATGAGAGTTCAACACATCGTTTACAAACAATTATACTTCTACCTTAACTTTAATGGTCGCCAACTTCAGTATTAACCATTATTTAAAACATATGATTTAGCAAATTAAACATTACGAAATAATTATTAGACAAAACTACGAATAGAGGTCAAATAATCAAATTCTAAACAAACATTTTTTTTTTATAACATTTTGCAAACAGTCTAATACGTTCACAATTTAATCATTTCAAAGGTCAAACCAACCACAAAACAAGTAAAACAACTTACTTTAAAATGAACTAAACCTTTTATTTTATCTACTTTTCATCAAGATGTAAATTATTGTTCAATACGCATCAAACGGGTTCATGTCAAACAAAACCAAACTTTTTGATAAAAGATTCACTAGTATTTTTCCGATACAATAATGTAATAATTACTAAATAGCACAAGTGGCCTATTAGCTCAGCTGGTTAGAGCGTCGTGCTAATAACGCGAAGGTCGCAGGTTCGAGACCTGCATGGGCCAAAATTTTGTCATTAACTTATTATTTTTGGCAAAACCTAAGTTCGAGAAAGTCAACTGTTTAAAATCATAAAATTTGGTGAATTACGTATCTAATGAAATAGAATAAAGCATTGTATGTTTTGGTGGGGAAAAAAAATTAGGCACTTTTAAAATAATACTAGAGCTTGTAATTTTACGTTACAACATCTATATTTGTTTTTTTGTTAAACCAAGAATATCTTATATTCATTTCTTAAAACTTGTCAAGTTACATCAAGTATTGCAAATTTGCTTAACGGTTGCAGTGATCAAGGACGTCTCCAAAAACTGTAAAAAACATTTGGGCCTGGGGCTACAACAATTAAAACGGGCCCATATAATTTAAACTCAATCATGATATATAAAAACCTACTATAAAAAAACCGGGCTCACGGCTTGAAATCTGGATTGTTCGGCGTTCGTTGTGTAAATAGTAAACCCTTTTGCCTTCTGAACTCTCGTTTTGGGTTGGGTTTGCTTTGATAAGTATAAAAATTTAGTGATTTTAGGTCGTATTAGATGGGTAAATGTTAAAAAAATTATCACAATAGTCCACAACCCATAAAATCCTTATATGAAAACTTAAAAAAAAAAACTTCGGGCCCTCGGGATTTTCGGGCCTAGGGCAGTCGCCCACGCCGCCCCTATTAAGGACCGGCCATGGCAGTGATGTTAGAATATTTAATATTTTATTTGCGTATTAGGTATCTAGCCGTAAGTACTAAGTATTATGAGTACAACATTGTGGATTAATATTTATACTTGCACGTAAGAGAGAGTCGTAAACTATATTAAGAGTATCAAATATCTAATCGATTCATTTGAGGTATTTTTTTCTTTTAGGATGACTCGTATTTCTTCAAGACACTGATCTACATTGCTAGGATACGACCATCCTCTAGGCAAGAGCGACGGTCTGGGAACCGCAAATCATTACAGTGCAGCAGTATTATGAGGGCCTTAGTTATTTGGAAAGACGGCAATGGGATTGAGGAGCTTACCCTCCCGCTCCTAATGCAATCTGCTGAAGGGTTAGTGAGCAGGCCCAACACTCGGCCTGCCTCTGATAACGGTGGCAATGTCAAGCAATGTCTGCGAAAGGTCGCTGATGGCCATTTCACAGCCGCAGTTAAGGTTCTATGTTCCTCCGGGGTTGCTCCATTTGGGGATTCCACCTTGAAGGCCCTGATTGATAAACACCCTGTCACCGATCACCCAGCATTGCCTAATGTCTTACCCTCTGAGGGTGCCCTTCAAGTCGACGCGGATTGTGTGTTACGAAATATTAAATCATTTCCGAAAGGGACGTCATGCGGGAGGGATGGCCTTAGAGCTCAACATATCTTGGATGCACTTTGTGGGCAGGGGTCCTCGCCACCTTCTGATCTGCTCTTGGCTATCACCGACGTGGTTAACATCTGGTTGGGGGGGCTTTGCCCTAAGGGCCTTGCCGAGTTTATTGCATCTGCCCCCTGACCCCGTTACTTAAGCCCGATAATGGGATTAGGCCTATTGCGGTTGGGGGAATTTGGCGAAGGTTAGTCTCTAAAGTAGCTATGCGTAAAGTCGGGAAGGAGATGGCGACATACTTGGGTGATCATCAATTTGGGGTTGGAGTTCCCAATGGGGCTGAGGCCATCCTTCACAGCGCGAACAGGTTTCTGAATGCGTTTCACGATAAAGGGTCCATGGTCATGCTCACGGTCGACTTTTCGAATGCCTTCAACTTAGTTGACAGGACGATTCTTTTGCGGGAGGTGAGCGTTCGCTGCCCATCTATTTACCCTTGGGTTCAGTTTCTTTATGCTCAACCTGCTAGGCTTTATGTGGGTGATACTTGTATGGGGGCATCCACCGGGGTCCAGCAGGGGGACCCATTAGGGCCGCTTCTTTTTGCGCTTGTCCTGCACCCATTGGTTCGTCGGCTGGAGGAGTGTTGTTCCCTTCCATTCCATGCTTGGTACCTGGATGATGGTACGATTATTGGAGAGGCCAAGGAAGTGGCTAAGGCTTTTGATATCATCCGAGCTGAGGGACCGAATTTGGGCCTTACGCTTAATATTAAGAAATCTGAAGTTTTTTGGCCATCGTGCAACGGAGCGAAAGAGAAGCCTGGTTTATTTCCTAGCGAGATAGGGAGACCAGAGGGAGGTGTTAAGCTCCTAGGAGGGGCCGTCAGTCGGGATGAGGGGTATATTAGCTCTCTGGTCATTAAAAGAGCTAAGAAGGCAACAGAACTAATGCTCTCTCTGCAGAAGTTGAGGGACCCCCAAAGTGAACTTTTGTTGCTTCGTTCATGTATGGGCGTTGCCAAACTGTTGTTTGGCCTTCGGACATGTCCACCGGCCATGGCCAATGAGGCTGTATCCATTTTTGACAAAGGCCTTCGGGAAGCGGCGGAAGATATTGTGGTTTGTGGAGGGGCGTTCTTTGGGGATTTTCAATGGCGGTTAGCGTCTTTGCCGATTCGGTTGGGAGGGCTTGGTCTTTGTTCGGCGGAGGACGTGTCTGCCTATGCTTTTGTGGCCTCTCGGGTGCAGTCCTGGGACCTTCAAGACCACATCTTAAGGAATAGCGGGTTGGTGGGGATGGACTTGGATTATGAGCTTGCCTTGGACAACATTCGCAGCTCTCTCCCGGACTTCGATTTGGGCGGGTTTATGGATAAGGACACCGCCCCCAAAAAACCTCAAAATATTTTGGCGAGTGCTTTTACCGGTAAAACCCTTCAAACCATGGGAGAAAAGTTTTCCATGTCCCCGCGCCAGAAAGCTGTGCTTGAATGCCTTAAAGGAGCGCATGCCCAAGATTTTTTGACTGCCCTTCCCATCGATGGGCTTGGACAACACATGTCGGCTGTTGAATATCGGGCTATCCTTAAGTATAGACTCATGATTCCCATGTTCCCAGTTGATGAGCCATGTCCAGTTTGCAAAAAGGCATTTTTAGACAAATTTGGGGAGCATGCCCTTCACTGTAAGGAGCTGCCAGGATTTAAATACAGGCATGACCTGGTCAGGGATGTCTTATGGGACGTCTTACGAAGAGCAGGGATTTCAGCTAGGAAAGAAGCCCCAGTTAATTTTTTGACGGATCCACTTGAGGGGCGGTCCACCCTAAGACCAGCGGATGTCCTTGTGTTCGGGTGGGCGCAGGGAAAACACGCGTGCGTTGATCTCACAGGGGTGTCTCCTTTGGTGGGACTTCGGGATTCGGGGTTTGTGGCAGGGCAAGCAGTCTTAAAGGCTGAATCCAAGAAAGTTGACAAACATGAAGCTGCCTGTCTTGAAAACCAACACGTCTTTGTGCCCTTCGCTTTTGACACATTTGGGGGGCTTGCTCCCGATGCAATCCGTTTTTTAGATCGAGTGCAGAAGGTGGTGCAGAGTAACTCTCCTGCGGCCAAGGACACAAGCTTTATATTTAATAGAGTAGGCTTTGCTATTCAAAAAGGGGTTGCGGCGCAGCTTGTTGCCCGTCTACCCGCGCCTCACTTGTAATTCTTGTTGCTTTTAGTATGAATGTCTATTTTACAAAAAAAAAAAAAAAAAAAAAAAAAAAAAAAAAAAAAAAAAAATTAACAAAAGATTAACGTGTTACTTTGTTAGTACCATGGGTAAAGTTCTTGCCTAGTTGAGGCAACTTCCTGTCTCAAATCACCTATTTGTGCACATAACATGTCCTTTTCGTTCGTTAAACACTAACTCAGATGCTATCAACCTTTGACTAATCCCCAAAATGCTAACACATTCAGATAGTGGTAACTATCTCAATCCTAGAGCTAAATCTTGACTTCAAAAACTCAAAATTTGTAATTGCAACTTCAAAATAAATGATTTTGTAACTATTGTACTCCATATTAACTAATTCCATGAGATGCAATGGAAGATCTTGAATTTCGTTTTCAGTTAAATCTAGGAGGGAGGGGAGGCTCAGTACATAAAAAATTTTGTGGTAAAAGTTAAACTACAAAAAAAAATAATCCGGGAGGCGCCAGGGTTGAGGGTGTTCCCAGACAATTATTAAGTCCATAATTATTTAAGGAAAAATTACATAAATCGTCATTTATGTTTACCTATTTTTTCAGTAGATATCCTTTAACTTCAAAAGTGATGGAAATCGTCCTTTATGTTGTAAAATCTTGCATGTCTCGTCCTTTTACCCTAACCTGGTTAGTTTTTTTGGTTAAATCTGATCATGTGGACTCCATGTGAGGGCAACTCGGTAATTTTTCTCATTTTATTTAAAATAAATTTAATAAAAAAACAAAAATAATAATGTTGATGTGGACCCCACCACCCGTAGTCATCTTCATCCACCACCCATTAGTCATCTTCACAAACCACCCATCAGCCATCATCCTAACATCTTCCACTATCAAACAGCCGGCTTACCATCAAACAGCCACCGCCACACAACATTGAAATCCGTTAACAGTTAATTTCCCTTCCGATCTACCCTAGATATCGCCGGTGTCACACCCCAACCGATGGCGGAATACATCGGGGCGAGACTTAGGCTAGATTGTTCAAAGACTTCATGACACTAGAATTCGTGATAATATAATTTAAGGATAAAATTTCGTTCATAGCATAATCATTGTCTAAAAAGATAACTGAATACAAATTGTTTTCATGAAAAGAGAAATTCGAAATCAAAATATAGAACTTAAAGTAGCGTGAGTTTCTAGTCCAATCCTAAGTAGATTTCTTGAATATCCTGCATCAAACATTTCCTGCAACATGTATAAAATATCCGTCAACACATAAAGCATTGGTGAGCATACTAGTTTTGGTTTACGTAATAATTAGAATGATTTACTCGAATCTCATACTATAGCATCGCACATACATACCATACAAAGAACATAACTCAAACCCGCGAGTACCACTGCATATACCTAACATATTCATGCTAGGTCCGTTTCTTTCTTAACAATGACCCATAAAGGGGGCGGGGTGCTACTCCTATAGCGCTATACATGTTAAGTGGGCTAATAATAGTTAATGAATTATGTTTATGTATCAAGAATCGTAAGCATGGCAAATAGCATATAAGTATGTTTAATAGATTGAGCATGATAGTTTAAGAGTATGAAATCGTTTAAGTTTTGATAGTGATACATGTTGAGCCCCAAAGAATAAAGAATAAAAGGGGGACAAGTATGAACTCACCTTTGGGTGCGTTTAGTAAGGCTCCAAAGACGAGTCTTGGGAGGTTAGTTCCTTAGCCTTGGTTAACTAGAATTAGAGAATAAAGGGTCTTAGGTTCAAGTTTAGATTATAGATTCACGAGAGTCATGCAAGCCTTTTAGGCAAACCAAGCACAAATTGCCTTTAGGGCAATCCGGATGGTCATGAGATTAAGTTAGACCAAGCACAAAACCATCATAGATGATTCGAATGGTATAAAGTTAGGAATGTGAATCCATTTGATAGGTTCATGTCATAACCACTTCGCTTATGGAATAAACGTGGGTTTTGGACACGGGATTTCCCCTTTCTACTGTGGATAAATCTGTAGCACAAGAAGGGTCAAGAGAGTTGGTAAGGTAGGGTGTAACCACAAACCTTCCAAAGATTAATAATAAACTAATAAGATAAAAACTTGAAAGTATATGTTTATATTATTATATAATTCAGAAAACAACCACCTTTGGAACCTCTTTTAGGTGCTCTACCCTTATCATACTTCTGTGGATAAATATGGGGAAGATCCTAGAGGTTTCTCCAAGGAGTTTTAGATGAAAAAGAAGAAGAAAAATAGAATGAAAGTTGAAGTTTTAAGCCAAGAAACTTACTGATGCAATACAGGAAGTTTGGCTTGAAAACTTGAAGACTAGAGAGTTTTAGAGAGAGTTTTAGAGATGAGGGTGGAGAGGAGTGGTATTTATAAGTGGGTTAAGATGATAGGCACTACAAGGAAGTCCACCTTTAGCGGCCACGCCTGCTGCCGCTAAAGGTATACCTTTAGCGGCAGCAAGACCTTTAGCACCCGTAATAACAAATCATAGCATTTAATTAGCAATACCTTAAATTCATGAAGTACCCAATCTGAACATATTGAAGCCTTGTGAGTGTAAGGCTTCGGCAATGAGAAAACCTAGTATCGCCACTTCACAATATTCAATTAACCCTTACTTTCTAAAGAAATAAACAGAAAAAAAAAAGTGAAAAACAACAAATCAAACCTTACAGAGGTGGCCGGAGCTGCAGGGTGGCTGGAGGTGGGGCTGCAGGGTGGCCGGAGGTGGGGCTGCAGGGTGTGTGGCGGCCGGAGCTGTTTGCGAGAGGGGTTGGCCGGAGGGGTTGGCTGCAGGGTTGCGAAGAGGGTTGGCTGGAGGAGATTGGTGGTTGCAAAGAGGGTTGGCCGGAGGGAGGTGGTGGGGCGGCGGCGGCAGGTTGCGAGGGAAGAGAGAGAGCTGATTGAGGGAGAGATAGTGATAAATGAGAGGGAAACCAATCTTTGGCGGTATAGGGTTTTTTTTAGACCTTTAGCGGCGACGTTGTCGCCGCTAATAGTTAAAGAGGTCAACCGTTGGATCAGATTTTCAAGGGCTAGGATCAGATTAGACCTTTAGCGGCGACCCGCCTGGCCGTAGCCGCTAAAGGCGTCGCCGCTAAAGGTTAAATTTCTTGTAGTGATGGTATTAAATAGAGTTATTAGGATGGTTGGAAGGAGATTAAGTGAGGGTCAAACTTGGTGATTAAGGGATGGTAATGCTACTGTCATCGAAGAAGGAAAAAAAATTAAAATGAAACGTCACAGATTGTGTCGTTTGTTGTTGTGGTTATTACAAGTCAAAGTGACTTGAATATTCAAGTCACATTTTCTTTTGTTTGCTTTATTTATTTGTATTATTTTTTTTTCAAACTTAAAACATTATTAATATATATATATATATATATGTATGTTTTACTAAAAGAATAATTATATATTAAGATCTTAGCTAAATGAGTTTCTTTTTATGACGCCTAAATTGATTAGGATAAATTATAATGACGGCTCGTCACGAATTGGTAGGAGTAACATAGAACAAGCGAGTAAACGCGAACTTGGAATTCGTTAAATATATAATTTAAAAATCACGCGATGTTATATAAAGTTTGCGTCACATAGAATTTATAGAATAAATGAAATAGATTAAGATTAAATGCAATTGATAAAATACTTTTCCATTAATCATAAGCTCGGGATTACAAGGGTGTAAAAATGACAAGATACAGGAATACAAGGACTAGAATGGAAAATACGAAAAAAAATACGAATGTTACAGCCGGTCAGTAGATTCGACAGCGATTTGAGTTTTCTGCAGTGATTTAAATTCTAAACTGAACAAAGGCCGTCACCCCTCAACATCTTCGTTCAGCCGTCCCCAGCGTCTTCTGATATGTGTCTCCGCCGTTAAACCCACAAACGACACCACCACCACCATTACTCTTCTGATATGTGTCGCCGTCCCCAACCAGATTGTTAAGTGACCGAAAGCCGTTATCGTTAATTTACTGTTAATGCCGCCTTGATATGCTAGTGTGACATCGTCGGAGTCCTTAGACTCATCTGAAACCATCATCTTCGCTGCGGGTTTTTTTTTTTTTTCTACATTTTTGTAAATTGTGTTAATTGGAATGATGAAGCAGAAGGTGAGAGTTGGGTGTTTTAAAGGGAAAAACGATGTGGGTTGTTCAGCTTAGGAAAACCCTAAATCGATTTAGGGCTATTGTTTGTTTAAGGGAGAGTGGTGGGAGATAGAGGGGGAGAAAGGGTTTAGAGAGAGGGGCACGTAATTGTTGATGGTGACAGGTGGTGGGTGGGTGAGAAAGAAAGCAGGTTGGTGATAGAGGTGGTGGTGCGCTGGTGGTGGTTATTGAAAGTAAGTGATGGTGGTGACTGGTGATAAAGATGATAGAGATGAGGGCATAACTGTCAGTTTGCCCTCATGTGGGTCCACATGATAAAACTTAACCAAAAAAACTAACCAAATTAGGCCTAAAGGACGAGACCTGCAAGATTTTACAACATAAAGGACGATTTTCATCACTTTTGAAGTTAAAGGACATCTACTGAAAAAAAGAGGTAAACATAAAGGACGATTTCTGTAATTTTTCCATTATTTAAATAAAATAACGTGTGGATTGAAACACATTGGTCTTTAAGTTTTCTTATTGATCCAAACTTAGCTCCTCGAATTCAGAAACCTTGAGTTGAGTGTACTTATGATACAACTCGGAATATATTGTAACATCGCAAAATTTTCACGAAATTTCTATACGAAAAAGCCCTTATTTTATCCTTAATTCTACACTAATGTGCCCAAGTCTATATTTATTTTTTTCCAAACTCGCAACCTATATGTAAATATATATATATATATATATAATGCATTTTTGTATATAATAATAATAATAATAATAATAATAATAATAATAATAATAATAATAGATAATAACAATAGTGTTTAAAAAAAAATCTGATTATAATTATAATCCAACCAAATTTAATAAACCAACCCCCCTACCAGACCCTTTACGGACGCAGCCCAACAACTCGATCCCGGCCCACCTGGAACCCGGCCCAAACCACCCTTACCCTTCCTTCACTATATAAAAAAAAGGGGTTGCTTCAGATGGGATTCGAACCGGAGTCACGCCACACACAGACACACGCCCACACCACTGAACCACTCATCAAGTTGTGGTTTTATACCTGACATTATTACTTTTATACGTTTTTTTTTTAAATCATGTTTCCTCCTCCCCTCTGTTGCTGTTCGATGTACGCAGCCAAGGACCAAACCTTGGTTGACTTTTTATTAATCAATCAAGGTAAGGATTTAGTAGAATTGCTTCGTAATTACGAATTATTAATTTATTTCGCGTAGTTCACGGACAATTATCATCAATAATCGTTCAAATAATCGCATAAACATTCAATGGTGAGTCAACATTTCCAATTACGATCCGGACAACATCACTATAAATTGAACCTACCCAACCTTTCACAACTCGCCAATATTCTCTTCTCAATCTCCAATTCCTCTTAACAGTTCTCTGTTCGTGGTTTTTCTTGTTCGAGTTGACTTTGAAGTTTGACTCGTCGTTCGTGTCTAATTCCGTATTGTAAGTTCAATTACTGTTATGGGTTTCATTAATCGGAGCTTACACAACATTAACCCCATGATTAATTGGGTTAATGTTGTGTGATTCAATCGATTGCAGAATCTAGGGCTTGTTCTTATTAATTTGGGGAAGAACACGATTTTTTATTCGATATATAAATTAAACGAACCTGAACCAAACACAACCACTGGTCTGGACCAGGTGGTTGTGTCTGGTGCCTTGTAACCTGGACCACACAGGTTCAATTCCCACCATATGCATTTTTTTTATTTGCTTTTAAATTTGAAGGTTTAAGTTACACAATTATTTACTTTAATTATTTAAAATACTTATAAGCCTTCAAAAATTCCCAAAATTTTACATAATGATGTTCATGTCCTGGATATTATTATTCAGATTTTTATATATAGAAATTTATTTATTTAATATATATAATAAATAAATCAAGTTTATTCTATTTTATTTATAAAAATCTATAAAAATATCAAAACGATCTTATTAATTTCCACAAAAATTATGTTAAGTTTTTATAACATTAAGCTTTTCAGAAATGATTTTTATTTCTAAAAAATCATTTATTTAATATTTTTAATCAATTTTTGTTAGTTTTAATCATAATTAAATCATAATAAATCCAATTTTTAGTATTTTTACACCAAAATTTTATACAAATTATTTCTGTATATTTAGAACAGAAATATAAATTTTAAACTAAAAATTCTTTAATTTTAGTAATTTTTAATTATTAAAGTTAAAGTTTGACAATTTGTAATGAATAGATTTAATAATCTATTTTAAAGAAAATAATTTTATTAAAATTATTTTTATACTTTAAATACATTATTGTGACCATCCTAAATTTAAATTTCATAAAAAGATTTTTGGTTATTTATTTACTAAATTTCTCTCAATTGTCGAATATTTTTAAATCAAGCATTTATCCCCAATTCGAAGCCCTAGAACTTATACATTTGTAGACTTGATAGACTTAGACATATTTATTACCTCATTATAGGGTGATACTTGATACATTTGGTCAACACAATTATCCAAATTTCTCAACAGATATAACATTTTACCAAGGTGAGTTTTACATAGCCCCTTTTATTTATCACCATTTTTTTTTGGGGTGAAACATGTTATAACATCATCATTGCAATTCAATCATCAATGTGTCTATGTGTTTTCTATGTTGCATTATGTCTTGAGCATGATTAGAGTAAGCACCATTCTAGCATAATCATTAACTCCGTACAAGCCGACGGTATACATTGATAGATCTATTGGACTGACAATCCCACCCGGATACGTGCCTCCTACAAAGGTAGCGTGGGTGTTTGTTATCGTATAACATATTTAGGTGAACCATGAGCGTATGGGAGGTACCACATTATAACAGTCATCAGGGTTGGTTATGCACTCGATTTATTTCTAGTATGTTCTCACATATGGACTAGATTGACATGACACATGAATTGCACAACATTTTTATTCAATTATCAAAAACCTATGTAATTCTCACCAACTTTTGTTGACCCAAAACATTTTCAACTTAACATGTTTCAGGTTCTATTTGCTTGAAGATTTGAATTGATGCTTGAAGATATGTGTATAGTTTTATTCAATTTGATGTACAAATTCTAGAACAATTGTATGTAATTCATTTAAATTATTTAATGGAATTTATTATTCACCATGAGCTACTGAACAATCATCAATACGTGGCACCCCGATGTTTCCGCCATCGGTTGGGGTGTTACATATATAGCCTCCATTTATGATTTATCTGGAAAACATAAGAGAAATACGTCAATGGTTGATCATAATAGAGTAAGAAGGATACATAGAAATCCTAGATCCTGCCTTTATCGGAAGTACATCAAGTGGTAGAACATATTTTTAATGTTCAAAAGTTCTTGACTTTTGTCAAGTGTGTTGGAGCAATCGGGTCACAAAACACAAACAAACAACCAGATATTGTGAGAAACGCACTCAAGACTATTTTCTTTTATTAAACTCAAACCACCACACAAAATAACAAAGCATTAAACCCTATTTATACTAAACATAACTTAACCTATTGTAGTCAAAATATGACTCCTTATTAGATAATTATACCAACTAAACTTATCTAAACTTAACTGATAAACATCACATTAAATTATCAATTAAATAAAAAATTAAAACTAATTATATCAAGATTAAACCCAATAATCTCCCCCTTAATCTTGATATGATCCCACCGAGATCCTTGATTCCAAGTAATACCCGTCTTTGATCCACTGACACATTGACGATACTTAATTCTCCCACTTGATAACCAAAACGTTTACATGCTTTTCATGCCCCCTCGGCAACCACACTTCTTGTTTCTTCTCGATCCCATTAGTTTCAATTATCATTCTCATGATAATCACTATCATGATCTTCATCACACCAATTCGTATCACATGGTCCGATAGTCTCCTCCTTGAATCACTCAAGTTCATCATCACTTATTTTGAACACACTATTTACAAGTTATATTCGGTCTCTTACTAGTCTAGATCGCATCACACGATCTATTTATCACCATGTTTTGATTGCTTCACACAATCATATCTACTCTTACTCGGTAATCTCTCTCTCTCTCTCTCTCTCTCTCTTTACTTGGTAATCTCTCTTTTTTTTATCGCAAAGGTTGAACTCGATTCCCAAAACTAAACAAGTCTCTCACTTGGTTTATCTAAATTTAATAAAAAAAAAACACCACTACTTATGTTTGCTGATCGGGAGAAAAAAACACAGTATCTTGATAAGCAAATAACTCAAATAACTTTATCAAAGCGAACCGTGTAAAGTAACAGCCTCTTCCCTTTTCCTTCTCTCGGAGTACTCTGTCACCTCCTACGATTGCAAACACAACAACCCCAAGTTATCTTTTTAGCAGATCGAAAGCAAACAAACAATGTCGGTTCCTTCCTACTACTTTTCCGGTCACAAAAATAGTTCAATCTTCGTTGTATTAGTTTTATCTGATCATAAGACAAACTAATCAGCCACCTCTCTTTAAATCAATCTATCACATATTGATTACATAGTTCCTCACCGTCCGGTATCACACCGTACTCGTTTTTCACCGCATCACACGGTACCACCCCAAATCACTCAGGTAAACACCGTACCACCCTGAATCACTCAGGTAAACACCGCACTTCTCGTAGGTGATCGTATCTCACTCGGTTTGATATCTGTGACATCCGTCACTTTTTCATTATATATATAAATATATATATTTTTTTTTATAATAATAATAATGAAAAATAATAATAATAATAATAATAATGATAATAATAATAAAAATGGTAATAGATAATAATACTAGTCTAAGCCTTGAGCCCAAACCTAACCACCCTTCCCCTTCCTTGTTTTCAGAAATGGGCCTGCTGAGCCCAAGGAAGCCGGCCCACTAACAGGCCCAATCCCAATCCCCTCCTTGCTGTTTAAAAAAAAAAGATATAATTATCTGCTTATGGCGGGTTTCGAACCCGAGCAGCCTTGGACAAACACACCCGCCCTCACCACTGAGCTACAAGCTCATTCCTGATTTAACCCCAACCTTAAATATATTTAACCCTTTTTGTCTCCCTTTCCTTCTTCCTTGTGGACGAGCAGCAGCAGACATGGATATGGAATTCTTTTTTTTTTCAACAACTTGATTTCCTTATTTCCCGCATCTTGACTAGAATTAACACGGAATCAAAGTTTTCGGCCCTTTAATGACTAGGAAGCACATTGATTGTCGATTGATTGATAATCAATCAACCATTTACGCGAATTACATTCAAACGGGTCAAAACTTGCCATATCGATCAAACAGACCTTCACCCTATAAATTGAGCATTCAGGAACAATCACAACTCGCTCACACTCTCTTCTTCACCTCCAATTATTCTAAAACATCTCTGATAATTATCAAACTATACGCTGTTTGACTTTTGGCTTGACCGGGCAAACGAACACGATTCTACACTGTGAGTCCAATTATTTATGTGGGTTTTGTTAGTCGGCAAACATACAACAAAAGCCCCAACATTAATCGGGTTCAATATGTATGATTTGTCTGATTGTAGAAACTAGGGTTCATGGCATATTGAATTGGGGATAAACTGATTTCGTGTAATATATTTAATTTTTATAGAACAGAACATATCACAACCACGGGCCTAGGCCAAGTGGTTGTGACTGTTGCTTGTAACCATGACCACCCGGGTTCGAGTCCCGGCTTGGACGCCCATTTTTCTTTTGTTTTCATTTTTTTACACAAACCATATATATATATATATATATTACATTTAAACTTATAAATTCATTTTAAAATACCAAAACCCTTTTATAAGTTCTACAAAAATTATATTATGTTAATCTGATGAAAAAGTTCAACACCCAATTTTTAGTTTTCAAAAATTTATTTATTTAATATATATAATAAATAAATCAAGTTTATTCTATTTTATTTATAAAAATCCATTAAAATATCAAAACGATCTCACAAATTTCCACAAAAATTATCCTAAGTTTTTATGACATTAATCTTTTCAGAAATGATTTTTATTTCTGAAAAATCATTTATATAATATTTTTAATCAATTTTTGTTAGTTTTAATCATAAATAAATCATAAGAAATTCATTTTTCAATATTTTTGTACCAAAATTTTACATAAATTATTTCTATTCATTTGGAACAGAAATACAATTTTTAATTCAAGAATTCTTTGATTTTAATATTTTTAGATATTAAAGTCGTATTTTGACAATTTGAAATAATTAGATTAAATATTCTATTTTCAAGAAAATAATTTTATAAAAATTATTTTCATACTCAAAACCTTATGTTATGATTATATTCAACTTAAGATTTTACAAAGAGACTTTTATTTATTTATTTATTAAATTTCATATATTTAATAAACAATTCATTAATTAATCAGATAAACATTTATCCCCAATTCGAAGCCCTAGAAATACATGTATCCTAGAGTTATTTCACTTACACATTATCAATTACTTTAGGTTAATCATTTGGGAGTAATCTCAATTCATATTTCGTTGTCCAAGTTCAAATTCAAGTTATTACGTGAACTGTGAGTATTCCTATCCCCTTTTTGCTTTTATACATTTTTGGGGTGTTACATGTACACTATTACAAATTTCAAATACAATTTTACATTTTCACAAATACAATTCTAGTACTATGTGCATTGCTTACAACGTGCTTTATGCTTAGACAATACATGTGGAATACATTTGTACTTAGTGAAATCATTAACATGGTACAAGCCGACCTTAACATTGGATAGCGCTATTTGGATTGACAACCCGCCTAGGTTGATTCTCCCCCTTTTTCATCGGAGAATCCGTGGCCAGTGTTAAGTTATCATCCATTTATTGGTTGAGTACACTACAGTTCATACAGTACATTATACAGTCACAGGGTTGATTTCGCTCATTTGTATGATTCATGGTTTACATATTTGCACTGTAGCTTGCACTTGAATTGTATAACTTTTGAACCTACTATATATATCAAATCTAGGAATACTCACCAACATTTCATATGTTGACCAAACCTATTTTTGTACATGTTTCAGGTGCAGTTTGATCTAGTGCTTTAGCAAGAGACATTTAGTGATTTATTTCAATTCAGTTATTTCAATATTTACATTTCATTTAGACAATGTAATTTCCATTTCCATGTAAGACAATTTTGGATTATTCAATAATATTTACATTTTAGTACCATGAGCTTTTGAACAATCGTCACTACGTGGCACCTCGATGATTCCGCCATCGGTTGGGGTGTTACAGATTGGTATCAGAGCCATGGTTATAGGGAACTAGGTTATTAGATAAAATGGCCTAGACTATAACCGAACTTTCATGCATAATATTTTCTGAATTACTTTACCCTCATTTCCCCTCTACTTTTCCTTCTTCCATCTTTCCCTTCTTCTCTTTCTCCATCCTTTTCATCTTTCATCATGGTGCATAGAGATGGTGTCCTACAGGGAGTGGAAAGTTTACATCATCATAGAACGAAAGCAGTACCTTTCATGAAGACACTCTTAGGCATAATGCCTACTCTTACTTTTGTTCCTTCAAAGTTGTTGAACTTTAATGAGTGTGATAAGGACACGTGCAATCTGGAAGGGTGGACGCCTGTACACTGGGTTTTCTGGCATAGGCAAGCATAGCGCATAAATCCATTTACGGACCTGTTATGCTTACCTGGGGATTCCTGGAGTGAGTGTCCACTTATAGGCTAAATCACGTCTTCTTTGATCACCATTGGGTTCAATTCCTTTGAAAAGTCAACGTTCTTGTTGGGCTTTACAGCTAGACAAGGGCACTCCAAGCATTTTATGCAAGCTTTTTTTTTCAATAATACTCTCTCGATTCATATACAATATTTTGTATTTCACGATTTTCATATATTGCTTACAAGTTCATACTTTCATAACCATCTATGGATTTCACAATCACACTTCACCTTACCCTCTTAACCACTTTTTTAAAGATTCAACACCCTACCCAAATCATATTATTTCTTTTCTCCACATGTTATTTATTTTAAAAAATATAACCTCATACTTTAGCACAAATTAAAGATTTCTAAAACTAGTTGTATTACCTAGCAACTTTACAAGTGCATATTTTCCTCGAACTTAAATTCGATTGATTATTTATTGACGTAACAAACGATTTTCTATATAATGTTTTAAACTATTACAAAGCCTACTTAGCTTGTACTATTTAACAACTTTTGCCTTATGTACAAAACCAAATTTTGAAAATATTTATTTATTTATTTTTTTTTTTGGAATAATATCTAGTCTCTAGATTCTACATCAACAATCACTCATTTTCAACTTGTTCAAATTTTTACAATATTTGGCATACACCACAATCATGTTTTCTTATACACTTGATTATAACCTTTGATCCAAACCCCAAAATTTACACTGCTATATAATCTCCCTACTATAAAATAAACTCTTTATCAACTATCTTCACATTCACCATCTCTCACAACCTTGATTCTGCTTCAAGATTTTTCATCATCCTCTCAAGAACTAAATTCATATCCTTCACCTTCTCACACGTGAGCTAGTTACCCATGATAATTAAACTACTAAAAACCTGATACTTGATTCTACAGGAATTTTTTTCAAAACATCATTGTTTATGAAACTTGATTTTCCCTTAATTTGATTATTCACTGGACATTTAATTATTCATGATACTCGTGTTTTCATTTTCTTTTTGTACCCAATTATGTCATTAGCATACAACATCTAGAAACCTCCTTGCATACTATTGTGTACGAACACAGATTGGAAATTTATCAATTTCGGTAACGTTTATTTTATATCATATAAGTTTCAGACCCTACTTTACATTTTATTGAAACATTTGGTCTTGACTTCCATGAAAATCAAAATACTTATTTAATCCTACTTTACATCATTGTTTGCCATATGAAACTTGATTTTTCCCTTAGTTGGACTATCTATTGAACATCTCATGATACTCGTAAACATTTAATTATTCATGATAACACTTACACTTAATGGTTGTAGTACTTACAAACTTGCTTGCATAAACATGCTATCAATTTACAATTTATGTGAATAATAATTGTTGCACTTAATAGAAGTCATCATGCCTTTTTCAACAGTCGGGAGAGGCCCTACAACCTGCTCCACGACTGGTGGAGGCTATCGAACATACTCAACGATTGGTAGAGGTCACTATGCCTTTTCAAACAGTCGGGAGAGGCCCTACAACCTACTCCACGGCTGGTGGAGGCTATCGAACCTGCGCAACAATCGGTGGGGTCATAGAAGGACGCAAAACCTTAATGTAAGGTAAATTGATGATTCCGGTCCGGAACGTAATCATGAATTTACAGGTACATTAGAGTAGTGTGAAATTCTATTAGAGTTTCTGGGAAGATGTCCAGTACGTTTTCAAGGTATCAAAGGTGTGGTGGGTTAGCTGCGGTACACCCTGTATACAAACACTAATGATGCATTGAAAGTGAGACTAGAGGTCGGATCAGGAACAAACTCTGTTTACTTGGTAGTTCATCTAGTCTTTTTATAGCCAATCAACTCATGCATTTATTTTAGGAGTCCTAAAACTTGAAGTAGTGATTTACTAGATTCTTACTCTCTTTACCCTTTCGAGACGAACCTAATCCAATCCTTGACTCACACCTATCAAACCTTTTACCCAAATCATTCGAAATTTTTCAAACCACAGTTATCTTAATTTTTACCCAAGCATCCATAACCCTATGTTTCTAATAACTTCGGGACGAAGTTTCTAAAAGTAGGGGATGCTGTGACATCCGTCACTTTTTCATTATATATATAAATATATATATATATTTTTTTATAATAATAATAATGAAAAATAATAATAATAATAATAATAATAATGATAATAATAATAAAAATGGTAATAGATAATAATACTAGTCTAAGCCTTGAGCCCAAACCTAACCACCCTTCCCCTTCCTTGTTTTCAGAAATGGGCCTGCTGAGCCCAAGGAAGCCGGCCCACTAACAGGCCCAATCCCAATCCCCTCCTTGCTGTTTAAAAAAAAAAAGATATAATTATCTGCTTATGGCGGGTTTCGAACCCGAGCAGCCTTGGACAAACACACCCGCCCTCACCACTGAGCTACAAGCTCATTCCTGATTTAACCCCAACCTTAAATATATTTAACCCTTTTTGTCTCCCTTTCCTTCTTCCTTGTGGACGAGCAGCAGCAGACATGGATATGGAATTCTTTTTTTTTCAACAACTTGATTTCCTTATTTCCCGCATCTTGACTAGAATTAACACGGAATCAAAGTTTTCGGCCCTTTAATCACTAGGAAGCACATTGATTGTCGATTGATTGATAATCAATCAACCATTTACGCGAATTACATTCAAACGGGTCAAAACTTGCCATATCGATCAAACAGACCTTCACCCTATAAATTGAGCATTCAGGAACAATCACAACTCGCTCACACTCTCTTCTTCACCTCCAATTATTCTAAAACATCTCTGATAATTATCAAACTATACGCTGTTTGACTTTTGGCTTGACCGGGCAAACGAACACGATTCTACACTGTGAGTCCAATTATTTATGTGGGTTTTGTTAGTCGGCAAACATACAACAAAAGCCCCAACATTAATCGGGTTCAATATGTATGATTTGTCTGATTGTAGAAACTAGGGTTCATGGCATATTGAATTGGGGATAAACTGATTTCGTGTAATATATTTAATTTTTATAGAACAGAACATATCACAACCACAGGCCTAGGCCAAGTGGTTGTGACTGTTGCTTGTAACCATGACCACCCGGGTTCGAGTCCCGGCTTGGACGCCCATTTTTCTTTTGTTTTCATTTTTTTACACAAACCATATATATATATACATATATATATATATATATTACATTTAAACTTATAAATTCATTTTAAAATACCAAAACCCTTTTATAAGTTCTACAAAAATTATATTATGTTAATCTGATGAAAAAGTTCAACACCCAATTTTTAGTTTTCAAAAATTTATTTATTTAATATATATAATAAATAAATCAAGTTTATTCTATTTTATTTATAAAAATCCATTAAAATATCAAAACGATCTCACAAATTTCCACAAAAATTATCCTAAGTTTTTATGACATTAATCTTTTCAGAAATGATTTTTATTTCTGAAAAATCATTTATATAATATTTTTAATCAATTTTTGTTAGTTTTAATCATAAATAAATCATAAGAAATTCATTTTTCAATATTTTTGTACCAAAATTTTACATAAATTATTTCTATTCATTTGGAACAGAAATACAATTTTTAATTCAAGAATTCTTTGATTTTAATATTTTTAGATATTAAAGTCGTATTTTGACAATTTGAAATAATTAGATTAAATATTCTATTTTCAAGAAAATAATTTTATAAAAATTATTTTCATACTCAAAACCTTATGTTATGATTATATTCAACTTAAGATTTTACAAAGAGACTTTTATTTATTTATTTATTAAATTTCATATATTTAATAAACAATTCATTAATTAATCAGATAAACATTTATCCCCAATTCGAAGCCCTAGAAATACATGTATCCTAGAGTTATTTCACTTACACATTATCAATTACTTTAGGTTAATCATTTGGGAGTAATCTCAATTCATATTTCGTTGTCCAAGTTCAAATTCAAGTTATTACGTGAACTGTGAGTATTCCTATCCCCTTTTTGCTTTTATACATTTTTGGGGTGTTACATGTACACTATTACAAATTTCAAATACAATTTTACATTTTCACAAATACAATTCTAGTACTATGTGCATTGCTTACAACGTGCTTTATGCTTAGACAATACATGTGGAATACATTTGTACTTAGTGAAATCATTAACATGGTACAAGCCGACCTTAACATTGGATAGCGCTATTTGGATTGACAACCCGCCTAGGTTGATTCTCCCCCTTTTTCATCGGAGAATCCGTGGCCAGTGTTAAGTTATCATCCATTTATTGGTTGAGTACACTACAGTTCATACAGTACATTATACAGTCACAGGGTTGATTTCGCTCATTTGTATGATTCATGGTTTACATATTTGCACTGTAGCTTGCACTTGAATTGTATAACTTTTGAACCTACTATATATATCAAATCTAGGAATACTCACCAACATTTCATATGTTGACCAAACCTATTTTTGTACATGTTTCAGGTGCAGTTTGATCTAGTGCTTTAGCAAGAGACATTTAGTGATTTATTTCAATTCAGTTATTTCAATATTTACATTTCATTTAGACAATGTAATTTCCATTTCCATGTAAGACAATTTTGGATTATTCAATAATATTTACATTTTAGTACCATGAGCTTTTGAACAATCGTCACTACGTGGCACCTCGATGATTCCGCCATCGGTTGGGGTGTTACAATATCTTCCTTGGTTGACTCGCACAACCAGCCCACAAATCGTATCTCACGATTTTAAGTCTGTATCACACAGAACTTCTGGATGATCTATCACAGATCACAAAACTGAGCCGCTCGAAGGTTTGTATTCCTCGGTGGTGATTGAACAGGCCTTTGATTGTATGTGCTCTGATACCAATTGTTGGAGCAATCAGGTCACAAACAAATAACCAGATATTGTGAGAAACGCACTCACGACTCTTTTCTTTTATTAAACTCAAGCCACCACACAAAATAACAAAGCATTAAACCTTGTTTATACTAAACATAACTTGACCTGTTCTAGTCAAAATATGACTCCTTATTAGATAATTATACCAACTAAACTTATCTAAACTAATGATAAACGTCACATTAAATTATCAATTAAATAATAAAAACCCAATAAAGTGGACAATATCTAGAGACTATAGTTATTTTCATCCTGAATACTTTAGTGGATGCTAAGGCTATTGGGTGTACAGGCGGGGAAAAGCTTGCCATGTAGGAAAAACTTGTCAGTTAGCACAAACATCAAAAAATGAGACATGGGAGGGGGTGGTGTGCATGTCCAAGACATGGAAGAACATGGAAGTTGATTGGCTAGGTTGAATGGAAGATTATTGTGATTGGTGTTGGATATATAGGATGTCCGATGTAATTAAAAGTCGAGATCAACGTAACCCGAACCGGTACGATCCGAAGAGTTACACGTTGGTACACGAATCAGATAAGTTCACGCGTTGGTGGATTATTATTTATGAAATAATAATTGTTTTAGTCTTGAGGGATTTAATATTAATAAGATTAATATTAAGGAGTATCTTGAGGGACTTAATGTTAATAAGATTAATATTAAGGAGTATTAAGATATTTAGCAAGGGGGTTTATTGCAAGTTGTTGTCTTATAAAAGGAGGGTTAAGGAGTAAACCCTAAGACACACTTTTGATAAAACAACAAACCCTTGCCTCCTCTTCTTGGCTTTTTGCGGCCGCCACCAAAGAAAAGAAGGCCGCCGCCTTCTTCTTTTTTTGTTCGGCCATCAACCACCACAAGCCACCACCTTCCTCTTGCAAGTGTTGTTTCCCGGTTGGTTTGTGATCGGTTGTGAACTTCCTACTAGCGAGGATTCGTTGTAATGTTCTCACAGAGACATGAGGGACGGGGGTCTTTGGGACGGGGGTAGGGGGTGGTGTTGGTGTTGGTGTCCGAGACATGACAAAATATGAAGAACGGGGGTGGTGCCCGTCTATACACCCAATAACAATATAACATTGATAGCCAGAACACTTATGTGTAATAGTTGTTTTTCTGAAGAAGAGAAGCGTTGGGGGAGAAGATCAGAAATCTTCATTTCGGCTCCTCTCACCAACACTTATTTCTTTATGGTAAAACACATACATTCAAGCTTTGTTTTGCTTTCATTGTCACATGGTTTTGTTAAAATAATTAGCTAAGTGATTAAGGCAATAAAACATTACGAATATTTTAAGCTTAATAAATCGTAACATTCATCAGTTTGACGAAATTAATCGCAACATTTCTTTTTGGATATAAGTCATGTTAAAGATAATAACTCACCATGCTTAGTTTTATATATGTTGTCAGCTGGGGTATGTTTTAATCAATAAGCAACCAAAAAAATCAGTACACTCAAATCACGTTAAAAAAAAAGACCTCACAAAACGGAGAATATATTCTTTATTATTTATTCAATAGAAAAAAAAAAGTATATAAAGGTGGTGGAGTAATCCATCCATATGACAGTTTTGTTTTACCTATGTGATCAAAGGTTCGATCCTCATTTCTATCATTTATGGTTTGGTATCCAGATGAAGATCGAATACGGGTGACGCCGGTTCAAAGCTGACGGGCGGCGAGGTTTTACCGAGTTCTATAAACCGTCGTGCCTTCGTGCGGGTGGGGCTCGGGTTCCCGCACATCAGGAAAAGGCAGGGGCTGCTACAGATCGAGTAGTCGATTCTTGGGCACGGCGCTCCGCAAAGGTGGTTGCCACACAGTTTTTCACCGATAAAAAAAAGATGGTGGAATAGCAACAAGAAGTATAAATGCCAGCTCACCAACCGTCCTCCTTTTAATACGCACCATCATCCACCCCCTTACGGTTAACTCTCCACTAACAAATAATATTATTATTCAGATTCGACCCCCCTATATCTTCTTCTCCATTTACCCTACACCTTCAATTTCTATATATTTCTTTATTCATTCCATCACAGATCTATCTACATTCCATCTTCAACAACCAACAATGTCATTCAACACCTTCAATCATCTACTAACCTTCACTCTACTGAGTCTACTCATTACTCTCTCTATTTCCTCAGATCTTTCACCTGCTCCGCCTCCACTACTCGGTTCCGACGACTCACCGCCGCTCCCTTCCGCCGTATCACCGCCGACCGGATCTCCTCCGTCGCCTTCTCCACCGTCAGATCTCTCTCCATCTCCGTCACCGTCTACTGCTTCCGATCAACTTCCTACTCCCTCACCTGCACCGGCGGACACTGCGGATAATACCGGTAAGTGTGGATAATTGTCATATTTCTATAATGATAATATTATTTTGTTTATAATACTTAATTTAAACTCTCATCTAATAATTTATATTTACGCATTGAACCTTTAACTATATTATTATTATTATTATTATTATTATTATTATTATTATTATTATTATTATTATTATTATTATTATTATTATCATTTTGTTGTTGTTGTCTAATAGGTGACGTGTTATAATACTTAAAATAAACTCTAATCTAACAATTTATATTTACGCAATGAACATTTAACTTATTATTATTATCATTATTATTATTATTATTATCATTATTATTATTATTATTATTATTATTATTATTATTATTATTTTGTTGTTGTCTAATAGGTGACGTGTCAGCTAAGTTGAAGAGTGAAGAATCGGATAAATCTTCTTCATCCGGTGGAATGAGCGGCGGAAAGAAGGCAGGAATAGCGATAGGAGTGATTGCTGCTGCGTGTGTTGTAGGTTTTGG